>CAUYUJ010015505.1:709895-862395 GCA_963575745.1 Prorocentrum cordatum
GTGGTCGGGGGGTATCCTGGGGGTGTTCCGCGGGCGTCCCGCGGGTGTCCCGACTTCATGTCGATGTCCCGTCGGTGTCCTGTCTGTGTCATATGGTAGGATCGGTCGTGAGACCGATAATGAAATGGATAGTAAGATCCATCGTGAGATCGCAAGTATGATTGACAGAAACTTCGGTAGTGAGATCGATCGTGAGATCGGTCGTACGATCTATAATGAAGTCGATGGTAAAAATCCACAGTGCGATCGATCGTGGGATCAATACTGAGATCGATAGTGAGAGCGAGCGTGAGGTCGATTGCGAGAGGGATAGTGAGATCGATTGGGATCGGTAACCTCATGCCCGTGATAATAAACACTAGGGGATAATAAAGTTCGGGGTTCAGGGAGAGATAATAAAAGTAGCCCAGCAGACCTCAGCATAATCTCGAAGTAAGAGATGATCAAGAGGAGACCAAGCCGAGCACGTTTTGAGACATCCTTGGCGTTTAGTTTTCATAGAAATATCCTCAACAATGGCTTATCTCGCTGGAGACATCCTCGACAAATCCCTTGTTTCGCTTGAGACATCCGCAAACTATTGCTTATTTCGCTTGAGACACAGTCAAACTATTGCTTATTTCGCTTGAGACATCAACCCCATGGATAATCAACCCCAGGGATAATCAAGTTCAGGCGAGCGTGGGGACAGATAGAAATATACAAGAAGAAGAGAAGAGTAGAATAATAATAATAAGAGAAGAAGAGGGGGAGAAGAAGAAGAAGAAGAAGAAGAGAAGAAGAAAGGAAAACTTCAAAATTCCAAATCTATCAATTTTAATTTACAAACGCTTTATGACAATCGATTTTGTCAAGTGCTCATGTAGGGTAGCTCATGTGCTTCAGTTTCCATGGATAATCAACCCCAGGGATAAAAAAGTTCAGGCGCGCGCGGGGATAGATACAAATATAAAATACGGATAAAATACGAGATAAGTGTGATCGCTTCGCTTGATGTTGATATATCAACATCGCTTGATGTTGCTATCTCAACATAGCGTTTCGAGGTGATAATGAAGTTCGGCCTCAGCGCTCGCCGCCCAATTTTAATTTTGTATAGGGCGACGATAATCAACTCTAAACACTGAAGGGGGGGTCCCTTTATTATCATCGGCATGCGGTTAGGTAAGATCGATCGAGCGGGATCGATGGTGGGATCGACAGTGATGTCCTGTCGGTGCCCCGTCGATGCCACGTAGTGAGATCGATAGTGAGGCCGATGGTGAAATCGATTGTGATACCGATAGTGAGATGGATAATCAGATGGATAGTGACATCGATAATGGGAACAATATTGATCTAGATAACAATCGAAAGTGATACCAATAGCAATTTCGACAATGACATCGATCGATCGATAATGGGATCGAGAATGAGATCGGTAGCAAGATCGACAACAAGATCGATTGAGTGGGGCGTTGGTCCCTCCACTCTCCCCCGTCATCCTTATCACCCGAAGAGTGTCGCATAAGCGTTGGTCCCTGCATGTATGAATGTACGTATGTACGTACGTACGCACGTACGGACGTGTGTATGCATGTATATTTGTATGTATGTACGGGTGTATGTATGTATGAGTGTATGTATGTACGCATGCCGATATATGTGCATGTATGTATGTATGTATACATGCATGTATATGTGTATGCATATGTATATGTATGTATGTATGTATTGTTGTATGTATGTATGTGCGTGTATCATTGTATGTAAAAAATGTGTACATGTATGTATGCATGCATGCATCATGTACGTATGCGTGCAAGCATACATGCAAGCATGAATGAAGAGATGTACGCATGTTAAGGTACATATGCATATGTATGTATGCATGCAAACATGTATGTATCGATACCTTTCTGGCTGTCTGTCTGTCGGTATGTCTGTCTGCGCGTGTGTATGAGTGTATGTATGTATGCATGTATGCATGTACGTGTATACGTATGTCTGTCTGTCTGTCTGTCTGTCTGTCTGTCCGGCTGTCGGTCTGTCTGTCTGTCTGTAGGTAGGTGGGTATATGAGGGTACGTGTATGTATGTATGTATGGATGGATGGATGTATGGATGTATATATATATATATATATATGTATGTATGTATGTATGTATGTATGTATGTATGTATGTATGTATGTATGTATGTATGTATGTATGTATGTTTGTGTGTATGTGTGTATGTATGTGACGATGGACGGATGGATGGATTGATGGATGTACGCATGTATGTATCCGCCACAGTGCCCTCAAGGCACGAGTTGGAGTGCCCTCAGGTCCCTTTTTGGATCCCGTGGAGCCTCAAGGCTCAATCCTGAACATTCTTTACGGGGCCGGGGCCCAGAATTGACAAATCGGCAGTGGCTTCACGTGTGGCCCCTGGGGCCCGGGGCGTCTTCTCGCATGACCTGATCGGGCCCACGAGGACCCCAAGAAGGGCCGAGAGGGCCCCAGAGTCCCCCAAGACGATCCCAGAGGGCCCCGAATCGCCGCACGAACGGTCCCAGACACCCAGAATGGCCCCAAGAAGGCCTAAGGAGCCTTCGAAGCGCCCAACAAGAGCCTCAAGAGCCTTTTCAAGGGGGTCCTGAGAGGCCAGCATCCATAATCCCACCAGCCCTCTGGGCTTAGGTGGTATAACGCGTGTTGTTCTTCTCTTTTCCACTGAAACCCCTCCCCCTACCCCCTCCCCTGGGCCAGGAAGGGGGGGGTACCAAGGCGTTAGAGCGTCCAAGATGGCCCAAGATTGCTCCAAGAGGGCTTCGAGGTCGCAAGATGGCCTCCAAAATGGCCCATGTTACTTCAAGATGGGTCAAGATAGCCTCCGACCTACCCCCAAGAGGCCCCAAGACACCCCCAAGACGGATCCAAGTGCCCTTCGAGCCCTCCACGGCGCTCTCCAAAATGCCAAAACCCTTCAAAAACATCAAGAAAATCAATGTTTTTGACATTCCCGCCTTTTCGCTTCCGATGGGCTTTGGAAGCCTCAAGACGGCACCATGATGGCCCAAAAGGGCCCCAAGAGGGGCCCAAGAAGGCCGAAGACGGCCCCAAGATCGCCCAAGAGGCGCCCAAGAGCGCTCCAAGACGGCCCCAAGACGCCGTTTGAGAGCCTCCAAGGGGGGGATCCGAGTTAAGTCGCCTCCTCTTTTTGAGACATGGGGCCCAAGATGGCCCCAAGAGGCCTCCCAGCCTCTCCCAAAGACCCTCCGCCCCGCCCCTTTTGGCCCAAGATGGCTCCAAGAGAGCCCTAGATAGCCCAAGATGGCTTTCAAAATGGCCTAAGATAGCCAAGCATGGCTCAAGATAGCCTCCGACAGACCTCCAAGAAACCTCAAGACAGCCTTAAGAAGGCCCAAGATAGCCGAGCATGGCTCAAGATAGCCTCCGACAGCCAATAGCCGAGCATGGCTGAAGATAGCCTCCAAAGAGGCCTCAAGAAAACTGGCAATCAGTTCTGGCGAAGCGTCAAGAATTTTCCTTACATTTTTTTGAATACTATTACGGTTCTCCACTTTTCAAGCTTCGCTCCAAGACGGCCCAAGAGGCCCCCGAGACCAACCCATGACGGCAGAAAGGGACCCCCAGAGGGCCCCAATACGGCCCAAGACAGCTCCAAGACGGCCCCGGAGGGGTCAAACCTGAGAGGGGGAAAATGAATGGAGAATCCGAATCTTCCACCCCAAGAAGACCCCAGGAGGCTCCAAGGCGCCCCGAGAGTCCCCGAGGAGGTCCCAAGAGACCCCAAAGAGGCCCCCAAGACGCCCCAAGAGGCCCCAAAACAGCCGCCAAGAGGTCCCAAACGGCCCCCAGGAGCCCCCGGCGTCATCCCGACGACCACCCTCCAGCCCGATTGTATATATATATATATATATATATATATATGTATGTGTGTATATATATGTATGTATATATATATATATATATATATATATATATATATATCGGTATGTATGTATGCATGCATGCATGCATGTATGTATGTATATGCGTGCTTATGCATGATTACGTGCATACATGCAGCTATGCATGCACGTATGTACGTGTGCACATGGATGAATGAATGCGTATAGTATGTATGCAGTGTATGTGCATAAAGTGAACATGTATGGTTGTGTGTGTATGCATGTAGGCTTGTATATGTGCGTATGCATGTAGATACGTGTATGCATGTATGCATGGATGCATGTATGTGTACATATGGATGTACGCCTCCTGGTGTATATGAACGTGTGTCTGTATGTGCATAGACACGCATGTATGTGTGGATGTCTGCATGCATGTATGTACGTTCGTTTGTATGGCTGTCTGTCTGTGCGTTTGTGTGTGCACGTCTATATCTATATATATATATATATGTATGGTTGTATGTTGCATGTTTGCACGTCTGAATGAATGACCGTGTGTATGTATGTATGTATGGATAACTCATGAAGCTGAACCCCCTCACGTTGGGATGAATTAGGTGCGCTTCGGCACAGCGAAATTCAGCGAACGCGTCACGGAGGTGACAAATTTTTATGCACAGGTGGACTCAGTCGAAATGACCGACACTATTCTCAACATCCTTCCCGACGGGGGGGAGGATCCGCTCTTGGGTGGAGCAAAGAAGGGTATGTTCGCACAACGTAGGCGGCAAACCTCCATGTGACGACTCAGAACCAGAGCGCTGCGCTGCAGGCTACTGAGAAGAACTTGGCTGCTCAAGTTCGGGGGTCACGACTGCCAGCGGCCAGCACACCAGCACCATCATCAGCTCCACGCAAGAAGCGGCGCGGACAGAGACAGGAACCACGTCTTTTCGTTCGTCTCAAGCGCCTGATAGTCCAGGCCGACGCTAGGGCTGAACCGCCGACACACACAAGGAGCTCGTCGCGACTCTGACGAACCTCCTGGGGGATAGCACGAAGCCTTCGACCTCGGGTGCACGACACACGACCTCAGACCGTCCTCAGCAGCCCAAGCACATCCAATTGCTGCCACATCCTTGGGGGGGGCTCCTATCTGGCAAGCAGCACACGTGAAGGACAAATACTACGACCAAAAGAAGCCACCAATCATTTCTTGCCTCTGAAGGGGAGAATCGGAGTCGGTGGTTGAGTGGTTCACGGCACGAGGTCATGAACAGCTCTCGGCAACGTATGTCCCCTTCCACGAGAAGGACATCATCGAAGGATGGGAGGAAACGGAAGCTGCTGTCGAGGGGGCTTACGGCGGTGCCTCCCAGCTCATGGCCCAAGTTTTGTATGCTGGACAGTCTCCTCCTCGGCGTGCTGGCTTCCCGACTGGTGAGAAAGATGACGTCTCCATCACGACCCCCGTTGAGAAGCCAGCAAGCTTCCGCTTGACCATCGCGAAGGACTTCTTGGAACATTGGCTCTTCCAGCCGGCGAATGAGAAGCCAATCTCATTGGCGGCCTTTGTTCTGAACGCGGATCTGGCCAAGCATGTGCTGAAAACAAAGGGAGCGGTGGCATACGAGAGTGAAGTGACGGCGATAGTCATTGTGTGCG
The DNA here is from genome assembly GCA_963575745.1 of Prorocentrum cordatum. Lineage (NCBI taxonomy): Eukaryota > Dinophyceae > Prorocentrales > Prorocentraceae > Prorocentrum > Prorocentrum cordatum. The sequence continues at coordinate 715,440 of CAUYUJ010015505.1, forward strand.
CATCGCATGTCCAAGAATGGCTAGCGTTCCCTCTTCCAGCGGGTTTTTTTTCTCAACCAGCAGGGGTCGACGCGGGTTCCTGTGTGGCACCGTCTCAGAGACGATCACAATCACCATGCCTACTTCGCGCGTGTCGCGGGAGGGGCCACAGCAGCCAAGGGACGGCTGGTGTATCGGCCCAGCGACACCAGCGCCTTGGGAATCTTATCATCTTCACTTGTCGCGGCCGGCATCCAGCCGCGGTTGATATTGCAGAAGACGCCGGCGACGTGGACTCAAGACGAAAAGGTTCGGGCGTGGGCTGTCGATCGAAGTTTCAAAAACGTGTCGAATGTCACTCGATGCGGGACGAGAAAGAGGTTCCTCAGGGGTGACTGAAGAGACGCTGGTCACGGGCCAGGTGATGGAGTTCAAGTCGGGCGTCGTCGCGTCACTCGCACCTCCACGCCGTGGGCATAAAGGCCATTGCCGACCAAAGCCCCGATTACGGCATGGGGCACTCCGAGTCCATCGGGTCAGGCTGACACCGACAGGGCGTCGACGGCCACATCATCCAAAGTTTCGACTTCTGTCAAAGACAAGGACGTTGACGTACCAATGAAGGAGGAAAAAGGATCAAGTCAGACTCGTAAGGCGGCCAAGCTCACGGACAAATCAGCTGAGACCACGGCCCCTTGGGAGGAGTTTGTTTCAAGACAATGGAGTGCGGAGGCAAGGGGGATTGTTTCTATTGCAGTGCCAGCTACCACGCCTACGCCAGCAAGACGAAACACAAGCCGCTGAAGAACTCAGACATGGGACCTGGAGGCTAATTTCAAGCCAGTCTTCGGAATGCAATCGCGGCCGAGATGCTGAAGCACAAGTACAGGAAGGAGGAGGCGGAGGAGCAGGCCAAGGCTGGCACCTGGGCTACCTCTCGGGCCATCAGGGCGGCGGCTAAGACCCTGTCGACCGACTTCACTGCATGGAAGAAGCAGAAGGATCAGTGGCACATGCTCACCGCGCCTGCGAGCATCAGGACCACGAAGAAGTGCTGGCTCGTCCTCTCGGAGGGCCACTACCAGCTTTTGCTTGGAATGAAGCCTTTGCCCGCGGAGGTGGAGGCTGAGTGGGGGAAGAGCGCGAAGCCGTATCCTCAACACTTCACTGGTGGAGGTCGAAGTACGGCTTCCGTTGCATCGTTGTCCTCGCGGGGTGCGCGCAGTGTCTTGGGGTTGCCGGCGCCGTCGCGAGCACCGACGGCACGTTCGCTGTCTACCCGCGGGGCCAAGAGCTTCTTGGGCCTAAAGCCAGCTTCGAGGGCCCCACAGGCGTCTCGGCGTCAAGGAAGCCAGCGACGCCTTGGACGTTCCACGCAGGGGGCGCAGAGTGTCCTCGCTGGCCCTGACGCCCCAGCCGTGGACGACCAAGCGGATGTATCCTTGCGTGTCGGTACCCGGGATCCCTCCAACTGCCCACGCGGATGAAAGCTCGACCTGCGCAACCAGACATCCGAGAGCATCTACAGGCAAGCGCGCCCACTGGAGAGATTGCCTAGGGAAACGCCCACCCAAGGAGCCACTGGCAGCCCGTCGGAAGCGATGAAGCGAGGCAAGACTGTCAACACATGGGCCCGCTGGGCCGCGCGGCGGGCGACGTTATCCGAGGAGGCCGACGCCGTCGCGCGCGCGCCTGCGGAGGATTCTGGAGTCAAGACAGAAAACCATACATATTTAGACGCACCATACTTGCAGCCAATGTGGCCGCGGTCTGGTAATATCGAAGTTCAAGAAGATGCCTTGCCGCATGCGCCCGCATGGGGTTACCGTCGAGGCTGCTCTGATCACGATGCTGGGACAAGAGGAAGCTGAGGAGCGAATCGCGGACCAGCACCGTCCAGTATCGAAGTCTGCTACGAAGCGTTGCCAGCAGCCTGTGCACTACCAGAACTACTACCAGCGGCGCGCGAAGAAGCACTACCAGCGCATCATGAGCCGCGAGAAGGGTGTCGAGCATGCGGTGGCCTCTCGCCTCTACAAGGCGGGTCCTCTACGACGACCAGCCGCTGCGCCAGCTGCTGCATCGGCGTCGTCGGCATCCTCGTCAGCTCTGCGACGGGATCCGCTCCTGGGAGGCGGGGGCGTCGACCAGGGGGCGCAACTCAAGCGGCGGCGCAGGACTGTGGCCACTCCCTCGCGCTCGTCTCGGCCCTCCTCAGCATGCGAGGGCCTGGAGCCGCCGCCACCTTGCAAGCTGGCAAGGTCAATTTCAAGAGTTGCCTGCGCGGCCCAGGAGTTCCACGGCTGCACCATCGCCCCAACAGAAGGGGCCTAAACGTTCGAGGCTGTCGACTGCGTCGGGATCTGCGTCTACGCCACCTGGGAGTCCATGATCGGGCTCGGAGGGCGTCAGTTCGCAAAGTCCTGATGTGCCAATGAGGCTACCAGGCCTAGCCGCCACGGGCGCCAGATCGCAAAGTCCTGGCGTGCCAGTGGGGCTACCAGGCTCGGAGTCGCCACGTTCGCCTGACGTGGGCCCCCAACCAGATCCGCCTGTGAATGGTCCGAAGAGACTATCTCCATCCGCGAGGCCCCCCCCCCCCCACCTCGAAGCGCTGCCGATGGGCAGACCGCCGGGGGGCTCCATGCCTGCACCTGCGCATGTTCCTGCACCGGCAGAACCTCATACACTGCTCAGAGTTTGCGCCATCAGCGTCACCTCCCTCAGTAAGGCGCGCCTTACCACCGTGCTTGAACATTTAGCGGTGAAGCCAGCTGGTGTGATATGTTTATAAGAAACGCGACATCGAGAGCTACGACCACGTCGGGCACTTCGTCTTGCACGACAGTTTGGTTGGATCATGGTGTTTTCTGAACCCCCACCTCCTCAGCGCGTGCGCGGCCAACAGACAACCGCGCCACGCCGAGGAGGCTGCGCCTCTCTATGGCGACGCACACTCGGCAACATCTCGGTCACGCGAGACGAGTTCAGGGCATCCGCACTGCCTCTGCCTCCGTGGCGTCGATCCACGGCCCTCGGGAGATCGGCAGAGTTTGGTTTCGCAGAGCTTTTGCTAATCTACACGCGCTGGGTCATCTGGGGCATCCACTCTCCGTCATTGGCGCTGTCAACTGGAGGCCAACCAATTCGGCAGTTGGCGTTGATTCATCTACGGCGGCTGCCACTACTGCGCCTACGCGAGCACTGCATTGGTGCGATGCAGCCCCAACCTACGCAACTCACATCACGACTGCGACCTGGCATTCCGCACCATGGTCTGGTCAGCTATGAGCTCACTGTACATTTCGTGGACGTACCTCCCACGCGTCTGCACTGCTTCATATGTTCCACTGCGGAAGTCCAGTGACGCCAGGCGCTCTCTCATGCAGAAGCGGGTGGGCCAGGCGCGCGGCCCCCCTGCGAGCTTCGATTTCGGCGAGGGCGAGGACCCCGATTCGATCCTACGGACTGGACAGTCTACCGCTCAACGGTCTCCTTCGGCTCCATCGGTGGCTCGCTGAGGTGCTCCACATGGAGCACTACCTCCAAGTGGCGAGGGCTGCTCTGGACCTTCCTCAGCTGCTCCACCTACGCGCGACAGGGTTACCATGCTACGCCGACGCCTTGGACTGCCCCTCTTCCGGTATATCCAAGGAACAACGACGGCTACACGATAATGCATCAACACAGTGGCGGCAAAAGTCTTCAGCATGGTCATCAGACACCTGGAAATACACTGCGCCGATGTTCAAGGGTCCTTCGCCAGCGCAGTCCACGACGGTCGAACAGATGCGGGCGCAATGGAAGGCAAACTGGGACCCGCCAGACTACGACGAGAGCGCCTGCGTGGCAGCCTGGCGTCAGCACGCAAGCTCGGTGACCTTGTTCCAAAGTGCGCGCAGCCCCAGGACTGGGGGGCCACCCTCCAGCAGTTCACCGATGCCATCAAACAAGCTAAAGGTTGCAAGGGACTGGGTGGCTTCCAACCATCACGCGGGAGCTCCACGACCTGTGGTTGCTCGCGTCTCGGGAGGCCGTTCGCCTCAGAGGTCGTCTTCCTCGAAAGGTCCCTCACCAAGTGTTCGGCTGGCGCGTGGCCGGCCTTCCCGAGGGCGAGAGCGACGCCAGGCCCACCAGCGTGGGCTCAGTTCTCCTACGCGCACGGCTAAACGCTCCGGCCAACGCCGCCACTTCCCCACCAGACAACCAGTGGGCTAATCGGAGAGGTCACTCGGTGCCCCACGCCATCTCGGCGCGGCTTCGGGACTGCTCGGGGGCTACCGGCGGGGCTGAGTTGGACACTACCAAAGCAGATGCTAAGATTTCTCACGCCATCGCCCTCGAGAGCCCCGACAAGTCAGAGTTACCCGATATGGTGATGTCCACCTGCTTGGTGGCCTGGTCTGGACCGCGCTCATGTCCTGTTCGCGGAGCCCTGGCCGAGCCCATCCACCTTGTCTGCGGGTCACCGCGGGGCGACACACTGGCACCAGCCACTATGATCGCGACCTTGCTACCGGGGCAACCGACTTGCAAGGGGCACTATTTCATGGATGATCGATCCTTGGTTGCGCAGGAGTCCTGGGTTACTTCGTGAAGATCTTGATGCCACTCAACGTTTCGATAAATCGGTTGGACATCGAGAGAATATTTCCAAGCGCCAGACGTGGTCCGACCAGGACCTCGAGGACACCAAGATCGAACACCTCGGCATCGTGGCTTCGCCAACGAATCCCAAAAGCGCATTCCCCCTCGAGGTGGCTGGACGGAGCTTCAGAATGGTATCGCAATGCTGGCATCTATCCCTGGTTCTAACCAGGTGAGGCAGAAATTGGCGCTGGCATACCTGCGACCGCTATGGCCCTGGGCGAGCCCGCTTGGGGTTCCACCCCCTGCCGAGTCCGCCAGGCTTCTGGCGAAGGCCGTGTGGCGGATCAGTTGTACCTCGCGGTGCTACGGCAGATGGTGGGCCCAGAACGCATTGCTACATCCAGCGCTCTCTTGAACGATCTTCGGCATCAAAAACGCGACGGACACGAAGTTGGCGTGGTCGAGCTTCCCCGAGGCGTCGATGATCCAACGCGCGAAGGCCCTGGGACTGCAGTGCATCAGGTACGCAGAGGGCCGAGGCATACTCCTTGAAGAGTATCCCTCGGATGACCATGGAGTGCAAGACGGTGTGGAGACCCTCGTTGATCGGCGGCGGTTCTGGTCAGCCTCCAAGTCCGCATTCCGCGCTATCAGAGTCATTGCCAGGATTCGGTGCGTTCAGCAGGTTCAAGAAGTGGGTATCGCATCTTGCAGAAGCTGATCGCACCCCCTTGAACATTTTGTCGGGGTGGAGCTGTCTCTTCGGAGCCAAGGAGGGGAAAGGGGCTGCCATGTAAACATATTGGCCCTATTGTGCAATCCTTTCGACACGTCTGGGGGGGGCGCCTCCACTTCTGAACGGAACACGGAATTATTCAACACCGGTTGGAGTTGCCAGATGGGTTCTGGACGTCGGTCCGTCGCGTGACCTCTGAATCTGGCTGGGTCGCCTTCTCTCAGCCAGAGGAGCGTGCGGATCGTGTACGTATGCTTCGAGCTGCGTGTGAGAAAGGTTTGGCAATCTCACGCAGGGGGAACAGGATGCGTCGACATATCCAAGTCCGTTAACGTACGTTCCTCGTCGTCGTCGAAGGGCTGGAGATCTGCTGTGCGAAGATCAATATACACGTGTGCGTGTACCTCATAAGTCAGGGTAGCATACTTACATAGTTTATATGCATGTACGTATGTAGGCAAGCGTATGTATGTATACATACGTGTATACTCATATATACACATACATTTTATATATATACATATACATATATCCGCAGCGATGCCCTGAGGCACGGGTCGGAATGTCCCCAGGTCCCTGCGAGTCCCCTCTCCTTATCTCTGGGGATCCAGATGTCCAAATCTCCTGGGCGTTCCTGCGCGCTCCCGAGGTACCCCGCGTGACTTTTCCAGAGTCCATAGGGCACCAAGGCGGGCCAAGAGGGCCCCATGCAGCGCCCAAGAGGGCCCAAGAGGCTTCCAAGACCGTCCACGAACTTTCCAATATGCCCAACATAACATCAAAACTCTCTGAGCCACCAGGTCTCCGAAATACCAGGATAAGTGGGTGTCCAAAAATGTTTGAGTTGTTTCAGCGTTCGCGCCGTGTTGGGCATCCGACGCTCCAAGACGGCCCAAGAGGCCCCTTAAGATCGCCCCAAAACGGCACAAGAGCCCCCTAAGAGCGCCACGAGGCGGCCCAAGATGGCCCTAAGACGGCCCAAGTGGCCCCCAAGAGCGGCCCAAGAGAGGCCCCACAAGGAGAACGCGAATCCACATGTCGAGCCCTCCGCCCCAAGATGGCCCCCGAGACCGCCAGCAGGCCCCCCGAAGCCCCACACCCCCCCCCCGCAAGCTCCAGGAGACCCCCCCAAGCCGCAGGAGACACCCGAGAGAAGCCCCAAAGACACCCCAAACCAAATCCAAGAGGCATCCGAGAGGCCTCCCACGAGATCCACACAGGCAGTCTGCATTCCAGAGGCTTCCGAGCTACAAACCAGGCGCGGTGGCGGGATGGGCCAAAGTCCACGAGATCCGCCGCCCCCGACTGGCTTGCTACAGGGGTGCGCGGCGTGCTAGTTGTCTGGGGGATTACACGTCGTTCATTTCTAATCGTGCTCATTTCTAATTGTGCTCGTTTCTAAGTGTTCCTGGCCACCCAGTGGCCAGGAAGAGGCCCAGGATGAAAGAATTAGGAATGAGAGGATCTTGGCCCCCAAAAAAATCAAATAACCTTCGAATGATTAAAAATGAACAAGGTGCATGGTTTCTTTAACGAACTCCCCCCGGGGCTTTGGCCCAGAGCGCCGACTGTCCCTGACCGTTGGCTTTTCCGCTAAAGATGGCCTCAAGAGGGCCTCCAAGGCGGACAGGATGCCTCCAGGTCGGCCAACATGGCCCCAAGGAGATCCGAGATAACGCCAAGATGGCCTCCAAGGCGGCCCTAAGATGCCCCCAAGACCGCGAAGATGGTCCAAGAGAGCCCAAGACGGCCCCAGAAGCACCCAAGAGGCCCCGACGATGGCCCAAGAGGTCCTCCAGGAAGGCTCGAAGATGCCAAAATCGTCGATGTTCCTGAGATGTCTGGATGATGTCTGCATTTGCTTCGTTTCGGCCTTCCGGCGGCACAAGAGGGCCAAAGAGGCCCCCAAACCGCCCAAGAGGCCTCCGAGATGGCCCAAGGACGGACAAGGAGGCTCTCAAGACGCCCAAGAAACCACAGGCACCCAATTTCTCCGACCATGGTTTATAACCGTTCTCAATGGTTACTATTTGGATCACATGTGTCATCAAGTGGTTTATGTTGTACTTCAGTTCTTCTTTGGCCTGGTGTCTTCAATTCTCCAGTTCCACAATCTACATATATGTGGGATTACATAACATACTTACGTTATTGCATGTGTTGCGTATCATAATAGGGGACCGCCGCAGGACGGTCGCCGAGGTCATCCCTCGTGGCGCTGTTCGACCAGCGCAATCGGTTCAACCCCCAGATGGACTTCAAGAGGGAGAACGAGAACACGGTCCACGTCGGGTCCGACCCCGACTCCCGACTCCCGGGCGCCCGATTACGGTTGGGCAAGCGTCATGTTCTCTTAACATTGCAATTGATGCACATGCATGATCAGGTGGAGGGGAAGGGGCAACGCCAGAACCTTCGCCCAACCCCCACCCCTACGACTGACGGTGGGAAATCTACTAGACAGGCAGGGGAGGGATATTTTGGGCAGAATCCAATCATGGTTGTGTTTGTGCTTGTGCTTGTGATGTTGCCTTTACACACACGGGTACACAGACATGAACGGGTGCAGATTTCAACCTTACTCTGGATATGCATTGTCTTATGCTTGGTTCCTGGGGTAGGGGCTACAAGTAGCTCGATGGGCGAGCCACTTCAATACTTGCAGGGTCTTTCAATACTTTGCTCTTGGTTTCACTATTACCGATTCTGGGTGATTGCAATTCTTCTGGTGGTGTGTGTGCGGGTTGCCCTTGGGTGGGGAAGGGCCCGACCTGCGCCACACGGCCCTTCGGACACGAGCTTCCAGACCCGGGTCCTCCGAACCCCGAAGGGGTTCCGGAGGGAGGCGAGGAAGACTCGGAAGGCTCGGAAGAGGGGGGGGCTCGCAAGCGGCAGCCGTACGACGATGCACGAGCGGCCCGACGAGCAATCCAACGACTACGAGCAGTCCCACGAGCAATCCTACGAGCAGTCCTGCGGCTGTGGAGTGCGACCCAGCACAGCACAAGCAGTCCCACGACGACACAGTACAGCACAAGCAGTCCCACGACGACGCAGCACAGCACAAGCAGTCCCACGACGACACAGCACAGCACAAGCAGTCCCACGACGACGCAGCACAGCACAAGCAGACCCACGACGACACAGCACAGCACGAGCAGTCCCACGACGACACAGCACAGCACTAGCAGTCCCACGTCCCACGACGACGCAGCACAGCACAAGCAGTCCCACGATGACGCAGCACAGCACAAGCAGACCCACGACGACGCAGCACAGCACAAGCAGTCCCACGACGACACAGCACAGCCACTCATCATGGATGCTGCCGACGGTTCTGGAGGGATTCAGACGGACACCCAGCCGTTGCAAGTCGATGAGGATGGTGGTGCGGCCCACGAGATATGGGAAAAAGACCGACATGGTAATCTTATCCGTATATTTCCCGATTGTGACGAAACAAGTATGCTGGATCTTGCCGCTACGACGCCGTACGGTCACAAGGCACCCGTGCGTCCGGATTTACTCTTTCCGTGGGTCGGGTCCTTACCAAAATCTGACCGGGGGCCTAACGAGGCCGGCACCAGCGAGCTATCACCAAATTCTGACCCGGGGCCTCAGGAGGCCGGCGCCAGCGGGCTATCGTACTCTCTGTGTGATGGACGACTCGACTTTCGTGCCGGGACAAGGCGCGACGCGGGTCAAGGGGGCAGCCGAACCACCGCACGTCAGCGGAGAGAGAAGCAGATTGCATCCATCGTCTCCGCAATCCTGGCCAGTGACAAACCACCAACAAAGAAGAAGAAAAAGACAAAAGCCCAAGGTTCACCGTCACGGACAGCCGCACCAGGACCAGCACCGGCGCAAGCACCAGCACCAGCACCGACCACAAACACTAGCCTACTGACCATTCTGCAACAAGCGGTGGCACAGGCACCCAAGAACACCAACGACGAAGCAATCCTGGACCGACTAGAGGAGCTCCTCGCCGCTCGGAGGACCCAACCACCCACGACCACACCGCCGCGTAGAGGGCGATGGAGAAAAGATGCGGCCAACCAGAGCACAGCCACAGGTCAGCACTCACCAGACACTGGTTCCAACCAGCCGGCTCCGACCCGGAGGTGGAAAGTGGATGAACGACGTTTCCCTGGCAAGCAATTCTCGGGGGCCACGCAGGTCCTTAACGCTCTCCGAGAAGGCCGGGCTGACGGCGACATTGTAGTGCTGAACACGGTCCAGAAGCAGGAGACGGTAGAACTGGCCCAAGTACACGGGGTACAGAAGAGTATGACCGTAATTGTGTCTGACACACCTGACAACGACCAAACGACGGCAGCTAACGGCGACGACACATCCCAGTGGGTAGCGGTCGTCAAAGGAGGCCGGCCGAGCATGAAGAAACTGGAGTGCACCACCCTTTAAGGGGCCAAGGCTGACGCACCGAAGCACGAAGTGAAGGCCCTGAACCGCCTGCTGTACGTGCCACGACCACGATACGTGTGACAATGGTCAAGGAATTCATGACAGACGCGCAATGGAAGACGGCCCGCCAGCGGCCCGGCGCCGTGGCGACTGGAGCTCTCGATAAGGACGCCATCCTGGCGGCGGAAGCCTTTTCTGAGGTCCTCGAAGCAGGAAAACTGGTAGCCCTGATTGGGTACCTCACGGTCGCCGCGGCTGGGCTGGCCCCAGTGCTCGCCGCTTCTGGAGCCCACGGCCGCTTCTACAGGGTGCTTGCGAAGGACCGCTCGGGCCCAGACACACCAGTCCGCTGGATTAAACGGTTCGACGACGCGAGCCTCGACTACTATCGCCGTGTACACGGTCTGGTGGCCTCAACGACCAATGCATCAATAGTCCTCCGGAATGGAGGAGGAAACAACCTTGGTGTGGTGGGAATCGACGTGGACGACGCGCAGGCAGTTACAAACCGACCAGCGGCATGGCGGATCCTACACGTCCCACATACATGGACAGCCCACGAACTCAAAACTTGGCTAGGAGCAGCCGGGTGGACAGAAGTAGAGGTTGAATCACCGCCACAGAGCAGGATCGGGCCATGGGTTGTCCGGGCCCACCCACGCCGCCCCGGAAGCGACACCACCGTCGACGCCTGGGCTATCACACTCAGAGGACAAGACCAAGCCATCCAGATCCAACGCTTCGTGCGCGGCGCGGGAGGCCAGACAACACAACCAACGTCGACTCGACGATGGCGGTGGGGTGCCGACCCGCCCGCCCCACCCGCAGCACCCGATGGCGTGGCAGTACCTGGGGTGCACGACATGGACGTGGACTTGGACGCCGAGTACATTACCGACAAACAGAAACGACAGGAACGGTACGACCAGGAGGACATGGACCTCGACGGCCTCGCGGAGGAGACCCGGACCACTGAGAGGGCCAAGAGGACAGCCGCACGGGATGCGGAAGACGCTAAAGTCCGTGACAAGATCAAGAAAGCTCGGGGTGAAGCAGCGGCTGCGCCGGCAGAACAACCAGGGACTGCAGGCCCAGCGGCCGCGCCAGCAGCAAATGCAGCGGCTAAGCCCGCCGCGAAGCCGCCGCCCAAGCGGAAGAACCCGTTCGAAGCCATCGACCCCGGTTCCAACGGAGGCGACTGCGGGTACTGGCCCTGGCTGCGGGTTGGGCTCTGCTCGGGGGAGTCGCCAAGGCCACGCGGGAGAACACGCTGAACCCTGCCAAGCTCGAGAGAATGGCGAAGACCCTACGAGCGCAACTTGCACTGCGTATCAGCAACAACCAGGAGTTCTTCCAACACTACTGGGCCCAGGTACCCCTGGGGGAGGGGAAGGAAGACGGGACTATTCCGACCACCTGGGAGGAGTACGTCGCAGCGTGTAAAAGACCGAAACGGTGGATCGACGGGCTGTCCTACCAGGCGGCATGCGACCACTTCAACCGACACATCTACACCTACTCAGGGGTGGGTGCTCAGCTCAACGACGTCAACTGGGTAGACAAGGTAACTTGGATACCACAGTCTCCGGACGCACAGCGAGCAGCACTACTGCAGCCTCCCCTCCACGTGGGCCTGTGGAAGACCACTGTTACATGTTACTGCCAGACGACGGCACCAGGCACAAGAAGGCGACCAAACGACCGAGCAAGACACAGCTCGAGGAACGCATCCGCAAAATCTGCCGACACGGTGGCTCTACACGGAAAGCAGACAGAGATTCCGACTCCGAGGACTCCTGGATGGGGACCTTGGCCCGGACACGGTCTTCGAGGAAGCGGAAGCAACCCGACACGCCGGACTCGTGGCTCGGCGACCTGGGGCCCACAGCGATTCCACGTACGACACGACGATCCACTCCTACCACGCCGCGCACTACGCGGAGCGCAGCAACGACTACGCCCAAAGCTACACCGACCCGACGCTCGACGCCGAAGGGGGCCGCGAGTGGCAGCAAGGCGACACCGAAGGCCCGGGCAAGCGGCAGCAGCAGCAGCACCAGACCACCACCTCCCAAGAAAACAATCACATGCACCGACGCAGCTTCACGCCTAACGTGGACGTGCGGTTTGCGCGGAGACACGATCACGGCACCTGTCAACACCGTGCCCCACGCCGTGGGATGGAGTTGGAAGGGCAAGGGAAAGAAACAGATCAGGAAGACACGGAAAGTCCACCCGAACTACCACATCACCCACGAGCGGGCGAAGCACCTACGGAAATGGCACCCTGGGGAAAACTGGCAGGACGCTGGTAACTACCGACCTTCAGCGGAAGTGCCGCTTCTGTCCCACGACGTGCCCGACGACAAGGTCGCATGGACGTGCCCAGTGTGCGACATCCGCCAGCCTTTCTCGAAAAACACAATTACGTACAAGAAGATCCGGCGGGAGCACCGGCTGAAGGAGCACCCCGAGTACGACGACCAACAATGGCGGTGCCTGGTGCAAAGGGCTAGTTACTCTGCTGAAGAAGTCACCCGACGGCATGCTGGATACACGAGGTCAGCGGGACAAAAGGGCCAAGAGCCAAGTAGTCCTGCCTCCACTGCCTGTCCACCAGATCCGGCCCCGAGCACAGCGGCTGCGCCGAAAGCGGGAGGCACGGGAGAGGAAGAAAGCAGCAGGGCGCTGCTGAGGCGGAGCCAACCGCCACGACGACTAATCCCACGTCTGTCCTCCCTCCCCCTCCCCCTCCTCTTCCCCTCTCTGCGGGATGTACTACGCCAGCCGGACTACAGAGGGCAGGCGCGACCAATACGCCAATAAAAATGGGAACGATCAATATCGCATCTTGTGCACAGCATGGCAAGGACCTTCTTGCTACCGCCGAGGAGCTGGAACTGGAGTTGCTGGTACTGCAGAAGCATGGGTGCCGGCATGCAGACATACCCAGGGCAGGCAAGCTCGCTGCTGACCACGGGTACGTATGGACGAGTGGAACCTCTTGTGACGACCATGTGGTGGGTACCGCGAGGAGTGGTAGAACACGGGACGAATGTGGTGGCATCAGTGTGCTGACGACGGGCCGTGTCCGGGTCACCAGGATCGCGTCTGAGTGCCGGACGGGCACTGGAGGGGCTGAAGCTGGGGGTGAGGGTGCCATCTTTCACATCCACACAGCTCACCGTACAGCACTGCTGGCTGTGGTACACATGCGGGCGGCCGACGACGACAACGCACGGAATGGTATGCTACAGCGGGTGGCAGAACAGCGCTCTACGATAGCAGGGGGGATCCCACTGCTGATCGCTGGCGACTACAACACTACGCCGGAAGATCCCATCATTACAGAGACTGCACGGTTACTGGGGCTCCGGGTCCCAGAGCCCAGGAGAGTCCACGAGGTGGGAATCGAGCTGGGAGATCGACTTTTTCATGGTCACGAAAACTATGACAACTACCAGGGCGGTGGCGAATACACACACACACACACTCTCTGACCATAAGTTGGTGACAGTGGATGTGCAGTTCGACGCTCCACAACCTACTGCCGGATGCTCGTGGCGGCGTGCGGCACGGTACGGTACGCTGAAACCGACTCAAGACGCAGCACGAGCGGACGCACAAGGCACCGCAAGCACGACCACGACGCAAAGCACGAGCAGACCAACAACTCAGCACGACCCACAACAACATTCAACACGCGATCATGGCGCAGACGCAGCACCACGCAGCACGCCCACGACGCAGCACGAGAAGACCCACAACGCAGCACCACCGACCCATGGGGACATCGTGGAGGGCCTGGCTGCACAGTGGAGAGCTTTACCAGCTTACGACATCCAAGACGGCACCGTGGACGAGTGGTGGACGGACTGGAGTGTTCGAGCAGAGGCAGTACTACAATCCCAACCCGCGGTGGTCCTGACCAAGGGCGCTGTCCCTAAATCTGACTTCTCGTTTGCCCAGTGGGAGCGAAGGGAAAAAGACGACGACGTCTGGACCCGGCACACGCGGCAACTGCGGCAACTCATCCAACGGCTCCGGTCCCCGCCGGCACGGCAAGGGCGGAAAGCAGCCGGGAACATAGCACAGTGGGAACGGCAAAATCGGAAGTTGTGGCAACAGACTACGGGCGGCGCCAAGCCGGACGACGACCAAGAAGCCATCGAACAAACTACCAAAGCGCTCGGCAAGGCCATCCAAGGGTGCAAGAAAAAGCGTGCCAAATGCTGGCGGAAGAAGCTCCAGGCAGACGGTCTTGGGAAGACCACGGCAGCTTGGATCCGGAACGCAGTGAGCACCTACCACAACGTAGCGGTGCAGGACGACACCAAGAGCGACCATGACAGCGGGAACTTGCAACTACACGACGACTCCACGCCCACCAACTACTTTTCACAAGACGCGGTGGGAAGAATACGAGACCACTACGAGCAACACTTCACGGAATGCGGCCGTGGCAACGATGTGGACGGGTATTTCTACCACTACGACGACTACATTGAGGAGACACGCCAAAATGTTCAACGAGCACAGGAGCAGCACGACCATAGAGCACGACACGCCATGGCAGCCCTTGGCTGCTGGGACCACTGGGCGCCACCGGCGGCAGCGCAATTCCGCCACATGCTACACGGAGGCACAGCAGCAGGGCCAGACCAATGGACGCCCTCGGAGCTCATGCTCCTCCCGGAGGAGGCACTGGAAGAGCTGGTTGACCTCTGCACATACTCTGAGTACCACGGATGGCCGTCGCAACTCCTGCAGTGGCGCCAGGTCCACCTACCAAAAGACCCGGACACAGCACTCCCAAGCCTGACCCGACTACGCCCTATCGCAATCGCGATCGCCGTGGTCCGCGCCTGGCACAGATGGAGGTCAGACCAACTGGCCACCTACCTCAGCCCAGCTTTCCTGCCCACGCAGGGGGGCGGTCTCAAAGGGCGAACCCTCGAATCCCTCATCGAGCCATGCCTCTCGCTCATTTAAGAGACAATCGCGGCGAACAGGTACGACGACGAGGACGGCTCGCTGACCGAGGAGGAGCAGCGGCTGGTTCGGGAGCGTCAGACGGAGCTGCACGTCAAATCGTGGGATTCTGCCTCCGCGTTCGACAGGGCTCCCCCCCGGGTCGTCTGCGAGGTCTGGTCGCGACTCGGAGTACCGTCCAAAACCACCAACAGTATCGAAGCGATTTGATCCAAGCAGGAGAGATGGGTTGAGGTCGGCCCGCTCTTAACACCACGGACAATTCTGGTTGAAGACAGTCTACCACAAGGGGATCGGGCAGCCATGCTCGGGATGGCCACCCTGCTCATGGGGCCACTACGACGGCAAGCTGCTCTACACCCACGAGCAACCTTTTGCACCTTCGCGGACGACCGCACGGCGGCCACGACAGAGGCAGAAGAACTACGGAGCATCGAAGAGGAGTGGGAGCTGCTGGAGTCGGTCACCGCGCTGCGCACCAACGACAGCAAGACGCAGTCCTTCACGATGCTACCGCACCAGTGTGACAACCACCACCTGCAGAGCAAGAAGATGAAATGCCTCGGAATCGACTTCGCGATGCAACGCGCGACGCTCACGACCAGAGAGCGAGGCAAGCTTGAAGAGGCACTTGCCCGCATGAAGCGGATTGCGCGCCTGCCCCTGAGCATGCGGCTGCGCGCGACCGCGGTGAGCACCATCGCGCTGCCGGTGTCGAGCTGGGCACTAGTGGTGACGCCACCGACAACAGGAGCTATCCAGGACCATCTACGACAAGCACGAAATGCTGTGACCCTGCGGAGATTGCCCCGGGCAGCTCCCGAACTACTTCGACTGGTAGTAATGGAGCATAGCACCGACCTAAGGTACCATTTGTGCCAGCGAGCACTACAACTTCTGAGCAGCAGACTACGTCGACAGGGGCCTGGAGCACTTGCGCTTTGGGACAAGATCACGATCAAGACCGACACGCGGGGGCCACTCCACGCCTACCAAGCACACTTGGCATCACTTGGAGGAGAGCGCAGCGACGACGGCTTCTGGAGAGGCCCGGCGGGAGAGCTTCGACTCACCGACAGAACAGACCGACAGCTCCACGAGCTACGACTCATTCTCCGATCCCACGAATGGGCAATCCTACAGGGCCGGAGCCGGCGGGAGAGCCCCATGGCGGCCGGAGTGCCCTTTCCCAGCTGCTGCCGTGCGCGCGGCACAGGAAGCACGGAAAGCTAACCCAATCCTCGCCTCGCACATCGCCACCGTCCTCTGCGGCTGCGTGGCCTCGGACGCCCTGCTGCAGTCCAACCAAGGCGAGGAGATCTCGACCACCTGCGACCACTGCGGTGAGCAGCACGTCCCGACGCTCGACCACATGTACTGGGTGTGAACAGCCAACGCCGACCTCCGGCAGGGTATCGCGATACCAACGGCTGACCTCACCCGCCGGCTGGGCTGGCCGACAGAGGACCTCACCAGGAGGACCACGACCACTTGGACAAAAATGGTGTTGGCTATGGCAAGCATGCGGCAGCGTGCGCTGGACCACCGACACAAGAAACCACAGGCACCCAATTCCTCCGACCATGGTTTATAACCGTTCTCAATGGTTATTATTTGGATCACCTGTGTCATCAATTGGTTTATGTTGTACTTCAATTCTTCTTTGGGCTGGTGTCTTCTATTCTCCAGTTACACTATCTACATATCTGTGGGATTACATTACATACTTACGTAATTGCATGTGTTGCGTATCATAAGTGGGGACCGCCACACAACGGTCGCCGCAGCTCTTCGAGCTGCGTGGTGTCCTCACACGGCTACGGATTGGGGACACAGATTGGTTATACCCCCAGATGGACTTCAAGAAGACCCTGAAGCGCCCCAAGAAGGCTCCAAAACGGCCCAGACAGGCTCCCCAGACGGCTTTCGACGGCGTCAGACGGGCCAGGAACGCCGCAAGATGGCCAAAGAGGCCCCCAAGAAGCCCCCAAAGTCCTCAAAGAGGCGGAATTAGGCCACCAAGAGGCCTCCAAGATGCTCCCAGGAAACGTCCAAGAGACCCCGTAAACGTCCAGACGGCCTCAAGATGGCCTCCAAGGCGCCCAAAAAGGCCCCGTAAACGTACCAGGTTATCGGTATTCTCGCTCCAAGACGGCCAAGCTGGCTGAAGATGGCCTCCAAGATGCTCCCAAGACGTCTAAGATGGCCCTGAGAAAACGCAAGGTGGCCACCCGATGTCTCCCTCCCCCCAAGATGCACCCAAGATGGCTCCAAGATGGCCCAAAACGGCCCGAGAGCCCCTCTAGAGGTATCCGGGAGAGCCTCCAGGAAAGCTCGAAGAGGTCTCCCGTCCTTTTATTCTCTCTCCCCTACGTGTTCCTCTGAGCGTTCCCACAACGGCTGGAGGAACACATGATCTGATGGCTTGGCCAAGCTCTGGCCACAACGTCTGGTCACAGAGGCGCTTCCAAAAAGGCACGGCGGTGATTTTGTTCCGCGCAACACCTCATCCCCCCAGGTTTGCGCATGTCACATGTCAGCTCGTGTCAGCTGGCGCTGCGAATTGTATCGCATGGCCCTGAGGGTCGCGAAACGTACATGGGACGAGCAAGAGGAGGAGGGGAGAGAGGGGGGAGCCAAAGGCGAGCGGAGCGAGAGGAGAGGAGGAGGGGAGAGAGGGGAGAGAGGAGAGGCGAGAGAGGCACGGCGGTGACTCGCCGTAGGCGTCCTCGTTCTGGCCCTGACGGTCTTGCCGCAGGGGTGCCGGGCTGGCCAGACGTTTGGTGGTTCAGGCCCTCGGCCTGCTGCGCCGGCCGCGCGGAGCAGATGCCGCCCCTCGACGTCCGGCCCCACTACGGGCCCGTAAGCCTCCCAGGCCGTCGCGCTTCCCACTCGACGGGGGCCCCCAAGGTGGCATCCAGGACGGCCAAGCTTGCCTCCAAGACGGCCACGGTGGCCACAAGGTGTCTCCAAGACAGGCCGAGATGCCCCCAAGATGGCCCAAGCTGGCCTCAAGATCGCCCGAGACGGCCCAAGAGGCTTCCAATTGGACCTCCAGGACGGCCCGAAGAGGCCACAATCATTGATTGTCCTGAGGTGTTATTGCATGATTTGGGCGTTTGTTCGTGTTCGGCTTTACGGCGGCCCAAGACGGCCCCAGGGGCCACCAAGATTGACGGCCCAAGAGGCCCCCAGGACGGCCCCAAGAGGGTCCCAAGACAGCCCCCCTGAAGCGCCCGAGGAGGGCCCCAAGTTGGCCTAGAGAGGCTCCCAAGACGGCTTCCGACGGCGTCGGACGGGCCAGGAACGCCCTCAGACGGCCAACGAACCCCCAGAGAAGCCTCCAAAAGAGGCTCCCCAAAGGCCTGCTCCTCGTTCATTTCCCCCCTCCCCCTCTTCTTCTTTGTCACCCACGTGTTCCCCAAAAAGTTTCCAAAACGGCTGGGAGAACATGTAGTCCGATAGCTTGGCCGAGCTCTCGCCGCAACGTTCGGCCACATAAGCGCTTCCAAAGGCAAGGGTGGTGGTGATTCGCCGTAGGCGTCTTCGATACAGTGAGAAAGGGAAACATTGGCTGAACCTGAATCTCCGATGAGAGCGCGAACGTACGCAAATGCGCAGAAGCGCAGAAACGTGGTACGCTACATAAGGAAGGGGAAGGAGGATAAGTAGGGGAGGGTGGATGGCCCTTGGGAAGGAGCTGAACAGAAGAAACGAGGTACGGATGGGGGATGGAGCAAGGAGTACGAGGAGAAGTCGGATGATGAGACACTCAACGACGAGGCGCAGACGGCGAGAACTGCTAAACGAACGACGGTTGGACACCTGGGAGCGTGAGGCCGCGCGGCTTCCGCCGCAGACGCTCGGGATCGCATGGAACGGATGCTGTAGGCGCATGCAGGGCGGGGTGGCTCACAGGTCGACGTCCTGCGAGCACTCAGCGAGATTGCCTCGGAGACAGCCCCCCTCTCTGCCCTGGATCCAGGCCGATGCACCGTCCAGTGCCGATCGTGAGCCAGCTTGCCCGACCCGGGACAAAATGCAAGTCGCCCAACTTACCAACCGCCCTATCAACGGCCCAGATCCCGACCGGCCGGCGGGTCGGGCCGATCGGCGGCACCCTCGAATATTGATGGACGAATCGAAGCCTTCCTGAGCTCGTGTCGACGAGCGCCTCCGACCGCTCGCCTGGGCATCGACGTTCTCAAAGAGCGCGTCGAAGTGCAACTTGAGGTCCTTGAACCGCTTCCTGTCCCACTCCGTCCATGTCTTCGTGCCTGGCGGGGCCCAACATCGACCGCGACCGAGGGCTTCAATTTCCCCTCGCTCCCTCTTGCCGTCGCTCGGACGTCCATTTCCCGTGCATGTTTCGGTTTCGTGCGTGTTCTTTTTGCTCGATGGTCCAGGCTGGTCCTCGATGGCTCTCGCCGAGAAAAAATGCACACGTCCGAGCGATGCCGAGCCCTCCTCTCGGGCGCAAAGCCAGCATGGATCGGGGGCCCGTCGATCCGGCGCGTGGGCGCCACATCCCATGGCTCGGGGAAGGTTCAGCAGATGCCGCGGATGCCGCCCGATCTGGCGACGGAGCGCGCCGTTGTTGCACGGAAGCGGGACCCGCCCATCCACGCGCCCCAATCCATGCGTGCACTTGCTCGGCCCAACTTCTCCCTCCTTCTTCTCCTTCCCCTCCTCCTCCCCTCTCCTTCCCCTCCTCCTCCTCCTCATCCCCCCCCCCTCCTCCCCCTCCTTCCCCCCGCTTCCGCTCCTTCTGGAGGGGGATGAGGAGGAGGAGGGGGAGGCCTCCTCCTCATCCCCCTCCTTCCCCTCCTTCCGCTTCCGCCCCGCCCTCTCCCCTCCACGACGGGAAAAGGAAGGCAGGGAGGAGGGGGGGAGGGGGGATTGTGAGCAGAAGGAAGCCGCCCCCCTCGGCGGTGAAAACCGCGGGGGTTAGGGGAGGGGGAGGACTGCGCCTTATAAAGCGACCAGAGCCAGCAGCCGAGCAGCTCCGAGCACCGATGCTTACGACGAGGCTATGACAATGGCGATGGTGATGATGATGGTGATGATGAGGATCGTGCTGATGATGGTCATGATGGTGATGATGATGGTGCTGGTGATGATGGTAATGCTGCTGCTGCTGATGATGATGCTGATGATGATGATGATGATGATGCTGATGATGATGATGATGATGATGGTGATGATGATGATGATGATGATGATGATGATGATGATGATGATGATGATGAGGGTGACGGTGATGATGATTAGGGTGACGGTGAGGATACTGATGGTAGTGATAAGGGATCCAGGCAAACGCGCGAGCATCGAAAAGGTGAAGCCAAACATGATGCAATGTAGAACGGCTCTTGATATCCTTATCTTTGGGAAGCAACGCATTCTCTGTATGCGACGAGCCGCCTCGGGCACCATGTCTGCATGAGTGGGGCCGCGTCGGTTTAGTCGAAGAGCTAGTCATGCCGCGGGGGCGGACGGGAGCCATCTTCCACCCACTGCCGGGGACGCCAGGATGAGGGCACCTCAAGTCGCACATCCGAAGAACCACGACTTCGTCGATAACGTCGCGATCAATTCGGCTCGCCTCCTGCAAATGCACCACGCACTTTCTAAGGACAGTGGTGGCAGCCGCTACGTCTCTCGGTCATATGCGTCATGCCCGCTGTGAACGTCGAGTACACGTGAAGCTGGAAAGCGGCGGGACAGGCAGAGTTGACCTTGAGCTTGAGCTTCTCCGCTTGCGAGGTGTTGCGCATGGTGACACCGTAGCTCTCGACTGTTCTGGTCGATGCGAGCGTCAACAGGACGGTCGGCGTGGACATCTTCACGACTGTGCTAAGCATCAGGAGGCCCTGTGACAGGTCCAGGCTGCTCGAGCAAGTTGCCGAGCTCGTGCCTGACTTTCTGGATGCCAGCAGCTGCAATGCGGCGGACCACGTTGCAGGCAATGGCAAGGTTGGTGGGCTTCTCAGCTGGAGCACCAGGGATGACACCCCCGCGCTGAGCCAAGCGTGCAGCCTCCTGGAGTCCCTGGCAGTGATGTCCGAGCGCGTCCGGGCGCACGGAGGGCGAAGCTGTGCAGCTCGAGGACGAGGGCCGCCATCGGGCAGTGCCGAGCGGGTGCAACACCTGCAGGAGTGCGTTCAGCAACACGCGCCGCATCCAGCTTCAAAACTGGCTACGGAGATCATGGTACTGGTGAGGACGACGACGACGACGGCGAGGGTGATGGTGATGTGCATGATGCTGATGTAGCTTCTGGGCTATGGAGTCGCATCCCTTCCCCTCTGTCTGCCAAACATGTGCCTCCTCCTCCCCCGCTGGAAACGTAGCCGTCATGTGTCCTCGCCGTCCTCCACGTGCTCCCTCCCCCTCATCCCGAAACGGATGACGAGGAGGGAGAGGAGCGGCGGGTAGAATGTGAGGGAGGCGAGGGACGAGAAGGAACACGGATGAGTAGCGAGGATGATGAGAAGGATGGTGGGAAGGGGGTGGAACAAGGGAAGAGTATGGGGAGCCACGGGAGGAGTGAGGGGAACTGGGGGCATGAAGAGAAGGAGACGAGCAAGAATGAGCTGTCTCTTGCCCCTGGGTGCAGCAAAAGAACACGTGGAAAGGAAGATGGTGATAGAGGGAGGAAGGAGAAGAAGGGAGCAAGGAGAAGGGGGGTGGGCGGATAATGAGGTCAGTGTTTCGGGCCCTGGAGCGCCATCCCTCTCTTGCTGCATCAGGTCGTTCAGCAACTGCGGCACCGCGCAATCGTTGAGGAACTCCTCGCACGCGGGGCCCAACATCGCGGGCGGGTGTAATACGGGGGCCGGGGAGGTGTTCCTCGTCATATCCTTGCCCCGCCTCGACCTTCTCTTACGCGTCCGATTATTTGCCATGTAATGCTATGCCCTGCTACGACATCCGACTGTGCGAATAAAGAGAAGATCTATGCCATGGTTGGGGATGGGAGGGAGAGGTAGGACGTCATAGATGACGCGAACGCACCTAGCTTGTCCGATTCCCTCTCTCGCTTTTCCCCCGCTCCCGCCCCCTCTGGGGGAAATGGGAGAGGACGACGGAGAGCGGGAGGAGGAGTGTGAATGCAGAGGTAAGGAGGGGAGGAGGAGGAAGAGGAGGAGGAAGAGGAGGAGGGGGAGGAGGAGGAGGAGGAGCAGGAGGAGGAGGAAGGGGGAGCGGATGTGACTCCCAACTGTTGGCACACCAATGCTTTTGACTGGCCAGCCTCGTACTCGGCGCGGACAGCAGCCGCGTACAGGTCGGTGGCGATGGAGTTCTTGGCCTCCCCGGGCGCCCAATGAGGAGCAGTGCAGGTTTGGGATACAAGGGATGGTTAGGATGATCCGCAGATAAGCCTGGGGGGCCGACGAGGAAGCAAACTACCCTGAAAGGCATCTAGGGCCCTGAAGACAGTGCGATGAGCGGGAATGGAATTGAAGAGAAAGCGGTCGAAGGAGCGGAAGATAGGATCAGGAGAAAGCATGAGTGGAGTAGAGGAGGCGCACCAAGTGCGAGGAGAAGGAAGTTGGAGGAAGACCGAAGAGGAGGAGCGGGTGGAGGATGGAATGAGGACAACGCGAGACCCGTAGTTCAAGACTGGGGCGCGTGCGTTGTGTTATCACTACGCTGAGGCGTGGCATTCCCATATTCAATGTTGCCAGCATAGCCTGGCTTTGAATGTGTCTCACATGCCATGGTATACGTGCATCCTGCTCTGTAGACATAGCGATACTCTTCCGATGCTGAATGCGCGATCCCGATTCGTGCTCGGATCCGTGCGAATGGTACGAATCTCAATTGAAGTGAAAATCAAAATTGCAGTTATCCTCCTCGTGCTTCTTCTGCCGCTGTGGCTTCTCCTTCTCGAGCCCCGCCTCCTCATTCTCTTCCTCTTCCTCCTCTTCGTTCCCCACCCTCGAGCGCGTTTCTTTCTCATCGGCGATGACGGGCGTCATGGGGGGGGAGAGAGAGAGAGAGAGAGAGAGAGAAAGAGGGCGGGGGGGGGGTGGGGCATGACGTAACGCTCACCCCCCTCTCCGCCGTGCGGCTCCGGCACCACAGCCGCGCCCGCGCGCACGACAACGACGAACGACGAGCGACGAGCGACGAGCGACCTACTGCGAGCCGCCTTCAGGAAGCGGGCCAGGAAAAGCAGGGCCGACTCCTGCGGCGTCTTGCCGGGGTACAGCGGGCGCCGCTGCCCGCTCTGGACCATGGCCTCGGAGAGCCCACCGGGGCAGATCCGACATGGGGGGAGGGGGGAGGGGGGGGGAACCGGAGAGGGGAGGGGAGATTGGAAAGAGCAGAGACACACTCCGTGGGGGCCACCTCTGCCCCTCAAGCGAACATTCCAGGGCCCACGGGGCCATCCTCAGGAGGAGGAGCCAGAGCACCCGGGGACGCTGGCCCCAGAGCTGCACCGAAGAACCGGTGCGCCACCCGAGGCCCCAAGCCCGAGCACGAGTTGCCCGAAGGGGTGGGCAGGGGGAGGGGAGGGGACAGACGAGGGGGGGGCAGGGCAGGGGATGCTTAGCCGACATCTGGGGCGAAGCAAGAAGCCACTCTCCAAGCGAAGCAGGAGTGGGTCGGCAGCCCATCGAACAGCAATCCCACCTATACCCGCAGGCGCACGGGCGCGGGCACGGTGCTCAAGCGACCACGCAGCAGGGAAGGAGAAGGGGATGGAGGACGCGTCAAGGAAGGAGGCACACCTACACCCAGTGGGCTACGTGACCGACTGCCTACCCTGGCGATTACAAGACTCGGGCTGCCAGGTGAGGCGCTGGAATAGACAGGGGAGAACGAGGAGAAGGAGGAGGAGGAGGAAGAGGAGGAATGACGGGCGACGGAAACAAAATAAACGGAGTACGAAACGGAGGAGGAGGAGGAGGAGGAATGACGGGCGACGGAAACAAAAGAAACGGAGGAGGAAAAGGAGGAGGAGGAGGAGGAGGAGGAATGACGGGCGAAGGAGACAACAGAAACGGAGGAGGAAACGGAGGAGGAGGAGGAGGAGGAGGAGGAGGAGGAGGAATGACGGGCGAAGGAGACAACAGAAACAGAGGAGGAAACGGAGGAGGAGGAGGAGGAGAGGAGGAGGACGAGGAGAGGAGGAGGAGGAGGGGGTGGAGGAGGATGAGGAGGAGGAGGAGGAGGAGGAGGAGGAGGAATGACGGGCGAAGGAGACAACAAAAGAGAAGGATGAGGAAACGGAGGAGGAGGACAGCACAGGAGGGCAGGCACACGGCAGATGCGGAAGAGCAGCAGCAGGCACACCGCAGAGCTGTCCTCCACCTCCTCCTTCTCCTCCTCCTCCTCCTCCTCCTCCTCCTCCTCCTCCCCCTCCTCCCCTCCTCCTCCCCCTCCTCCTCCTCCTCCTCTTCCCCCTCCTCCCTCCTCCTCCTCCTCCTTCCCCACCCTCCTCCTTCTCCTCCTTCCTCGTTCCTCCTCCTCCTCCTTCCTCCTCCTCCTCCTCTCCGCCCTGGATCGGCGGCACTGGCAGGAGGCCATTCGATACAGATGCTTCGGTTCACGCGGTGACAAGAGACGGCATGCTACTGGCTGGACCGCCGTGTTGGCTGTGACCAAATGTATGTGGCATGTGCGGCATTACATTCGGACCCATGGTCACGCGATTAGCTACGGTACTGCTGCGTGCGATGCGCCATGCAGCAGTGTGACGCGTTACGGCTGACTGGTAAGCACACTGTGACACCATTCGATGCAGTCGTGGCATCAACTGCGCATACGGCCCACAATTGCCACGAAGTTGTGAAGCTGTGTCGCGAGGCCATGAACTACTATACGGTAGCGGCACAGCACTGCAATGGGCATCAAGTAGGTGATAGCCGTGTCGCTACATGTGGAGGAGGAGGAGGAGGAGACCTATCAGTATCGCGATCGCGTCGCGATTGACCATGCAGGATGCGCCCTTCGACAGGTGCTACCCTGATGCGAAGGGCCATGGTCGACCTCACGTCTTTGATGGGATTTGCTTGCGGCTTCCTATTCTAATCAGGGTGTGCAGATGCTAGACGCACTGTGCTTTGCTTCCGATACCAAAACTTCGTGTCAAAAAATAATACCAGAATGCCAGGATGTAGTAGTGCGTGGTCAGCTACTGTATGCTGTTGTGCTCGTCTCTGCAAAAATCTAGCGCAAGACATGTTGATCGACTGTGCAATGCTGTGGTGCACCAGCATGCGCGGTATCATGAGGCACTACGCAACTGGTCATGACCGATGCGAGGTAGAAGTGGACCACTTTAGCTACAGCTTCAATGCATTATACTCCGAGCTTTGATGAACGCACTGTTCTGCCCAACGGTCTGGCATACGAGACTGTCGCCGGACAAAGCACACAATCACTTTTCTATGATATGCGACTTGATGCGATGCCCTTTTAAAACTACGTGTGCTGTGGAAGGTCCAGGCCAGTGCGCGATACCCAACTGCTCTAAACATAGAACGACGCGTATAACGCCGCGCGTGATGCGAGGAACGATGCGACAATGTATCCGCCACCGTGCCGTCCCCGATGCAGAAAGAGGACCGTCACCAAATCCCTATTCGCTTACGGCGCGGAGTGTATCACCCTCCATATGGAATGTTTGGATATCTTCAAGCCCCTGCCCCCGAACTACCGGTAGGATTCTCCCACACTCTGGCGCGCTTGCGGGGCTTGGCGCGTGACCTCTCCCTATCTGTTGAACCCACATGCCCAGCATTGCCCTGACGGTTGCCCATGCTGTAGACGGATTTGGGGGGTCTCTAGGGCTGTCTTCGAAGCCCTCGGGGCAGACACAAAAGGCCGAATTCATCCACGACTGGAACGATTAGGTGTGAAATTGGAACTTCCGTAAAACGAACTACCAATTATACACCCCGACGCTCCCAAGAGGGGCCCACGACTGGCCCAAGACGGGCTAAATAGATGAACCCAAGACCCCGCGGAGGCCTCCAAGCGACTCGCAAGATGCCCCCGAGTGGCTGTAATGGGCCTCAAAAGACCCAAGGAGACCCCCAAGCGGCCTCCACGAAACCCCTCAACGGCTCGGCACGAGACGTTGCGAGGCCTTCAAGATGCTTTGGTCTACGTTCCAAGTATGGTCGCAAGATGCACCGCAGGCCACTAAATACACTACAGAATTGTTACTGTACGATTCTGCATCTGGCGATGTACACATTATGTGTCGCAATATCTCGCAATACTGAAAGGACGGGCTTCGCTAGAAAGAATCCCGGTGTACTTTGAAGTGCGCCGTACTGTGCTACATCATATTGCGGCATCGTCAGAATTCCACCACCCCCACACACACAAACACGTTCTTCTACCTGCCTTAAACCATTGAAACGCTCAGCTAGCTTGTCGTGTAGCACTGCCTGGTACTATCCACATTAACGAGGCACGATGAAGACCAGCTTTAATAGACAAGGCACGAGCCGCTTCCGAAGCACTCTCAGCAGCGAGCCGCATCGTGGCGCAAACACACATAAACACGCACCCGCACACACACATACCACACGCTACGGTGAGCCACAACGTACCACTCTTTGAAAGGCATGACGAAACATACTGCGCCGTGCCTGGATCGATACAAAAAACAGCCAGTCACCCTCGTCCCATGTGGTATCACATTGTGCGGCAGCCGCACCCTGTACGTAGTGTGCACCTTTTTTTCTGCAGCGCAACACCCGAAGGCCGAGGCGAAAGACCAAGACTATGTACTGTAAAAACTCCCCCAGGCACGCAGCACGGCGCTGGTACCATAGGAGTTGGTGAGGGGGCAGGCGGCAGCGCGCGCGCCAGGGATGCTCCAGACGTCGCATCGCGTCTTGCCTGAATTCCGCACGGGCCACAGCGCACAGCAGTGGCACGCCTGCCTGGACGGGTGCGATGTGGGACCCCTCTCCCCCGAGCACTACTCCTGCCTCTCACCTCAGACCTCCCCCCCTTGGGTGACAAGCGCTGTGAAACCGCAGCCTACGGACCCGCAGGCTCAACGCAATACCGAAAACTGAATCCGTAATCAACCAGTCCGCTCATCGAAACGCCGTGCAGCAGCGGTAGGAAAGGGCTAAGCACGTGCTCCTCCTCCTCCTGCTGCTGTTCCTCCATCGTCTCCCATGCATCCACCCTCTTGTACTCCTACAGGTTCGGGCGTGACTTAGGTTGCCTAAATGGGTGTGCCCAAGCCTGGACCACGAAAAAATCCGACGCGCGCCGCTTCTGCGGTATGGAGGGTAGCTTTGTCCCTTGCACCCGTCGCGCAACGGGATGAAAATTATTGAACTGCCAAGCAGTGCTGAAGATAAGCGAATGCGTGCGGTGATTCAGGCCTTGCCTTGTCCGCGATGTCTGCGACGAGACAAGCAAGTGTGTAGCATGGCTTGCTCGCTCGGCATAACTGGCACCTCATCGGGGAAGAGGATGGGCGACAGACGCTGAGCGAGCTACCGAGGCTGCAAAGCACAGGCTGGCACCCGTGAGCATTAGCCGCCACCAAGAATGAACACTTGAGACGATCCATGGTCCAGGGTCGATGCTCAGAACCGCCACTGCAGCGCAACACGAGCACTCAAGCTGGCCAAGCAACCGTGCGTCGGGCCAAGCTCCGCCGGAGCCCGAGGAGCTCAGGCCCCGGGCACCATGCGCAGCACGGCTGCCGCAGCGTCCTCAAGGCTGAGCCCCATCGCATGACAACAGAGATTAGGGAAACAAAAAGTGACATAAACATAAAGACTCGGAGGTCCGCGCGGATTTCTCGGATCCGCGCTGAACCCCCCTGGCGGCGCCACCCGGCGCTGCCCCTGGCGCGCTCCGCGCGCCAGGGAGGGGGGTCCAGCGCCGATCCGAGAAATCCGCGCGGACCTCCGAGTCTTTCTGTTTATGACACTTCTTGTTCGCCTAAAGATGGCGCCAGTTGCCCGAGGGAGTCGGTCCTGAGGACGGTTTTCGCCTCCAGGGAGGTGCCTTGGAGCCCTACCGACGCAGGGGCTCATCCCCGACACGTCCGGATTTTCAGCATGCCCAGGCCACTTCGGAAACTAAGTGGGAAAGCTTCACCCCGAACCAGAATCCTGAGAAGAACCCTTGCTGCAGCAAGACATGCCAATCCCACCAACGCTCTGGGCGTAGGTGACATCAGAGCGATCGGGATGACTGCATGTGTGTCCAGTTGCAAGGCATGCAAATAAGAACCCAGCAGGATATCGAGTGGCAAGCGCTACGGCGCCACAGCCTACGGATCTGCAGGCTCCGAGCGATGCGGATTCCCGAAACCATACTCAACACTAAACTGATCACTGAGACCATAATCCATAATCAACCATTCCACTCATCGTAGTGTTTCTGTACTATCTGTGCGACGGCATGATTCAGCAGCCGAAGCGCCGAGGCAAAGCACTTGTTCCTCCTCTAGATGCTGATCCTCCATCCGCCCCAGCATATCCACAATATTGTACTCCTACGGGCTCGCCCGAGGTCAGAACCATGCTCGACGGACTAATTCGAAAACGGCTGGGAGGGCGTCTCAGCCTGGACCACGAAAAAAAAGCTCGGTACCCGTGAACACCTGACGAGAGCTCTGGCTGCAGCAAGGCATGCGAATTATGGAAGAGCGCCCAGGCTAATACTAGCATGCTAGCAAGCTTTCTGGACTGTGAGTAGCACAACCGACACGAACGCAAGCACAGCGCCGACGACGACTTTGAATTGCAACGGCTCCTGAAAGACGACCACCTGCCACACTAATGCAAATACTACGTCAAGATAGCTGATCAGGCTGTTGAGCATCGCGGTGCCGCCCTGCGCTCCCCAGTTAATGGACCACTGTGTGCAGTACCCGGCAGCACCGACCGCTGCAACCCAGAAGAGGCATGTCGGCGAGCTTAGCGACAAAAACGCCCCAGGGCCCTCTATCACCAGCGCCGAAGTGCCGCACATGGTCAGCCCAGCGATGCCGGTCATCCATGTCATCAGATCAGCCTGAAGGGCCGTCGTCGAAGCACTCCGGTCGCCAGCAGACTCCGTCGCCTTGCCAAGCCGCTTGAGAGAGATGTTCCTGACCGCATTGCAAAGAGATCCAAACAGCCCGAGTGCTATTGCAAAGTAGTAGCTAAGATGCCCAGAGTGATGCGTGCCGCTTCCACCTGCACCCGCAGATGCGACAAGAGCCACCCCACACGTACATGCCAATAAAGCCGCGCTCTCTGACCACCCAAACCTTTCATCCAACATAAAAAAGGCTAGTACGCATGTTATGGCGGGCGATGCGTATTTAATCATGGTTGCTTCGCCTACTGCCATGGACGTCACGACGACTGAGAAGACGCCAAAGTTCAAGCTGCCCGAGACACAACGCACCGTAATCCAAAGTCTTCGACTGCCACCAAGATACCAGATGTCATAAGCTGGAGTGATGATGCCCCCGAGGCTCCAACTGGAAATGAGAGTCTGGATCAAGAAGCGCCCTGTTGCCGCAACCAAGGCTTGACAGCCAGCGCGCCCAGCCATCTTTACCGCCACGGACTGGCTGGAATTGGACAATGACGAAATCATCAGAGCCAAGATCCCGACCAACATCCGGCACCTGGCGGTGTTGCATTCACTGCTGTTGGTGGCCTCGGCGTTCGTGGAATTCGTGTCGCCACCTTCCTTCTTCTTTTGTGCGTCGGAAGCGGTAGAGACGGAGAGCCCTTCTGAACCAGAAATATCCTCGTACTCACCATCATCGGTGGATACCTCTCCCTTCTCTGGGTCAATCAGAGCGGAGGAATCCATTTGGGTATTGGAAAGATCTCTCAGGTGCCTACAGAAGAGAAAACCGAGCCCAAAAGAACCTTGAGCCTTGTGCCAAAATGACTACGGAACGTTTTGTGCACCTTCTCGCATGTAGCTGTCTCACCATGCTCTTTGCAATCACCAGGCGTGCGATGATTCTATAGACACGGCAGCGTCTTGACTACTCCTCCTCCTCCTCCTCCTCTTCCTCCTCCTCCTGTTACGCAATGTCATCATCATTAGCCATATCTCGTCGCAAAGCCTGGCAGATGATCTCGGAGATGCTGGACTGCATGTACGTCAGCATGCTGTCTTGCTCGATGGTGCGGCCGTTCAGGCTGGTGAGAGCGCGAAGCAGCTGCTGAGTGTCAGCGTCCTGAGAAGCGAAGCGCCGAAGATGAGGATATTTCAACGGCTGCTGGGCATCGGGGGGTGGGGATGAGGGAAGAGAGCCGGCAGGAGGAGCAGGAAGCAAGGAAAGAGGGGGAGGAGCAGGACGAGCAGGAGGAGGAGGAGGAGGAGGAGGCTGAGGAGGAGGACTGAGCACACAGGATTTGTTTTCTCGCAGCCTTCCCTGCTTCCCCCATCACGCGCTTCAGGGGATGATAGCTACCATCCTCAAAAAGCTTTCAAAAGGAAAGCGAATCAGGAGGGACTCGGGGGGGAGGTCCCGCGCACCGTTCGCAGTGAGTGTGATCCCCCCCCCAGGGTTCGCAGCGCACGAGAAGGCGCGTCCCCATCTCCTGTCGACCCTCCGTTCCTCCTCCTCCTACACGTGCGGCCGAGAAGGTGGCGTCCAGCATATCTGCCTCCATGCCCCTGGCACGTTGATAGGGCGTGGTGTAGTGGGTTCCCGTAAGGTTTTCAAGAGACACCCACCCCGCTCATTGCGCAGTGCTGCGTGACCCATGGGGCCCTCATAAGCCCACCAAGGCTGCCAAGACGGCCCAGGGAAACCACCAAGGCCGCCAAGACCTCGAAACATTGACTCAGTGTGCACCCAGCGGCCCCTGAGAAGCGCTTAAGAGGTCCGAAGAGACCTTCAAGGTGCTTCAATCCATCCCCAGCACTTTCTCTTGAAGAGGGATGCGAAGGGCCAAACAACGTTGATGCCCATTGTGGTTCCAATGAATTCTGTTATACACGCCCCTCGATAAAATATCGCTCCACCTGCCTGCGGTCTCCCAAAACCCAACATAACCCACTGAAAACGCCAGGATGGCGTCTGGACGGCAATCTACGGCCTCAAGCGAGCTCCCTAGGAATCCAAGACGGCCTGAGACTTTCCCAATACAGCCCACCGACGGCCACAATTACCCACCAGACGGCCCCACGGCGACTGCCCCAGATGAGCCCAAGACAGCCCCGAGAAGGCTCAAATGAGCGCCGAGAGAGTCCCTCAAGGAGTGCAGACGAAAAGCATCAGATGTTACGGCTTCCTGGGCGGTGCTCGAAGGCTCGCAGCACAGAGTGCTCAGCTGGCACGGTGACAGACTTGCCTCAAGCTTCTGGAAAGGTGCAACAGAGAAACCCCGACTCACGACATCTGGAGCATACGTGCCGTGAATACTGGACTCGCTCAGTTCGCCAGATCCCTGTGGGTTCCAGGGGCCGTCGGGGAGAGCGACGTGTATGTTGGTCACCTGCTGCGGGGCCGATCCTCAACGTGATGTGTGCCTGGAGAAGGGGCAGAAAGGCAGGAGGGGGGGAAAGGGAGGGAGGAGGGGAGAGAGAGAGAGAGAGAGAGAGATGGCGGGGAGCGAGCGCAGCGAGCCTCGTTCCCAGCGGCTCGTTCGCACGTCTTCCTCGGCCTCGACCTTGCTCGGACATCGACGAGCGGAGGACGGGAGGGAGGGGTGGGATGGGTGGGAGGAAGCGAGAGGAGCACGGAGGCAGGGAAAGGAGGAGCGAGAGAGGGGATGAGACATGGCCAGGGCAGGAACGGATGAGGGAGGGACGGAGGAGTCAGAGGTGGTGGGGTCAGCGGGAGGCGAACACGGACGGAAGTAAGAGGACAGGAGTACGGATGATGATGTGGAAGAGGAGTGCTCGGAGGAGGAGGAAGACGACGACGACGAAGCAAGAACAGCCGTTGCTTGCATGATCGATCCGGCGTCCTGAGTCTCTGGTCTCTTGCCTGGGAGTTTTGCCTTCTGCGCGTACCGCGATGGCCGGCGCATAAACTTCTCACAAGCCTCCTTGTTTTCGAATGTCCAGTACTTGAGCTGGTAGAACGCCGAATGGTTCCCGCTCGCCTTCACCTGGGACCAATACAACACAAAAGCAAACATAACGAGACAATACTTCTCGTGATAGGTACACCGTGATGGCTACTCCTGCTGCGCACTACTCCTCCACCGCATGATCCTCCTCTCAATCCTCCACTTCCAGGTCCGTCTCCACTCCTACTCCTCCTCATGCTCGCCTTTACTCTGCTTCTCTTCCTCATCTCCACCTCAATATTCGGAGACGGATTCGCTGGAGGCCGTACCTTTGAGAGTGCTGGCCTCGAGCTCCGCATCCCAGAAGGTGTTGTACATGTGCTCTTAGTTCTAGAGGGTTGCTGGTGGGAGGCGACGCTGTCGCGGACTGGGCTAGCCGCTGGGATGGGACTTCGGGAAGGGGTGGGATAAGGGCTCTCTCAACGTGTAAACGATGTGCCCGTTGCTCCTCCTCCCACCCAAATCCTGCGCATCCCTCTTCTGATCCTCCTTTTGCTCCCTGTGCTTCTCTCTTTCACGGCGACCCGCCTTCCCTCTTCGTCGCCTCATCACCTTCCTTGCCTCAATGGGGCTCCGCGTGTTCTCTCCATCTGTCTCCCTGCTGATACAGCTGCTGCTCATCCTCCTCCGACTCCCTCCTCCTACTCCTCCTCCTCCTCCTCCTCCTCCTCCTCCTCCTCCTCCTCCTCCTCCTCCTCCCCAACCTCCTCCTCCTCCTCCTCCTCCTCCTCCTCCCCACCTCCTCCTCCTCCTCCTCCTCCTCCTCCTCCTCCTCCTCCTCCCCAACCTCCTCCTCCTCCTCCTCCTCCTCCTCCTCCTCCTCCTCCTCCTCCCCAACCTCCTCGTGGCACCGAGAATCGCGTGCAGAGCTACGGCGTCAAGCAGAATACGCCAGACCGAAAAGCTACCTGGAGCCGTCGCACACACGGCATCACGACCCGCCCCCGCACGACGTCGACTGACCAATTCACGGCGTTTAAGCGGAAAACTGTGTGGAACCATTGCTCGGCTTCCGCCACATCTACCGAATAATTTGGCAATGCCCCCGCGTGCCGTGCTATTGTCCCCGCGAGCTCTTGTCGACTACCCCCGCGGAGGCAGGAGAGGCAGGTGGGCAGGCAGTCCGAGGCGCATAGGGGGGAAAAGGAGGGGGAGAATGATGGGGGAGGAAGGGGAAAGGGCGGTCCATGAGCGAGTAGGAGGAGACGGAGAGGGGGGAGGACGAGGATGAGATACATGGACCTACGTGCCCTTGTCATTCCAGCCCTCACTGAAGACGCGCGTAAACGCAATCGAGCCTACCCTGCTGCACAGATCCCTCGTGGCGGCTCCAATGCGTCGCCTGTGAGCTGCGCAATGTACGCAGACACAGCCGCAGGTGCCTTCCTAGCGCCAGCCTGGGCCTCAAGCGTGGCCGCATGGGTCTGCTGCGCCATCCGCACGTCCCCGCCTCGAGAACAGCATCTCAAACATGTCGCAATGCCCTCGCACAAATTCTTGCTCTTGCCCGCGCTCGTTATCCTTATCGTGGCGGATTACGCCGGCACAGCGAGACGCAGCACAAACGCCCAACCATTCTCGTCCCCGGCCTCCGCCATGCACGACCTCCGCTTCAGCTCCGCGGTCCTGCAAGAGGCCTGCCGAGAGGTCGGGCCCACGGCGGCTTCCGGGCCTTGGCGCCGACAGCCGCCGCCAGGACATCCTGCCCTCCACTGCCTCCGGGGCCCACGAGGCTCGGGTCGGGCGAAAGGGGGGATAGCAAAGGGGGGGCTTGAGAATCAGCTCACGTAGCTGATTTTCCCGGCGCCTCCCGGGGCCGGAGGCGGCCACGTCTCGAGGAATGGGCCCCTCGGTGAGGCCGAAACCAGCTGCACGCAGCAAGTTTCGTAACCCCCCCCGTTCCCAATCCCCCCCCTTTCGCCCGGCCCGAGAGGCGTGTCGGCGGGGCGCCGCAGGGCGTGCGCATGGACTCCGCGCCACCGCAACTGGGGCTCGGTGCAGGGGCTGCTGCCGGACCGCTGCGCTCCGCTGGCCCGGCGTCCTCTCAACCTCGCGTGTGGTCGCCCAGGGGGGGGTCAGAGGGCGCGCCGCCTGCAACTCCTCCTTCTCCTCCTCCTCCTCCTCCTCCTCCCCCTCCTCCTCTTCCCCCTCCTCCTCCTCCCCCTCCTCCTCCTCCTCCTCCTCCTCCTCCTCCTCCTCCTCCTCCTCCTCCTCCCCTTCCTCCTCCTCCTCATCCGTCCAACTGCGCAAGGATACACTGCTCATGCCGCTCCCTGTGGCCCAGGGGTGAGAAGGAGGGTGAGGATGAAGAGGAGGAGCAGCAGTACAAGGAGCGATGAGGAGAGAGAGAAGATAAAGAGTCCTGAGAATGAAGAGGCTGGGGAGCAGGAGGATCAGGGCGACGAGGACGTGCGGGAAGCCTGATGTCGAGTTGCGCGCCATGCAGAAGTAGTTCAATGTGCGCTCGCTGTCGAGCGCTGGTGACAACACCCTCGCCCCCACTAGTTCGTCGACGCGTCGGGGCAGGAGGAGAGAAAGCAGAAGGGCACCGTAGCGCTGCCTGGTGCTACGACCCTGGCCTCGTGAATGGTGTTGGAAGGGGTACTGCTGGCACCGAATCAGCTGGTGAAGGCGACCCCCCGAGAATGCAGAGGTGGAGGAGGAGAAAGAGGAGGTGGAGGAGGAGCAGGGGTGATGAAGAACAGAGAAGGTCAGAAGCCCCCTTGGCCTCCTCACGGGCTCGCTATGAGGAAGGGAGGAGAAGAAGGAGGACCAAGTGGAGGATCAGCAAAGGAAGGAGGAAAATGAGGCGGAACAACAAGAAGCAATCGCACAACAAGAGCAGGCAGGAGGAACATTTACTCACACAACGGGCAGATTCAATGATTCCAAGGTCCGCTTTCTAATCCTGCTGGGCTTTGCTCATCGCCTGTCGCACTACGTTCCTGTGCTGAAGGGTCTGCCGATCAAGCGAGGATGCGCAGCGGTGAGGCGCAGCGGCTGAAGGGTATGCCGATGGAGCGATGGAGAGAGAGAGAGAGAGAGAGAGATCGGGGAGAGGACGAGCTGGCGAGAGCACGAGGGAGAGGAGAAAGCCAAGAGGTGGGAGCAGCGGCAGGACGGGTCGGGGGAGAAAACGGGGAGGAGGCGGGGGGGATGCACGGGACGACGAAGCAAAGGGAGGCAGCGGCAGCGAGGAGCACGGAGGCAGCACGAGGAGCAGCGGGGTTAGGAGGAGGCTCGCCAGCTCCTGCCCGTCCAGCAGCGCGACGGGGCAGTGGCCCTCGAGCTCGCAGCCGGAGCTGAACGTCCGGCGCTCCTGAGGGGGGGAGGGGGAAGGATGAGGAGGAGGAGGAGGAGGAGGAGGAGGAGGAGGAGGACGAGGAGGAGGAGGAAGAGGGGGAGGAGGGGGGGATGGAGCAACGGGAGCAGAAAAAGGAGGAGGAGGAGGAGCAGCAACAAGGGAAGGACGAGGAGGAGCCAGGGCAGCCCGAGCCTGACGTGGCAGGCCACGCTGCGCGGCAAATCGCAAAAGGGGGGCAGGGGGGAACGGGAGCACGCAGTGTCACCACCACCCTCCCTCCTCCAACTCGCCCTCCATGGCTCACCAGGAACGTCCGCTGAGGGGCAAACCACTTTCTCGAGCCTCAGACACTTCCAAAACGACCTTTAAAGACGAGATCGGATTGCAAATCGTCCTCCAGATGCTTACGGGACACATATGAACTCCACTATCATCCTTCCTGCCCTTTTTCCCCTTTCAAGATCGACTTCCTGGCCCACCAAGAGCGCCACGGCGGCCTAGCTTTGCTGACAAGTCCGGAGTTTCAATACATATCAAACGCAGTTTTTTTTTCAAGATTCCCACGTTGACAGATCTCATGAGCATGGTACTCACAGGGCCTTAACATGTCGAACGCTTCCTATAGTCCGACGTCTGGGGAAAGAACGCCTCAGTGTATACACCACAGGGCTGGCTGGCAACCAGGGAAGTGCACACTCAGCCAGAGATAGCAAACTCTGTACTTTTTGTTGGCGTGACTTTCACCTGGTCCTGGGTAACCGGCGCACATCTCAGAGCTGCATTTCGGACTCGTCTGCGGCGTTTGTCTGCGTGCGGAGGATCCCGTGCTGCCTTGGAGGCCTCTCTGGAACACATGTTGGCAGACTCCGTGCTCACACTGGGGCGCAATAGTTGATGTTAAGGCCAAGGCGGCCCCGATTCAGGCCCACAGCGCGATACAGTCGCACGGGGTTCAGACCCAATGGGGGCACCCTCGTATTTTTGGCAACTGCCGGGGCTCTCTTCACGCGATGCTGACGACTATCGAACCGTCTTGGAACCGTTTTGAAACGGTACTGGGTCTCGTTCTGTCCAATCATGGTATCCTGCTGTGGATCGGGTACAAGGTTCTAGCGCCAACGCCCTTATCATTGCAAAAATGACAAGCCGACGATCAGACGATGCTCTAACCATCGATCAGCCACACAGCATATCTGACAGTCACATAGGCAATGGGATGGGAATCGACTTTGCCTCATCTCGTACTGGAGGCGGCTTCGGCTATTTTAACGAGAACTCAAATGGGCGGGCGATGCACGCGATCTCGTCTGGAACAACGACAAGTTAGCGCACGACGAGAAAGAGCGTCACGGTGCTGATCAATATCGCGTTCTCAAGCCAACACTGGACATTCCGATGTTTCACCTCGAGGTACCCGACGGGAGGGTAACATCCTATTTTGAGCAGGGGCCGGCCGTCCTGGCATTCCTGTGGACCTACCACGAACTGCTCTCATAACCCCAGAATGTTCGAATACCCAGAAAAGCATGCTCTTAGAATCTGGGCCCGCTGTGGTAGAACAGGACAGCCTCAGCCAGAAATGTTCTCAGAACACCTCGCGAAAATCACAAAAGGCTCTTAGAGCATTCTTTGGTGCGCCTACAGGCAGGCCAAGACGCTTCGCCGCCGCTCGATGATCTGCGGCGCTGGCCAGCTGGAGCTGCACACCACGGCGGGCTGCCTCGACGGCGCGGCCCGGCGTGCACTGCTCGACAACTCGGCGCGCCATGGGCATCTCTCGAGCATCCCAGCGACACTCAGCCTGTCCACCTGCTCTGAATCTCTGCGAGGTCCACCACGTGGACGAGGCAACCTATGACTAAGGATTGGGCCCTGAGCCACGGAGGATCGCAAACGTACCAGACAAAATCTCTCCCTCCTGTTCCGCGTCTCGACCCGTTACAGGTAGGGTGTTACGACGAGAACGCATGCCCTAGATCCAGAATCACCATCCCGCCTCCCTTTCCCCCCTCTTCCCCGGTGTCTCGTACAGCTGGGCCCAGATGCATGTCAACAACATTGGCGCCTCCCGCGGCGAGAAGTGCCGCGCCTATCAAACTTTACACCCCGCTAGAAGGTTCTGCTCCTCAGAGAGATGTGAAGCAACCCCTCCCGCGCACACTACGTTCCTCACCCTGCGCCTCCTCCCCCTACTCCCCTTCAACATCTTCGCCTCTTCTTCTGCATCCTCTTCCTCTTCATCCTCCCGCCCCCCATCTACATCCATTGCCGCTGGAACACCCCAAACACCAAACTCCCCAGAACGTCATGATCTTCCTCCTCCTCCTCCTCCTTCCAAGAAGCCATGCCCTGCACCCGCTACTCTCTTGGGGATGGCTTCCGTGTCCCTCCTCTCAAGAGCAGGAGGAGGAGGAGGAGGAGGAGGAGGAAGAGGATGAGGAGGAGGAGGAGGAGGGGAGGAGGAGGAGGAGGGGAGGAGGAGGAGGAGAAGGGGAGGAGGAGGGAGGAGGGGGGGGGGGGGGAGGAGGAGGAGGAGGAGGAGGAGGAGGAGGAGGAGGAGGAGGAGGAGGAGGAGGAGGAGGAGGAGGAGTGCCCTTGGTCTCGATCCGCCGCGATGTTGCGCGAGAAACGTGCACCGTCGCCCGAGACAGGCGAGTCCCAGCAACTGCGCCGGGCCGCCCTCTGCCCCGTCCGTGCCAGGTGGCCGTGTCCGCTCTGGGGGCGCGCGCGGCAGCGTGGCACGCCCTGCGGCACGCCAGCTGCGCTGACGCCGGCTCGGTGGGCGCAGTAGAAATGAACTTTAGCACCCTCCTCCTCCTCCTCCTCCTCCTCCTCCTCCTTGTTTGACGTTGCGCAGACATGGATCGAAGATCGTTGCGTCATTCGTGACGCGCACAAAGATGATCACCCACTCAGGCGGCGAGGCACACAACTTGAGAAGGTGGCGGGCGCTGCGGGCAAAGACAGGCAAACCGAGAGACAGCAAAAAGAGGCCAACAACGCCAACACGCCTCCTCCTCCTCCGCCTCCTCCTAATCCTCCTCCTCCTCCTCCTCCTCCTCCTCCTCCTCCTCCTCCCAATCCTCCTCCTCCTGCTCCTCCTCCTCCTCCTCCTCTCCTCTCCTCCTCCCAATCCTCCTCCTTCCAATCCTCCTCCTTTCCTCCTCCTCCTCCTCCTCCTCCTCCTCCTCCTCCTCCTCCTCCTCCTCCCTCCTCCACCCCCCTCCTCCCCCTGGGCGGAGGACGGCGGGGGGGAGCTGCACGGCACGCCGAAACGAGCGCCGAGGCCAGCAGACCAGCAGAAAGGGTGGGCGGTGCGCCGTGGGGCGCCGGCGGCGCGCCCAGGGGGGGAGGCAGGAGGGGCTGGATGTTCATTCTTGGGGGCCTTCCTGCAGACACTCGCTCCACCCGTGCGTCAAAACTGCGTCGAGCTGGGTCGACCTTGAGTCGAACCTGAGTCAAAGCTGGGTCGAACTTGAGTCGAGCTTGAGTCGACAGTGAGCCGGAAAGGGGTCGAGCTAGAATCAAACAGATCCGTTAGGTGGGCCCCAGAAAGGTCCCCCAAACGAGCATCTTAAGGGGGGGGCCTTCTCGGGGGCCTTCTCAGAAGGCTCAGAAGGCCTACAGCCTACTGAAAAGCGTGCCAAGCCTTCCCCGCAGCCACAGAGGGCACTCTCAGAAGGCTGGATGGGGTTCTGCGGAGCGCCGCCGCCTTCTGAGAAGGCCTGCCCCCTCTCGCTTCCCCCCTAGGCGCACCGCCAAGTGAGTCGTCGTCTTGTGGGTCCCGCCCCGGCAGGCTCCATCGGCGTCAGGAGTCTCGGCAGCGCCGACGGGAGCGGCACCTGCAGGAAGGAGTCGGGGTCGTCCAGGAAGCTGCGCGTCTTGTCCTCTGAGGAGATCCAATAAACCTGCGGGGAGGGTAGCGGGGGCAGGGTGAATCGAGAGAGAGAGAGAGATAAGATGGAGGAGGAGGGGATGGGACGCATTTGTGGTAGCAGGCAGGCCAGACTGTTGAAGCTTGTGCAGACGAGTGGGGGAAGGACTGAGGCACTAGAGAGCAGACGTAACACGCAAGGAGACAGTGCAAATGAACTCGTACCCCAGGAACTCACGCAACAACTAAATCGTCAAATCGCCTCCACCGCAGGAAACAGTTCATCCCTCGGGGTCGGTGCACGTTGATCTAGTGGGGGTGAGGGAAGAGGAGGACAAGGAGGGCTCCCTCTCTGTTTTCTGCGGTGGTGTCGCCGCTGCTGCCGCCCTGGCCGCTGCTCAGTGGCGCAGCGGCGCAGCGGCAAGGTCTCTGCCCCCCAGCTTTGTGAAACGACGCATCTGTTTCGCTACCCTCAATCCGGGGCGGGAGAGTTGCGCTCGGGATGGGGAGAAAGAATACTACACCTCGGGCACACGACCCTGGGCCGAATGGCATACGGAAAGGGGAGCCCAAAAGCGGACGCCAGTCCGTCGGACCATGGATGCCGCCACACACTTCCGAGTGGGGCCCCCTCACACGATGCTCACGCGGACCGACACGCGGGCAGCTTGACGGCGTAACGGTCCGAACGCATACAATCAAGCGAGAGCCACCATCCGGAGGGATATGCTTGAAGTCTTCACCACGTGCCTACCCGAGGCCACAACTCAAGCTACGAGCACCCTTGAGAGCTGATCCAGATTGAGAAATACTTGCTTGTTGTCCGATGGCAATGGGTACAAACATGTGCACACATGTATGAATACAAGCATCTATCTCTCTATATATATATATATATACACATATATATACTGATCGAGAGGGAGAGACGGAGAAACAGGGAAAGCGAGAAAGAGCGAGAGAGAGAGAGTGAGAAAGAGAGAGAGAGAGAGAGAGAGAGCGTGAGAGAGATGCGACGACTCGTTGGTCAACCTGGCACATTGTCTTTGGAGCCGGTCCCGTGCCGTACAGCGGGTCCTGGGCGGGAGGTCCAGGTGCGAACGCGTTGTGCTTCCTGGGCACTTGATTCAACGCAGCGAGTAACAAGACAGGGCACGCCTAAGGTGGATGGGCACCGAACGTTTGGCGGTGGGGGTCTAGACGCCAGAACCGTAGCTGACACGTGCAGCAAAAAAGAGAAGCCCCAGCCGATGCCCCGCCGCGCAAACACACACACAAAGATATGTGCGTATCTACGCTCTCACTTTTCCGCTGTTGCTGGGCCGTGCGTACTGCTTCAACTGGACGCTGCCCATCATGCCTTCGAATCGCATAATATTCGGTGTGTCAGAGTCCCTGGTGCCTGGATGAGGACATAGGTAGAGAGAGGAGGGAAAGTTACAGGCAACACTGCGATCAATACATATATCATCCCGCCAAGAGACCCTAACACGACAAAACAAACCACGATAACGGCTGGGCGCGGAAGTGGACAAGGCGCGGCACAGCACAGACGACACCACCATTCAAACCTCGCCCTAGCAAATCACGAAATCAACGCATGACGTGTTCAAAGCACGCAGGGCACGAAATCAGGAGTTGAACCCACGACACACGATAAGCTGGGCCGACGTCTGCCAATGGTTGCGCCACAGGAGTGGTCGTTGGGCCGCGGGGGGCACGATGAGTTGCGCCATCCCCGTGCCACGGAATCAATGTTTACCCCCGTCTGTCCCCCTGCACAATAAATTCTACCACATGTTACGCAAGACACAGCGCGCCACATAATCACGGTTTGACCCGCGCTGTCCACCTGGGCCATCGCTTTCGCCAGACCGAGCGGCACGGAAGCACGGTTTGACATACTCAGTCCCCCTTTTAAAGCTTGGACGGGGGTCTTTCAGATCTCGCTGCTCAGGGAAAGATCCACCATATTCAACGCTCCTCATCCAGTGCGCTGGCTGTGTAGATGTTCAGTGGCTTTCCAGGTGGCACTCCCCCCCTCGCCGCGGACTTCCGCCGAAAAGCGCCCTCAGCGATCCCCCTACGCGTTGCTCCCTGGCGACTCCTCCAGCCACGAAATAACCCCAAACACGTTCCAAACTCTCCGCCGACCGGCATCAAGGCGTCCGAAGGCAGGGCCAAGTCGACCCAAAGACCCAGCATG
This sequence comes from Prorocentrum cordatum, assembly GCA_963575745.1. NCBI lineage: Eukaryota > Dinophyceae > Prorocentrales > Prorocentraceae > Prorocentrum > Prorocentrum cordatum. Next base: position 756,576 of record CAUYUJ010015505.1, read on the forward strand.
CCCCAGGAAGCAGGTAAGAGGCCTGATGAGGCCTCTCTCTCTCTCTGACCCATATGCTGATATATCTATAGATACACTAAACGATCGCGCGCGCCTCGCGCACGCTCAAGTTCTAGCTAGGCTGAATGCAAGAGCCACGAAGACGGCCCAAGTGGCTTGCAAGACTTCCTACGGTCCACCCACGGCGGCAGAACCCAGGCCCAAGAGGCACTTCGAGGGCCCTTCTATTCGCAGCGGCTGGACGTAGCAGGAGGAAGAGGAAGGAAGAAAAGGGGTGGTGGGGGTTTCCTGTGGGAGAAGGAGGAGGAGGAGGAGGAGAAGGAGGAGAAGGAGAAGGTGGAGGAAGCCGCAGAGGAGGAGGAACAGGAGGAAGAGGAGGAGGAGGAGGAGGAGGAGGAAGAGGAAGAGGAGGAGGAGGAGGACACATGGCATCCCCTTTCTTTTTTGGCAATCGCAGCCAAGCTGCCAGGCGAATTTGACAGAAGAGGGAACTGTTGGAATTCCATGTTTTTCAAATCCCACCAGCCCTCTGGGCGTAGGTGGTTTAGGGAGGTTCCTCTTCCACCCCTCCTTCTTCCCCTTCGGGGAGGAGAACGGCCTCGGCGAGGAAGCCAAAATCATTGATTTTACTAAGGTGTTGGCCTCATTTTGGCCTCCTGGGGGGGGCTGTAATTAGTACCCCCCCTCTTGTGATCGATCTCACCCAAGATGGCCCAAAGATGGCCCCCAAGGCTCCCAAGGGTGCCCCTAGAGGGCCCCAAGAGGTGGCCAGGAAGCCCCAAGAGGCCCCCAGGAGGCCCCCAGGAGGCCCCCACGAGGCTCCCAAGAGACCCCCAAGAGACCCCCAAGAGGCCCCAAGAGGCTCCCCAGAGGCACCCAAGACGCTTCAAGAGGCCGCGGCGACAATGCCACCATCGCTGATTTTACTAAGGTTTTGGCAGCATGTTGGCCTCCTAGGGGGGGGGGGCACTGCTCCAGATGACTCCAAGAGCGCCTGGGAGAGCCAAAGATGATCTCCAAGATGGTTCAAGATATCCCAAGACGCCTCAAGATGGCGCCCACGATGCTCCAAGAGACCCCAAGACCGCTCCAAGACGGCTCCAAGTGGCCAAAATCCTTCCAAAACCTTGGGGAAATCAATGTTTTTGGCTTTCTCGCCGAGGCCTCAAGATGGCTCCAAGATGGCCCAAGAGGGCTCCAAGAGCGCTCCCAAGGCTCCCAAGAGCAATTCCTCTGGGCATCGTTTCTGGATGAGCTGGTGGGGATCCGCGAAGCGTCAACAATTCCCTCGGGGTCTCTTTTGGAGTTATGTTGTTCCTCTTTGGGGCTTCTTGAGGCCCCCGGGGGAGGAGGAGGAAGAGGAGGGGGAGGACATCTGATAGTTCCTTGTTTCTGCAAGCGCAGTCAAGCTGCCAGGCGAACTTGACCAAAAAAAGACATGTAGGGGCTATCTTTTTTCCCAACCCTCCTTGGTTGGGTATTCGTTTTGAATAGAGCAGTGTGGTCGCGTCCCTTCTCCCTTCTCCCGCCTCCCGCCTCCCGCCTCTTCTTGTCTTGCCTGCGGGGGGCTGCGATCTGTGAAACTGTCGCCACTTTCGAGGCCTGCTGGGGGGTCCGGCATAAAGGGTAATTGCGGCAGATTCAAATTAGACCTCGCCATCCCTGGGGGGCTGCGATCTGTGAAACTGTCGCCACTTTCGAGGCCTGCTGGGGGGTCCTGCATAGAGGGTAACCGCGGCAGATTCAAATTAGACCTCGCCATCCCTGGGGGGCTGCGATCTGTGAAACTGTCGCCACTTTCGAGGCCTGCTGGGGGGTCCTGCATAGAGGGTAACCGCGGCAGATTCAAATTAGACCTCGCCATCCCTGGGGGGCTGCGATCTGTGAAACTGTCGCCACTTTCGAGGCCTGCTGGGGGGTCCTGCATAGAGGGTAACCGCGGCAGATCCAAATTAGACCTCGCCATCCCTGGGGGGCTGCGATCTGTGAAACTGTCGCCACTTTCGAGGCCTGCTGGGGGGTCCAGCATAGAGGGTAATCGCGGCAGATTCAAATTAGACCTCGCCATCCCTGGGGGGCTGCGATCTGTGAAACTGTCGCCACTTTCGAGGCCTGCTGGGGGGTCCAGCATAGAGGGTAATCGCGGCAGATCCAAATTAGACCTCGCCCTCCCTGGGGGGCTGCGATCTGTGAAACTGTCGCCACTTTCGAGGCCTGCTGGGGGGTCCAGCATAGAGGGTAATCGCGGCAGATTCAAATTAGACCTCGCCATCCCTGGGGGGCTGCGATCTGCGAAACTGTCGCCATTTTCGAGGCCTGCTGGGGGGCCCAGCACAGTGAGGGCCACGCGCGGATTCAAATTAGACCTCGCCATCCCTGGGGGGCTGCGATCTGCGAAACTGTCGCCATTTTCGAGGCTTGCTGGGGGGCCCAGCACAGTGAGGGCCACGCGCGGATTCAAATTAGACCTCGCCATCCCTGGGGGGCTGCGATCTGCGAAACTGTCGCCATTTTCGAGGCCTGCTGGGGGGCCCAGCACAGTGAGGGCCACGCGCGGATTCAAATTAGACCTCGCCATCCCTGGGGGGCTGCGATCTGCGAAACTGTCGCCACTTTCGAGGCCTGCTGGGGGGCCCAGCACAGTGAGGGCCACGCGCGGATTCAAATTAGACCTCGCCATCCCTGGGGGGCTGCGATCTGCGAAACTGTCGCCATTTTCGAGGCCTGCTGGGGGGCCCAGCACAGTGAGGGCCACGCGCGGATTCAAATTAGACCTCGCCATCCCTGGGGGGCTGCGATCTGCGAAACTGTGCCATTTTCGAGGCCTGCTGGGGGGCCCAGCACAGTGAGGGCCACGCGCGGATTCAAATTAGACCTCGCCATCCCTGGGGGGCTGCGATCTGCGAAACTGTCGCCATTTTCGAGGCCTGCTGGGGGGCCCAGCACAGTGAGGGCCACGCGCAGATTCAAATTAGACCTCGCCATCCCTGGGGGGCTGCGATCTGCGAAACTGTCGCCATTTTCGAGGCCTGCTGGGGGGCCCAGCACAGTGAGGGCCACGCGCGGATTCAAATTAGACCTCGCCATCCCTGGGGGGCTGCGATCTGCGAAACTGCCGCCATTTTCGAGGCCTGCTGGGGGGCCCAGCACAGTGAGGGCCACGCGCAGATTCAAATTAGACCTCGCCATCCCTGGGGGGCTGCGATCTGCGAAACTGTCGCCATTTTCGAGGCCTGCTGTGATCCCCGTTTTCGAAGTGGCTAGGAGTGCTCAGGAATTGTAAATCATCAGCTTTATCAAGCCCTTTTCCTGTAGCCAGTGTCCTGCGAGTCTCCCGAATTCCGTCTGCAGACATATGTAACCCTCGTTCCGTCATCGCCCCCTTATAAAGCATCCTAAACTATTTGCGCCCCGCTTTTGCGCAGGGGTTGGGTACGTCGCCAGGGTAATTTTCAAGTGCCCTTGGGGCCTCTCTTGGGGCTCTTTTGTGTTTCTTCGGGGCTTCTTGGGGACCTCTTGGGGCAAGGTCTCGGGTTCTCGGTTCACGTTCCCGATCCTGGGCCGCGGTTTGGGCCCTCTCGGGCCGTCTTGGACGTCTCTTCGGCCGTTTTGGGGCCATCTTGTGGCACTTCTGAAGCCTATTGCCCGTCTTGGGGCGATCCTCGGGGCCTTTTCGGGCGTCTTGCAGCGTCGGGGCGCGGAACAAGCGGAAACGCCAAACTTGTTCAAACACCTATAGACAAATCATGTGTTTGTATCCCTGCGAGTCTGCGAGCTCTCTTGGGAAACCTCTTGGAAGCCACTTAAATATCGTGGGGGGCTTTTGGGCCTTCGGCCCATCCCGCCACCGTGCCTGGGTTGTGGGTTAGAGGCCTCTTGGAAGTTCGTTTGGATCTCGTGGAAGGCCTCTCGGGGGCCTCTTGGAGGGAGTTTTGGAAGCCTCTTGGGGGCCATTTGGGGACATCTTTTTGGGCCTCGTGGGGCCTCTTGGAGGCCTCTTGGGCTCCCTTGGCGGCCTCTTGGGGCCTCCAGGGGTATCTTGGGGCGGAAGGCTCGGATTGTGGGTTCGTGTTCCCCCTCTTGGGCCCCTCTTTTTCCCAGCCCTCTTTGGTTGGGTATTCGTTTTGAATAGAGCAGTGTGGTCGCGTCCTTCCTCCTCCCGCCTCCCGCCTCTTTCCTGCCTCTTTCTGTCTTGCCTGCGGGGGGCTGCGATCTGTGAAACTGTCGCCACTTTCGATGCCTGCTGGGGGGCCCAGCACATTGAGGGCGACGCGCGGACCCAAATTAGACCTCGCCATCCCTGGGGGGCTGCGATCTGTGAAACTGTCGCCACTTTCGAGGCCTGCTGGGGGGCTCTGCATAGAGGGTAATCGCGGCAGGTTCAAATTAGACCTCGCCATCCCTGCGGGGGGGGGGGGGCTGCGATCTGTGAAACTGTCGCCACTTTCGAGGCCTGCTGGGGGGTCCAGCATAGAGGGCAATCGCGGAAGATCCAAATTAGACCTCGCCATCCCTGGGGGGCTGCGATGTGCGAAACTGTCGCCATTTTCGAGGCCTGCTGGGGGGCCCAGCACAGTGAGGGCCACGCGCGGATTCAAATTAGACCTCGCCATCCCTGGGGGGCTGCGATCTGCGAAACTGTCGCCATTTTCGAGGCCTGCTGGGGGGCCCAGCACAGTGAGGGCCACGCGCGGATTCAAATTAGACCTCGCCATCCCTGGGGGGCTGCGATCTGCGAAACTGTCGCCATTTTCGAGGCCTGCTGGGGGGCCCAGCACAGTGAGGGCCACGCGCGGATTCAAATTAGACCTCGCCATCCCTGGGGGGCTGCGATCTGCGAAACTGTCGCCACTTTCGAGGCCGGCCTGCTGGGGGGCCCAGCACAGTGAGGGCCACGCGCGGATTCAAATTAGACCTCGCCATCCCTGGGGGGCTGCGATCTGCGAAACTGTCGCCATTTTCGAGGCCTGCTGGGGGGCCCAGCACAGTGAGGGCCACGCGCGGATTCAAATTAGACCTCGCCATCCCTGGGGGGCTGCGATCTGCGAAACTGTCGCCATTTTCGAGGCCTGCTGGGGGGCCCAGCACAGTGAGGGCCACGCGCGGATTCAAATTAGACCTCGCCATCCCTGGGGGGCTGCGATCTGCGAAACTGTCGCCATTTTCGAGGCCTGCTGGGGGGCCCAGCACAGTGAGGGCCACGCGCGGATTCAAATTAGACCTCGCCATCCCTGGGGGGCTGCGATCTGCGAAACTGCCGCCATTTTCGAGGCCTGCTGGGGGGCCCAGCACAGTGAGGGCCACGGGCAGATTCAAATGAGACCTCGCCATCCCTGCGGGGCTGCGATCTGTGAACCTGTCGCCACTTTCGAGGCCTGCTGTGATCCCCGTTTTCGAAGTGGCTAGGAGTGCTCAGGAATTGTAAATCATCAGCTTTATCAAGCCCTTTTCCTGTAGCCAGTGTCCTGCGAGTCTCCCGAATTCCGTCTGCAGACATATGTAACCCTCGCTCCGTCATCGCCCCCTTATAAAGTATCCTAAACTATTTGCGCCCCGCTTTTGCGCAGGGGTTGGGTACGTCGCCAGGGTAATTTTTGTTTGCCAAAGTGCGGCCGAGGACTTGAGCAGTACAGCAGTTCACATCTCCATGAATGGTAGCTAAGGTGTCGTCATGAACGCATGATAAAAGGAATGCGCAGGATGGGCGGCGAGCAACGAGGACGTTGCACCAATGATGGGCGGAACTGTCGTACGCATTGGCGTCCAAGACCTGGTTCCCGAAAATAAAGGTTCCTCGAGTCATTATAACCAATCGACAATGTTGACGTCCAATCGACAATATTGATCTGCCGAATAAATTAGTCGTACGCATTGGCGAATAAATTAGTCGTACGCATTGGCGTACAATATTGACGTCCATTAGTCGTACGCATTGGCGTCCAATCGACAGTATTGATCTGTCCGCCGCTGCTCCAAGCAATCCTGGAACCTTGCTGGACTCTGCGGGGGCCGCATTCATGCCGGCGGCGCCAAGGGGCCAGGCTGGCAATCAACAAGACACGATCCATCGACGAATGCTGATATAACCTGAGAACGCGAAATACATGGAAGAAACACTAGGAAAATCACGGATGTGTGTCTCGTTGGGCCCTCTTGGGAGTCCTCTTGGAGCGCTCTTGGGGCTTCTTTGGGGCCTCTTCGGCCGTCTTGAGGCCATCTTTGGCGTTTTGGAGCGCTCTTGGGCTGTCTGAGAGGCCTCTTTGACCCTATTGGGCGCTTTCTGGAACCCTCTTGTCCCGTCTTGGGGCCCCCTTGGCCTCTCGGGGCCGCCTCTGGAAAGCGGGCCGGGAGGGTATCAAACAGTGTTGCCGGATGGTTGCGAACTGGGCCAGCCCAGGGGGGAATCTATTTATATGATACGTATATAGCTTTGTATGTAATATATATATATATATATATATATATGTATATATACACAATAATATCTGTATATATATGTGTATATATAGACATACATGTATACATAGATTCGCCGACCCAACGGGCCAGAGGCGTGCTAAGAGGTAACAGGTTAGCAGTATTTCTAGTTCGCGCGCGTGTGGCGTCCCCTGGGGACTCCTGGACGACAAGTACCCTAGCCGATGACCGGGCGATGTCTGGGCAATACCCGGCTGACTCCCCCAGGGCGCTCCAGGATCGCGCCAAGAGGGCGCCGGGACGCCCCCGAGTCGCCGAAAGATCGTTCCAAGACGCGCAAGATGGTATCCAGATGGCCCCAGAGGCCGCGAAAAATCTCCCAGAGAGCCTCAGCAGGAGGCTCTCCAAGAGGGCCCCGACAAGCAAAAATCGTCCCCTCCCCTCCGGAAAACGTAGATGTTTCGCATGCGCGACGTTTGGGAGGTTCACAGCGCCCAGAACTGCCCCAGGCCTCCAACATCGTCCCCAGACGGCCCAGCACGCCCCCAAGATGGGCCCAGGAGCCCAAGAGGGCCCCAGGACGGCCCAAGAGGGCACCAAGACGGCCCAAGATGCGCCCGGGAGGGCCTCGAAGGGGGCCAGGAACCGAAAAGTCAGGCCTTCAGCCCCAGGAGGTCTATAGGAGGCCCCAAGATGCCCCCAAGAGGCCCCAAGGGGCCCCTGAGGGACCCCCAAGAGACACATCAAGAAGTCACAAGAGGCCCCCAAGAGGCCCCAACACGGGCCCCAAGAGGCCTCAAACCTGCCTCCCAGAGGCCCGCGAGAGGCCTACCACGAGAGCCCAACCAACATCCACGAGGCCTCCGACCCACCACCCAGGCTCGGTGGCGGGATGGGCCGAAGGCCAATAGATCCGCCGCCCCCTGTTGATTCATCACAGGGGTGCCTGGCGTGCTTAATCCTCTCGGTTTTGGTTTTGGTTCTTTTTCCATAAGAACTCCCCCTGGGGCTTCGGCCTGTCCCGCCGGCCACCCGGAAGGCGCTCAATTCCCCAATCTCGTCGGCTTTTTCGCTCAAGATGGCCGAAGATGGCCTCCAAGATGCCTCCAAGACGGCCAAGATGGCCTCCAAGGAAGCTAAGATGGCCCCAAGATGCCTCCAAGACGGCCCAAGATGCACCCAAGACCGCCTAAGATGGCCTCAAGATAGCCCAAAACGGCCCAAGAGGCTCCCAAGAGGCCTCCAAGACGGGCCAAAGAGGCCTCCAAGAGGTCCTCCAGGAAGGCCCGAAGAGGCCAAAATCATTAGTTGTCCTTAGGTTTTCGGAGGATTTTGGCATTGGCGCATTTTCGGCTTTCCGACGGCCCAAGAAGGCCCAAGAGGCCTCCAAGATGGCCCCATGACGGCCCAAGAGGTCCCCAAGACGGCCCCAAGACGGCCCAAGAGGCCTCGAAGACGCCCAAGATGGCTTCCAAGACGGCCAAGATGGCCCAAGATGGCCTCCAAGATGCCCCCAAGCCAGCCAAGATGGCCTCCAAGACGGCTAAGATGGCCCCAATATGCCTCCAAGACGGCCCAAGATGCACCCAAGACGGCCTTAGCAGGCCCAAGAGCCCCCAGGAGGCCTCCAAGACGTGCCAAAGAGGCCTCCAAGAGGTCCTCCAGGAAGGCCCGAAGAGGCCAAGATCATTGGTTGTCCTTAGGTTTTTGAAGGATTTTGGCATTTGCGCATTTTCGGCATTCCGACGGCCCAAGACGGCCCAAGAGGCCCCCAAGGTCGCCTCAGAGGTCTCCAAAAAGGCCCTGTGACGGCCCAAGAGGCCCGCCACAAGAGGGCCCCAATACGGCCCAAAAGGCCTCCAAGACGCCCTCGATGGCCTCGAAGACGGCCAAGATTGCCCAAGATGACATCCAAAATGTCTCGAAGTCGGCAAAGATGGCCTCCAAGACGGCCAAGATGGCCCCAAGATGCCACTAAGACGGCTCTATATGCACCGAAGACGGCCTTAGATGGCCTCAAGCTGACCCAAGACGGCCCAAGAGGCCACGAAGAGGCCTTCAAGACGGCCCAAGAGGCCTCCAAGAGGTCCTCCAGAAGACCCGAAGAGGCCAAGATCATTGATGTTCCTTGGGTGTTTGGAGGATTTCGGCATTTGCACATTTTCTGCCTTCCGACGGCCCAAGAAGGCCCAAGAGGCCCCCAAGGTTGCCCGAAGATCACCCAAGAGGCCTCCAAGATGGCCAAGTGACGGCCCAAGAGGCCCCCAAGACGGCCCCAAGAGGGCACCAAGACGGCCCAAGAGGCCTCGAAGACGCCCAAGATGGCCTCCAAGACGGCCCTGGAGCACACCAAGAGGGCCCCAAGTCGGCCCAGAAAGGCCCCCAAAACGGCTTCCGACGGCGTCAGACGGGCCAGGAGCCCACCAAGATGGCCGAAGGTGGCTCGCAGCTGGCCCAAGACGGCCCAAGAGGCCTCCAAGAGGGTCTCCAGGAAGGCCAGAAAAGGTCGAAAAGAGTGATTTTCCGTTGGTTTTTGAAGGATCTTGACATTTGCTTCGTTTCGGCCTTCCGACGGCCCGATACGGCCCAAGAGCTTTCAGAGATCGCCCAAGGATCGCCCAAGAGGCCTCCGAGACGGCCCCAGAACGGCCCAAGAGGCGCCCAAGACGGCCCCAAGAGGCCCCAGACGGCCCAAGAGGCCTCCAAGACGCTCAAGATGGCCTCCAAGACGGCCCACGAACCCTCCAAGACGTCCTCCAAGAGGGCCCGGAAGAGTCAAAATGGCCTCCAGGCGGCCAAGATGACCTTCAAGATGCCCACGTGTTCCCCGAAGGCTTTCCAAACCGATTCGGGGAACACATGGTCCGATAGCTTGGCAGGTCTGGCCTCAACGTTCGGCCACATAGGCGCTTCCACAAAGGCAGGGGGCGGCGGTGATTCGCCGTAGGCGTCTTCGATCCGCCGCCCTATTTTGATTTATCAAAGGGGTGCCTGGCGTGCCGGATGATATGGCTTTTTTGGGGGGGGGGTTATTTCTTTCTGGCAGTGGGCAGCACCAATTCCAGACACCCGCGCACGGCGGCTCCAAGCACCCCCCAGAACGACGATAAGACCAGCCTGCAATAGGCGAGTCCGCACGAAGAACCGTGGCTTGGAGAAAAAGGCCGCGATGGTGTCAAACAATATGGTCTAAGAGACCTGCGCTCCCAGCATTGTACACGCATGGGCCGGTATGCCAGAGGACGTGCTATGCGAAGGAAGCAGATGATGGAAAGCAGTGGGAGAAGCATGAAAAGGAGGGAGTAAGGGAACTGAAGCACCGGGCTGTGAATGTTACGGAATCGGTGCGCAGCCTGGCCAAGGGAGGAAAATCAGGCGGGCACTCCACGGGAGGAACTGCCGGTAAATAGACCGCGGGAAGCAGGAGCAGCACGGGGGAGGGGGAGGCAGAGGAGGAGGAGGAGAAGGGAAGAGGAGGCGGGCAAGACCGACGGGCTGGCATACCCCGACTTCCATTCATGCGGCTGGGACACCAGTCGTACCCAACGAGGGAATGGAGGGGATCAGGGCGGGAGCGGGAGGAGGAAGGGGAGGCAGAAAGGGAGATGAAACACCGCACCGTGAATGTCACGGAATCGGTGCGCATCCTGGCCCGGAAAGGGCGCAGGAACGATTGAACGCAGCAGATTACGAGGGCCATGTTGTAATGACCAAGCGATCACACTTTGAATCACAAAGAGCATTTGCGGTCGTGCAGCTCATCATCATCATCACCTAGATTGTTAACCTTCCAGCCAACAGGGCGTCCCAAAGTTCGGCTCAGAATCGGATTATTCGGGAGTGCCTCCTTCCTTGGAGAAGAGCAGCTGGACTCGATCGCCCCTCCGTCATACTCTGGAAAGTCCTGGATTGACGAAGCCTCCTGAGGACCCCTGTCGGCTCTACAGGTGCGACGCGCCACTTTCAGGACAAGAACCAAAAGGAAGAATGAAACGAGCGGGACGATCGTCGCGATTGACGGAGTAATCATCACAGTCTCGCTACTTGTGAGCGTCAAAATGTCTCGCCGGGGCACGTCATAATAAAGGAAACCCATGACGATGGCGAGTGCGAGTAGATACAAATATGCAAACCAGTGATCGAGGTGCCTTGCAAATCCACGCTCAAGATGCCCTTTTATGCTGAAGGTGACTCTAATGACTCTGGCTGGTACTGCTACCCCTGGTGACTCTTGGTTGATCCATTTGATTATGTCTTCCGCATGCTGTATCAGTGTGACAATACATGATTCCAGCAGTGGTAGGAAAGTGAAGAAGAGGCACCAACCCTGGAATCTATCCATCCACGTATCCGTGTTCGAGGCAGGCCGTAGTTGAGCTGTGAAGAGCATTGTCGCCATGATCGTGAGGCACAGTGTGGCAGCAAATGCCATTCTCTCCCCCGGCCCGTCCTGGATAGGGAGCAAAAGCGTTAAGCTAGCCGCAACCATGATCAGAAGCATCGGCAGAATAATATTCACCATGAAATAATGGGGGTATCGTTTGAAGCCCAGCGTAAAGTGGACTTCTTCGTACACGCCAGTGTTGCACTCGTTCTTCACATCTTCTATCTTTAAAACTTGAACCTCCCACTCCTCGGAACTTAATTACTTTCATCTCCGTGGGCCAGCATATTCCCGTGCAGGAAACGATGATTTGATGCCTTCGCATGCCAGGGCCCAACGATCAAGGCACAGACATGACTATCCCATGGAAAGTTTGACATGTCAATGTCGCAATGAAAATTAATATTCGCAGGACGAACCCAGTGAGCATTGTACCCATTCGCCCTCAAAAACTCTAAGTCGAAAAGGTAGGCGTACGCATTGTTTGCAAATGTACTGTCCGAGTCTACTCTTGCAGGGTAGTACGGCACGATATCTGGTGTCCAGATCAGTCTTGGAGGTATTGCAACATAGTCGCCTTCGGAATTCCACCCGCTTCCAAAAACCTGAGAATCATTGTAGACCAGACGCTCATCATTCCAATACAGGTGGTACCACGCACTCAATTCTACTGCTTCCTCCGTCGGAGTTATGCTCACTAAGTGATTGAAGGTAATATCGACTTTGACGACGATTGGATCCTCCCCGGCGTCTCGCGGAGGCGGAAAATTAATATCCATGCTCTCCGCGAATCGTGTGAAGAGATCGGGCAGCGCCCTAGTGCTGTAAGCAGACTTGAATGCTGATTCAGCCGCTACCGGCATCATCGCAAGGGGCCATCCCACAGATGCGACCCGCACGAGGAAACACATCTCTCGAGCGCGAAAGATACCCGTACCCTTGCCCAGACGGGGTGGCAAGGGGCCCCCGGGGCATCACCCCCCCTGGGTCCGGGTCGGCTCCCGAAACCACCATACATACCCGTACCTAGACGGGGTGACCCAACCACCACCCCAGCTAGGTCCGGGCATGTATGGTTGTTTCGGGCACCGACCCGTACCCAGACGAGGTGGCGGTCAGGCCGAAAACGCTCCAGCGGGCGGCCCTTTTCACCCCAGCTGACCCCGGGTCCGGGTATGTTTTGGGCTAGTGAACATCGTGTAGCAACTTGGTCAGACATGCTCTGTAGCCAAACTGGCCTACGCTCAAAGGGCTTGGGCAAAAATGACTTGAGCCAAAATGGCTACGGATGCCGGATGATATGGCTTTTGGATTTGGTTCTTTTTCCAAAAGAACTCCCCCTGGGGGTTCGGCCCGTCCCGCCGGCCACCCGGAAAGGATCCCAACACGCGTCCATCGTGCCTCTGTTTCCTCCAGTTGGCCCAAGATGGCATCCAAGACGGCCAAGATGGCCCAGGATGGTCTCCAAGACGTCTCCAAGATGGCCTCCAAGACGGCTAAGATGGCCCCGAGATGCCTCCAAGACGGCCCAAGTTGTACCCAAGACGGCCTCAGATAGCCTCAGGATGGCCTCAGCATGGCCCAAGACGGCCCAAGAGGCTTTCAATACGGCCCAGGAGGCCTCCGAGAGGTCCTCCAGGAAGGCCCGAAGAGGCCAAACTCATTGATGTTCCTTAGGTGTTTGAAGGATTTGAGGACTTGCTTCTTCTCGGCATTCCGACGGCTCAAGACGGCCCAAGAGGCCCCCAAGATCGCCCCAAGATCGCCCACGAGGCCTCCAAGATGGCCCCATGACGGCCCAAGAGGCCCCCAAGACGGCCCCAAGAGGGCCCCAAGAGGCCTCCAAGACGGCCAAGATGGCCTCCAAGACGGCCACGTCGGCCCAAGATGGCCTCCAAGCTGGTCCAAGATGGCCTCCAAGTCCGCCCAAGAGAGGAGGAGATGCCTCCAAGTCCGCCCAAGAAACCTCCAAGACGGCCCAAGACGGCCCAAGAGGTGCCCAAGAAGCCTCCAAGACGGCCCTGGAGCCCCCAAGAAGGTTTCAAGTCGGCCAAGAGAGGCCCCCAAGACGGCTTCCGACGGCGTCGGGCGGGCAAGGAATGCCCTGAGTCGGCCAAAGAGGCCCCCGAGAAGCCCCAAAGGCACCCAAAAGAGGCCCAAGGAGGCTCCCAATATGCATCCAAAAGGCTCCTAGGAAGCTCCCAGGAGGCCCTAAGAGTCCCCCAAGAGGCTCCCAAGATGCCCCCTCCTCCTCCTCCTCCTCCTCCTCCTCCTGCTCCTCCTCCTCCTCCTCCTCCTCCTCCTCCTCCAACTCCACCTCCTCCTCCTCCGCCTCCGCCTCCTCTTCCTCATCCCGACTCATCCCCATCCTCCTCCTCTCCTGTACCTTCTCCATGTCCTTATCCTTATCCTTCTGCTCCTTCTCCTCTTCCTAATAATCCCCGCCATCCTCCCCCAAGTGTTCCCCGAAAGGTTTCCACAACGGTTGGGGGAAGACATGGTCCGATAGTTTGGCAGAGCCCTTGCCACAGCGCTCGGACACATGGGCGATTTCAAGCCTCTTGCTCCCCCACGTGTTCCCCGAAGGCTTTCCAAACCGACTCGGGGAACAACTTGCCCAATAACTTGGCCAAGGTCTAGCCCAGCTGTCGGCCACAAAGACGCTTCCACGAGGCCAGGGGGCGGCGGTGATTCGCCGTAGGCGTCTTCGATAATCAACACCCCCACCCAACAGCACCGCATTGACAAAGATCACTCGGGCAATTGGCAGCGCTCCAAGTGGCACTCGTCGAACGGTCGGTCCGAGACACCCAAGATGGCTTCCAGACGGCCCACGGCGCGCACACGACCCCCGAAGAGGCCACCAAGAGGCCTCCCAAGAGAGCCCCAAGAGGCACATCCCGACAAACGACAGCGGCGAGGCAATACGGGCCAGCGGAATGAACGAAGCGATTACGTATAAAATTTGTATGCTACGTATATAACTGTGTATGTGTATACATAGATCTAAAAATACAAACACACATATATTTATACATAGACATACAAACACTGTCAATCAATGCCGAACAAACTCATTGAAACATGAATTTCCAATGCATTTCGCTCCCCATGTTTATCTGCCTGGGATGGCTGCCAGACCGCACTGTAGGGCCATGCGACGGCCCCAGGAGTGCCCAAGACTCCACGACAGACCCAAAATGGCCTCCGGACGGCCCACGGATCCTAGAAGACCACCCCAAGACGCCCCAGAGACCTGCCGCGGTGGCCCAAGGCATCCCCACAGCGCCCCATGGGCCCGCAGGGACCCCGTATGACAACTTTTCGACTGCGCCTCTTCATGGCAGAACCACCACGCCCGTCGCAATGCAATGTCCCCTGGGGGAGGGGCCTATGGAGGCCCGTGGAGTCGAGGTAGCTCACTGTGAAGCCATGGAAGCAGAAGGGTCGACCGTCAACTCACAGCAGAACGTGGAAAGCTCCTGAAGCTGCCTCGATCTGGCGCTGGCACGGCAGATTGATATCCCTACCGAAATGGAAACAGCCGTTCAGCGAAATGTCGCGTACAGCCTGTGCACATGCGGGGCGTTAGAATTCGGGGCGCATCATTGCAAACCGCTGAGCGAAAGCCGGCCAAAGACTCCTAATTCTGCTCGGTGCCCTTGTGCGGGACCGGCACTCTCGTCTCTGAACGTGGGCCTGCTACTCCCCTGCTCCCGAAAGAGGAGAGGAAGGAGGAGGAGTGCAAGTACCCAAAGAGGAAGAGACGAGGGCAAGCGGGCACGACGCGAGAAGAGGAAAGATGTCCCGCCCGAGTCCGCCGCCCTCTACTTCCATACGTGAGCTGTGGTGGTGCTCAGGCGCACAAGCAACTCACGCGCTGCGGGGAGCGCGGGGCCAGACACGCGGAGAGCGGATGTGTATTCGTGCGCGCGCTGAAATGCAGGAAACGCGGGGATGGGAGGCAGAGACAAGGGCGACAAGCGGGAAGAGGCGAGCGGGGCAGGGGGCACATTGCTACAAAAGCGGGCGGGGGCCTCAGACGCCACTCCGAGCGGCGAGAATCCACGATCATCATGCTGGCGCTCAGCAGCACGTTGCAACATATCATCGACACAGCACGCAAGATTCGTACTGCAGCCACGTAGTTGCAGAAGGTCCTAGCGGCGAAGGAACGGCATGCCAGGAGCTGGCCGGTCATGCAGGGCGTCGTCGGGATGGTCACGACGATCCGCGTCGGCCACTCCAAGCGGCGGGACGGCACGCGCATCAGCATGCAGAGCTTCTTCGGGAATGGCTTGACGAGCAGCAAAAGCCACACGAGGCGGCAAAGCGGCACGAGCATCATCATGCGCCACTCCGTGGGGATGGTCGGGGCGAGCCGCAGCAGCCACTCCAGGCGGCGGGACGGCACGTGCAGCAACATGCAGAGCTTCTTCGTGGTTGTCGTGGTGTGCAGCGCTAGCCACTCCAGGCGGCGGAACGGCACGAGCAGGAAGCAGAGCTGCTTCGGGATGGTCGAGACGAGCCACGTCAGCCACTCCAGGCGGCAGGACGGCACGAGCCACATCATGCAGCTCTTCTGGGGGACGGACGGGACGAGCAGCGACAACCACTCCTGGCTGTGGGGCGGCACGAGCAACATCATGCAGAGTCTCCTGTGGATAGTCAGGCTCTCCAGTCCCAGCAACCTTGGATGTCCTGGAGTGGGTGGAACTCGGAGGGCCCGTCATAGGGCATTCCGTGTTGCACTCTGGGCCTGTGGACGGCGCCCCGACGGACTGGTCGCTCTCCGTGGACAGGGTAGTCTCGAACACGAGGTCGTACCACGCGTCGAAGCAGCGGACGAAGGGCCTGTTCTGGAGGAGCGTCTTACGCCGTGCTACGCGCTGCCATTCGCGTACAAGGGGGCGTAGGGCAGCAAGAGCCACACAAACAGCACGGGGACGGGATTCAGCAGCGGCAGCTTCATGCAGAGCACTATCAGGGGCGCCGTCTCCAGCGACGTCAGCAGGAGCGTCTCCAGCACCAGCAGGGAGAGCGTCGAGAAGTAGGTCATGCAGGCCACCAGCAAGTCGGCGGACTTCGGATCGTTGAACGGTCGGGAATGCAGAACACCATCAGCGCCGGCGGGAGCGGGAACAGCTTGCAGGAGGTCAGGAAGGCCACCCTCCGGGCGGCGGACTTCGGATTCATGAGCGGGTTGCACATGCAGAAGAACGGAATGGTGTCGCGGAGGATGGCGGCCCTCGGCGGCAGCAGCACGAGCAGGATCATCATGGGCTGGTGCGTCATCTGCCTCTTCGCGTCGGTGAGGCCGAACTTCAGGACCATGGGCAACGTCAGGAGGACGCCCGCGAATCAGCTGCAAGAAGTTCGCGACCAGCGGCAGCTCGTTGCCCCTGCAAGTGCCCAGCGGAGTAATCACCCGCGAGGCGGCTGGAGGCGCAGCAACGTGTGGAAGGAGAACGTGTAGTTGAAGAGTCTGGCGCTTGCCAACGCGTGCTGGGCCGCGACCGCCTTACAGAGCTTGGCATGCGCGGCGATGCAGAGCGTCAGCACTCCTGCGGTGCGGCATGACGAACAGCGTCAGCAGCAGAGGCAGCAGGCGCCATCGCGTGGACATACGGATCCGACGGCCTCAAACGCTGGCGGCGCGGCGCTCGGCCAGGGGGCCTTGGGCGAAATAGCTGTGGAACTCATTTCGGCCCAAGCCCGAGATCCCACGGAGGGGACGGACTTGAGCCAAAATGGCTACGGAGAACGAGGAGGAGGAGGAGGAGGAGGATAATAATAATAATAATAATAAGAATAATAATAAGAATAAAGAGAGGAGGAGGAGGAGGAGGAGGAGGAGGAGGAGGAGGAGGAGGAGGAGGAGAAGAAGAAGAAGAAGAAGAAGAAGAAGGAGAGGAGGAGGAGGAGGAGGAGGAGGAGAAGGAGGCGGGGGAGGAGGACGCCTTGGACTTGTACTCCACCACGCAGCGTGGGTCGCAGCACTGCACCAGCTCGCTGCTCAGGGTCAGCGTCACCGGGCAGTAGTTCTTGAAGTCCGACTCGGTCTCCTGGAGCCGTTCGCGCGAGAGGCACATGCCGTAGACCCTCGCGGCCAGGCCCCCCGCGGTCCTCCGGTAGTACTCCAGGCGTTGCGTGATGGCCGCGGACGTCTCCCGCAGCGCGTGGTCGGAGATGGGCCAGGCGGAGCGCGAGGCGTCGATGTCGCGGACGTTGTCGAACGCGAAGCTGTTGGAAGAAGGAAGCAACGCCACAGACGCAAACGTTTGGCGCTCCGCGCAGATTTCTGCTTGGATCTAGGCTGGAACCCCCCTCACTGGCGCGCGGAGCGCGCGCCGCGGGGGGGGGGGGTGGCCAGCGCGGATCCAAGAAATCCGCGCGGAGCGCCACAAGTGTATGTTTGTGTGTGTGTGGCGCTTTTTCTTCTTCGGGCTGTAGTACGTGCGCAGCAGGGGGGCGCGCTGGCGGTAGGCGTCCAGGCACAGCCGCTGCAGCGGCGGCTCCTGTCGGGGATCTTCTGAGTCAGGTGGACCCAGGCCCGGGTCAGTCAGGCCTTGCAGACTCTTGCAAGATCTTGCGCCCAAGCCAGGGTCAACGCGAAGGATCCTGCAAGATCCTGCAGGATTCTGCACCCAAGCCCGGGTCCGTGCGACCCTGGCCCTGCAGGATGCTGCAAGATTTGAGCAGGGACCGACCGTCC
Organism: Prorocentrum cordatum; assembly: GCA_963575745.1. Lineage (NCBI taxonomy): Eukaryota > Dinophyceae > Prorocentrales > Prorocentraceae > Prorocentrum > Prorocentrum cordatum. The sequence goes on from CAUYUJ010015505.1 coordinate 774,092, forward strand.
CGACCTACCACGACATGTTCTGAGAACACCGAAATGGACTAAGAACGAAAGCAAGGTTCTTAGAACATAAGCCCGACGTGTTAAACCAAGACAGTCCCAGCCAGAAGCGCTCTAAGAACATCTCGCTGAAACCACAACTAGGCTCTCAGAACATGCTTTGGTGGGCCTGTAGGCGAGCAAGAGCAATTCGCCACTGCCTGAAAGATCGGGCGCTCTGGCTGACCCCCGCTTGCATTGAGTCGGGCCTGTCCCCCTACAGGGGGGATTTTGGGCGAAAAGTGAAAACGTATTTGCAACATACTCCCAACATGCTCACACACAGTCCGAACATCGTCCCCACAAAATGAAACAAAGACTTGCGAAATGCTCCCACTTGTAAAAAACTCCCCAAATGCTCCCAAAAAACTCGTTTGAATATCCCCCTGCAGAGGGACGGGCCCGACCCAAACTGACCCCCCGCCCCTGGAGCCCCGACTCCTGCTGCGCCAGGTCCCCGCCCGCCCCTCCCAGCCCCGGGCGCCCGCGGAGCTCGCGGGAGCGGCCGAGGACGAGGCCCGCGGGCGCGCCCAGGACGAGCACGCGGTGCGGCACGATGCCGGCGGCGGAGAGCGACCTGGCCTGTCCGCGAGGAACGGGCGGGGGAGGGACCCAGGCCCTGCCAGGAGGAGGAGGAGGAGGAGGAGGAGGAGGAGGAGGAGGAGGAGGAGGAGAGGGGGAGGAGGAGGGGAGGAGGAGGAGAGGAGGAGGAGGAGGAGGAGAGGCCCGCCTCTAATCCACGCGCGCTGACCCATGTTGACGCGCAGACCGCGAGCACCCAGGCCCCCTCGAGTCATGAAGGAATCCCGACGGGGAGGTTTTACGCACCGTTTTCCGCCTCGTGGGGGCCCTCACCGGGCCTCGGGGCCGTCAGGAGACGAGTCGGGAGGAAGAAGCGGTCCTGGGGAGTGGGTCCGGACCTCTCGGGGTCGCGTCTTGACGAAATCATGACGTCGGGGGTCTGGGGAGGAAGTGGAAGATGGAGGGGGAGGGGTAAAGAAGGATGAGGGGCAGCAGCAGCAGAGAAGGCGATGGAGAAGGAGGAAGGAGGAGGAGGAGGAGGACGAGGCGGAGGCTCAGAGACAAGAGGGAGGAGGACGGGTAGGAGGTTGAGGGCGGAGGAGGAAGAGGGCAGAAGCAGCCAAAGGAAGAGGAGGAGGGGAGGGAAAACGACTGGAAGGGTCACGAGCGGAAGACAGGGGGAAGAGGAGGAGGAGGAGGAGGAGGAGGAGGAGGAGGAGGAGGAGAAGGAGGAGGAGGAGGAGGAGGAGGAGGAGGAGGAGGAGAGGAGGAGGAGGAGGAGGAGGAGGGGAGGAGGAGGAGGAGGAGGAGGAGGATGAGGAGAGGGAGGAGGAGGAGGAGGAGGAGGAGGAGGAGGAGGAGGAACGGGATGAGAACGGTAGGCAGGGAAGGGGGACAAGGGGGGAAGCAGCACAAGGGGCGGGAAGGTGGGGGGGTGGGGAGGCCGAGGGCGGGGAGGGGAGGAGGGGCAGGGGCAGGAGGAGAAGGGGAGGGGGGAAGGGCGAACTGGGGAGGAGCAGGGTGAGACGCAAGAGAGCTGGCCTGCGCCTCCGTCGAGGGGAAGTCGTCCAGCACCCAGCCTCGGCGGGCACAACGGGAACGAGGTCGCGATCGCGAGGAAGCAGTGGGCAGATCGGGGCGGACAAATTGCGGAATATGCATTGTCCTTGGCCAGTCACCCTCCTCCTTCCTTCCACTTACCTCTTCCTCCTGTTGATCACACTCACCCCTCCTCGCGTGTCCTCTTATCTCTCCCCTTCATAATCATGATTGTTTGCCGCTCCTCCTTCTCCCTCGAGCCTCCTCCTTCGTTTCTCCTCCCTCCTTTAACCCCCCTCCCTTCCTTTTCTCTGCTCCTTCGCCATGACACACCCCAGGAAACCGGCCAAGGAGAAGGGGCGAATAATGACGAGGAGCCCGCGCTCTTGAGGAAGGGGGGAGGGCAGAACTGGGGCTTAGCTATCCGCACAGGCACCCAAAGTCTGACCCCGATGGCAACTTGTGAAGAGCACATCGTTTAGGGAAATAAACACGCGAATGAGGAGGGGGAAGAAGAGGAGGAGGAGGAGGAGGAGGAGGACGACGACGACGAGGAGGGAGGAGGAGGAGGATGGGGGGGGGGGGGGTCTGGGGGTGGAAGGCTGGCTGGGGGGCGCTGGCTGGGCTGGGGGCTGGTCGCTGGGGGGGGAGCTGGGGGGGGCACTTCTCGGCTATTACAGGGTCCACGTGCCGAAGAGCGAGAGCATGCATAACACACAACTGCTGGGAGGCCCGCTCCGACTTCTTGGATCGGCGCTGGACCCCCCGTGCCCGGCGCGCGGAGCGCGCCACAGGGGCGGCGCCGGTCCGCCGGGGGTACAGCCGGACTTGACTGGACAGGACACGCGAGAGTGCACAAGACCCTTCCGAGGGCCACACTGCCACAGGAATGTAGGAGGCATGGGTCGCGAGGCACAGGACACAAGGGTGCTCTTGATTTGGCAGGGTCGACCTACAAATCTGGGCCGACTGTAAACACACGTTGGGCTAACACACGTCCTGATGAGCATCGATCCAGGGGGGGGGCCACGTGGCGACGCACATCCTCACCATCTCGGGCGTACGCCCAGACGTACGGCGTCGCACCTGTCTCGCCACGTCGGCGCAGCACGAGATCGTCTGGAACCGCAGCGCGGGTTCAGGATCTCGATGGGTCCGCAAGCGTAAGGAAAACTAAGAAATCAGTGCGGGCATCTTTTATTGGACCGCCCTGCGGTGCAAGAACACTGCTGCCCCAACCAATCATCCATGAGGAGGGGGGGGGAGGAAAGGGAGACCACGAGGACACAGATGAGACCGGGCAGTTCCGCTGAAACACCAGAATCAAGGTGAAACGAAATGCGACACCTCCAATGTCGAACCATTGGAAAGAGGAAGATGAAGGAGGAGGAGGAGGAGGAGGAGGAGGAGGAGGAGGAGGAGAAGGGGTAACAGCGGAAAAGGGGCAATAGCACTGTATGTGCATCTCCCACGATCCATCGGGCCAATAACATGATCAGGCCAGCTACAGCAACAATCACATCGAGAAAGGGATGTACAGAACAATCTAAGGTCCAGGCTGCGTCGCAAGTGATAGTAGCATGTCGAAATTCCTATCACGCCGAAGGCGGAAATCACATACTAAGTATATATGAGGAAGATGAGGGAGGAGGATGAGGAGGGAATGACGTACAGTTATGAACATATATATACCCACCAGTCGGAAGAAGTAGGTAGAAACATGAAGTAGGAAGGCGGAAGAAGTAGATTGCATTCGGGGCCGCCCAAAAAAACAACAGCAACAACAATTACAAGAAGTAGATTGCAAATTTCCGGGCCCTGTCTCAGCGGCGCGCAGTAGCGCTAGGTCGCTTGGCTCCTCGGATGGCCCCATTCCTTGGCTGGTTTCGGTTGTTCTGGCTTGTTTTCGATTGTCCGTCGATCGCAGTGGCAGCCTTTCGGTCGCTCGGCCCTTCGGCTGGCCAAATGCGTTGGTTTTGTTTGTTTCTGTTTGTTTTCGCTTGTCCGTCGGCTGCACTGGTCGCCCCAGGCCCGCCCGCGGCCTTTCGGTCGCTCGGCCCCTCGGCTGGCCAAATGCATGGGTTTTGTTTGTTTTTGTTTGTTTTCGCTTGTCCGTCGGCTGCACTGGCCGCCCCAGGCCCGCCCGCAGCCGTTCGGTCGCTCGGCCCCTCGGCTGGCCGAATTCACTGGTTTTGTTTGATTCTGTTTGTTTTCGCTTGTCCGTCGGCTGCACTGGTCGCCCTGCGCACGCCCGCCGCCCCGCGGTCGCTCGGCCCCTCGGCTGGCCCCATTCCTTGGTTTTGTTTGTTTTTGTTTGTGTTCGCTTGTCCGTCGGCTGCACTGGTCGCCCCAGGCCCGCCCGCCGCCCCGCGGTCGCTCGGCCCCTCGGCTGGCCCCATTCCTTGGCGTTCTTTGTTCCTGTTTGTTTTCGCTTGTCCGTCGGCTGCACTGGTCGTCTCAGGCCCGCCCGCCGCCGTTCGGTCGCTCGGCCCCTCAGCTGGCCCAATTCCCTGATGTTGTTTGTTTTTGTTTGTTTTCGCTTGTCCGTCGGCTGCACTGGCGCCCCAGGCTCGCCCGCCGCCTTTCGGTCACTCGGCCCCTCGGCTGGCCCCACTCCCTGGCTTTCTTTGTTTCTGTTTGTTTTCGCTTGTCCGTCGGCTGCACCGGTCGCCTCAGGCTCGCCCGCCGCTCCGCGGTCGCTCGGCCCCTCGGCTGGCCAAATACATTGGTTTTGCTTGTTTTTGTTTGTTTTCGCTTGTCCGTCGGCTGCACTGGTCGCCCCAGGCTCGCCCGCCGCTGTTCTCTCGCTCGGCCCCTCGGCTGGCCCAATTCCCTGATGTGGTTTGTTGTTGTTCGTGTTCGCTTGTCCGTCAGCTGCGTTGGTCGCCCCAGCCTCGCCCGCCACCCCGCGGTCGCTCGGCCCCTCGGCTGGCCCCTTTCCACTGTTTCGTTTGTTTTTGTTTGTTTTCGCTTGTCCGTCGGCTGCGCTGGTCGCCCCAGGCTCGCCCGCCGCCCCGCGGGCGCTCGGCCCCTCGGCTGGCCAAATTCACTGGTTTTGTTTGTTTCTGCTTGTTTTCGCTTGTCCGTCGGCTGCACTGGTCGCCCCAGGTTCGTCCGCCGCCCCGCGGGCGCTCGGCCCATCGGCTGGCCCAATTCATTGGTTTTGTTTGTTTTTTGTTTGTTTTCGCTTGTCCGTCGGCTGCACTGGTCGCCCCAGGCCCGCCCGCCGCCCCGCGGTCGCTCGGCCCTCGGCTGGCCCCATTCATTTTCTTGTTTGTTTCCCGCTTCGGCTTGTCCGTCGGCTGCGCTGGTCGCCCCAGCCCGCCCGCCGCCGTTCGGTCGCTCGCCCCTCGGCTGGCCCAATTCACTGGTTTTGTTGTTTTTGTTTGATTTCGCTCGTCCGTCGGCTGCACTGGTCGACCTGCGCACGCCCGCCGCCTTTCGGTCGCTCGGCCCCTCGGCTGGCCCCATTCCCTGGCTTTCTTTGTTTCCTATTTGTTTTCGCTTGTCCGTCGGCTGCAGTGGTCGCCTCAAACTCGCCCGCCGCCCCGCGGTCGCTCGGCCCCTCGGCCGGCCAAATGCATTGGTTGCGTTTGCTGTTGTTTGTTTTCGCTTGTCCGTCGGCTGCGCTGGTCGCCCCAGGCCCGACCGCCGCCGTTCGGTCGCTCGGCCCCTCGGCTGGCCCAATTCACTGGTTTTGTTTGTTTTTGTTTGATTTCGCTTGTCCGTCGGCTGCACTGGTCGCCCTGCGCACACCCGCCGCCTTTCGGGCGCTCGGCCCCCCGGCTGGCCCCATTCCCTGGCTTTCTTTGTTTCTGTTTGTTTTCGCTTGTCCGTCGGCTGCACTGGTCGCCTCAAGCTCGCCCGCCGCCCCGCGGTCGCTCGCCCCCTCGGCTGGCCAAATGCATTGGTTTTGTTTGTTTTTGTTTGTTTTCGCTTGTCCATCGGCTGCACTGGTCGCCCCAGGCTCGCCCGCCGCCCCGCGGTCGCTCGGCCCCTCGGCTGGCCAAATGCATTGGTTTTGTTTGTTGTTGCTTGTTTTCGCTTGTCCGTCGGCTGCGCTGGTCGCCCCAGGCCCGCCCGCCGCCGTTCGGTCGCTCGGCCCCTCGGCTGGCCCAATTCACTGGTTTTGTTTGTATTTTGTTTGTTTTCGCTTGTCTGTCGGCTGCACTGGTCGACCTGCGCACGCCCGCCGCCTTTCGGTCGCTCGGCCCCTCGGCTGGCCCCATTCCTTGGCTTTCTTTGTTTCTGTTTGTTTTTCGCTTGTCCGTCGCCTGCACTGGTCGCCTCGGGCCCGCCCGCCGCCCCGCGGTCGCTCGGCCCCTCGGCTGGCCAAATGCATTGGTTTTGTTTGTTTTTGTTTGTTTTCGCTTGTCCGTCGGCTGCCCTGGTCGCCCCGGGCCCGCCCGCCGCCGTTCGGTCGCTCGGCCCCTCGGCTGGCCCAATTCATTGGTTTCGTTTGTTTTTGTTTGATTCCGCCTGTCCGTCGGCTGCACTGGTCGCCCTGCGCGCGCCCGCTGCCTTTCGGTCGCTCGGCCCCTCGGCTGGCCCCACTCCCTGGCTTTCTTTGTTTCTGTTCGTTTTCGCTTATCCGTCGGCTGCACTGGTCGCCCCAGGCTCGCCCGCCGCCCCGCGGCAGCTCGGCCCTTCGGCGGGCCCCATCCATGGTTTTGTTTATTTTTGTTTGTTTTTGCTTGTCCGTCGGCTGCGCTGGTCGCCCCAGGCTCGCCCGCCGCCCCGCGGTCGCTCGGCCCCTCGGCTGGCCCAATTCACTGGTTTTGCTTGTTTTTGTTTGATTTCGCTTGTCCGTCGGCTGCACTGGTCGCCCTGCGCACGCCCGCCGCCATTCGGTCGCTCGGCCCCTCGGCTGGCCCCATTCCCTGGCTTTCTTTGTTTCTGTTTGTTTGCGCTTGTCCGTCGGCTGCAGCGGTCGCCTCAAGCTCGCCCGCCGCCCCGCGGTCGCTCGACCCCTCGGCCGGCCAAATGCATTGGTTTTGTTGGTTGTTGATTGTTTTCGCTTGTCCGTCGGCTGCACTGGTCGCCCCAGGCCCAACCGCCGCCGTTCGGTCGCTCGGCCCCTCGGCTGGCCCAATTCACTGGCTTTGTTTGTTTTTGTTTGTGTTCGCTTGTCTGTCGGCTGCGCTGGTCGCCCTGCGCGCGCCCGCCGCCGTTCGGTCGCTCGGCCCCTCGGCTGGCCCAATTCACTGGCTTTGTTTGTTTTTGTTTGTGTTCGCTTGTCCGTCGGCTGCACTGGTCGCCTCAAGCTCGCCCGCCGCCCCGCGGTCGCTCGCCCCCACGGCTGGCCAAATGCATGGGTTTTGTTTGTTTTTTTGTTTGTTTTCGCTTGTCCGTCGGCTGCACTGGTCGCCCCAGACCCGCCCGCCGCCGCTCGGTCGCTCGGCCCCTCGGCTGGCCCAATTCACTGGTTTTGTTTGTTGTTGTTTGTTTGTTTTCGCTTGTCCGTCGGCTGCGCTGGTCGCCCTGCGCGCGCCCGCCGCCTTTCGGTCGCTCGGCCCCTCGGCTGGCCCCTTTTCCCTGGCTTTCTTTGTTTTTTGTTTGTTTTCGCTTGTCCGTCGGCTGCGCTGGCCGCCTCGGGCTCGCCCGCCGCCCCGCGGTCGCTCGGCCCCTCGGCTGGCCAAATGCATTGGTTTTGTTGGTTTTTGTTTGTGTTCGCTTGTTCGTCGGCTGCGCTGGTCGTTCCAAGCCCGCCCGCCGCCGTTCGGTCGCTCGGCCCCTCGGCTGGCCCAATTCACTGGTTTTGTTTGTTTTTGTTTGTTTTCGCTTGTCTGTCGGCTGCGCTGGTCGCCCTGCGCGCGCCCGCCGCCTTTCGGTCGCTCGGCCCTTCGGCTGGCCCCATTCCCTGGCTTTCTTTGTTTCTGTTTGTTTTCGCTTGTCCGTCGGCTGCACTGGTCGCCTCGGGCTCGCCCGCCGCCCCGCGGTCGCTCGGCCCCTCGGCTGGCCAAATGCATTGTTTTGTTTGTTTTTTGGTTTTCGCTTGTCCGTCGGCTGCGCTGGTCGCCCCAGGCCCGCCCGCCGCCGTTCGGTCGCTCGGCCCCTCGGCTGGCCCCACTCCCTGGCATGATTTGTTTCTGTTTGTTTTCGCTTGTCCGTCGGCTGCACTGGTCGCCCTGCGCTCGCCCGCCGCCGCGGTCGCTCGGCCCCTCGGCTGGCCAAATGCACTGGTTTTGTTTGCTTTTGTTTGTTTTCGCTTGTCCGTCGGCTGCGCTGGTCGCCCAGGCCCGCCCGCCGCCGTTCGGTCGCTCGGCCCCTCGGCTGGCCCAATTCACTGGTTTTGTTTGTTTTTGTTTGTTTTCGCTTGTCCGTCGGCTGCGCTGGCCGCCCTGCGCGCGCCCGCCGCCTTTCGGTCGCTCGGCCCCTCGGCCGGCACCATTCCCTGGCTTTCTTTGTTTCTCTTTGTTTTCGGTTGTCCGTCGGCTGCGCTGGTCGCCTTAGGCTCGCCCGCAGCCCCGCGGTCGCTCGGCCCCTCGGCTGGCCAAATGCATTGGTTTTGTTTGTTTTTGTTTGTTTTCGCTTGTCCGTCGGCTGCGCTGGTCGCCCCGAGCCCGCCCGCCGCCGCTCGGTCGCTCGGCCCCTCGGCCGGCCCAATTCACTGGTTTCGTTTGTGTTTGTTTGTTTTTCGCTTGTCCGTCGGCTGCACTGGTCGCCCTGCGCGCGCCCGCCGCCTTTCGGTCGCTCGGCCCCTCGGCTGGCCCCATTCCCTGGCTTTCTTTGTTCCTGTTTGTTTTCGCTTGTCCGTCGGCTGCACTGGTCGCCTCAGGCTCGCCCGCCGCCCCGCGGTCGCTCGGCCCCGGTTTTGCTTGTTTTTTGTATGTTTTCGCTTGTCCGTCGGCTGCGCCGGTCGCCCCAGGCCCGCCCGCCGCCGCTCGGTCGCTCGGCTGGCCCAATTCACTGGTTTTGTTTGTTTTTGATTGTTTTCGCTTGTCCGTCGGCTGAACTGGTCGCCCTGCGCGCGCCCGCCGCCTTTCGGTCGCTCGGCCCCTCGGCTGGCCCCAGTCCCTGGCTCTCTTTGTTTCTGTTTGCTTTCGCTTGTCCGTCGGCTGCGCTGGTCGCCTCAGGCTCGCCCGCCGCCCCGCGGTCGCTCGGCCCCTCGGCTGGCCAAATGCATTGGATTTGTTTGCTTTGGTATGTTTTCGCTTGTCCGTCGGCTGCACTGGTCTGGTCGCCTCAGGCCCGCCCGCCGCCGTTCGGTCGCTCGGCCCCTCGGCTGGCCCAATTCACTGGTTTTGTTGTTGTTTTGTTTGTTTTCGCCTGTCCGTCGGCTGCACCGGTCGCCCTGCGCACGCCCGCCGCCTTTCGGTCGCTCGGCCCCTCGGATGGCCCCATTCCCTGGTTTTCTTTGTTTCTGGTTGTTTTCGCTTGTCCGTCGGCTGCACTGGTCGCCTCAGGCTCGCCCGCCGCCCCGCGGTCGCTCGGCCCCTCGGCTGGCCAAAAGCATCGGTTGTGTTTGTTTTTGTTTGTTTTCGCTTGTCCGTCGGCTGCACTGGTCGCCCCGGGCCCGCCCGCCGCCGTTCGGTCGCTCGGCCCCATCGGCCGGCCCAACTCACTGGTTTTGTTTGTTTTTGTTTGTTTTCGCTTGTCCGTCGGCAGCACTGGTCGCCCTGCGCACGCCCGCCGCATTTCGGTCGCTCTGCCCCTCGGCTGGCACCATTCCCTTGCTTTCTTTGTTTCTGTTTGTTTTCGCTTGTCCGTCGGCTGCACTGGCCGCCTCAGGCTCGCCCGCCGCTCCGCGGTCGCTCGGCCCCTCGGCTGGCCAAATGCATCGGTTTTGTTTGTTTTTGTTTGTTTTCGCTTGTCCGTCGGCTGCACTGGCCGCCCCAGGCCCGCCCGCAGCCGTTCGGTCGCTCGGCCCCTCGGCTGGCCAAATGCACTGGTTTTGTTTGATTTTGTTTGTTTTCGCTTGTCCGTCGGCTACACTGGTCGCCCTGCGCACGCCCGCCGCCTTTCGGTCGCTCGGCCCCTCGGCTGGCCCCATTCCCTGGCTTTCTTTGTTTCTGTTTGTTTTCGCTTGTCCGTCGGCTGCGCTGGCCACCTCAAGCTCGCCCGCCGCCCCGCGGTCGCTCGGCCCCTCGGCTGGCCAAATGCATTGGTTTTGTTTGTTTTTGTTTGTTTTCGCTTGTCCGTCGGCTGCACTGGTCGCCTCAGGCCCGCCCGCCGCCGTTCGGTCGCTCGGCCCCCCGGCTGGCCCAATGCATTGGTTTTGTTTGCTTTTGTTTGTTTTCGCTTGTCCGTCGGCTGCACTGGTCGCCCTGCGCGCGCCCGCCGCATTTCGGTCGCTCTGCCCCTCGGCTGGCCCCATTCCCTGGCTTTCTCTGTTTCTGTGTGTTTTCGCTTGTCCGTCGGCTGCACTGGTCGCCCCAAGCTCGCCCGCCGCCCCGCGGTCGCTCGGCCCCCCGGCTGGCCAACTGCACTGGTTTTGTTTGTTTTTGTTTGTTTTCGCTTGTCCGTCGGCTGCACTGGTCGCCCCAGGTCCGCCCGCCGCCTTTCGGTCGCTCGGCCCCTCGGCTGGTTGAATTCACTGGTTTTGTGTGTGTTTTGTTTGTTTTCGCTTGTCCGTCGGCTGCGCTGGTCGCCCTGCGCACGCCCGCCGCCTTTCGGTCGCTCGGCCCCCCGGCTGGCCCCATTCCCTGGCTTTGTTTGTTTCTGTTTGTTTTCGCTTGTCCGTCGGCTGCACTGGTCGCCACAGGCTCGCCCGCCGCCCCGCGGTCGCTCGGCCCCTCGGCTGGCCCAATTCATCGGTTTTGTTTGTTTTTGTTTGTTTTCGCTTGCCCGTCGGCTGCGCTGGTCGCTCCAGGCCCGCCCGCCGCCGTTCGGTCGCTCGGCCCCTCGGCTGGCCAAATTCACTGGTTTTGTTTGTTTTTCTTGTCCGTCGGCTGCACTGGTCGCCCTGCGCACGCCCGCCGCCTTTCGATCGCTCGGCCCCACGGCTGGCCCCATTCCCTGGCTTTCTTTGTTTCTGTTTGTTTTCGCTTGTCCGTCGGCTGCACTGGTCGCCTCAGGCTCGCCCGCCGCCTTTCGGTCGCTCGGCCCCTCGGCTGGCCAAATGCATTGGTTTTGTTTGTTTTTGTTTGTTTTCGGTTGTCCATCGGCTGCACTGGTCGCCCCGGGCCCGCCCGCCGCCGTTCGGTCGCTCGGCCCCTCGGCTGGCCCAATTCATTGGTTTTGTTTGTTTTTGTTTGTTTTCGCTTGTCCGTCGGCTGCACTGGTCGCCCCAGGCCCGCCCGCCGCCGTTCGGTCGCTCGGCCCCTCGGCTGGCCAAATGCATCGGTTTTGTTTGTTTTTGTTTGTTTTCGCTTGTCCGTCGGCTGCACTGGTCGCCCTGCGCACGCCCGCCGCCTTTCGGTCGCTCGGAGCCCTCGGCTGGCCCCATTCCCTACAAGCGAAACAAACAGAAACAAAGAAAGCCAGGGAATGGGGCCAGCCGAGGGGCCGGGCGACCGAAAGGCGGCGGGCGAGCCTGGGGCGACCAGTGCAGCCGACGGACAAGCGAAAACAAACAAAAACAAACAAAACCAAAGAATTGGGCGATCCGAGGGGCCGAGCGACCGGAAAGCGGCGGGAGAGGCTGGGGCGACCAGTGCAGCCGACGGACAAGCGAAAACAAACAAAACAAAGAAAACAATTGAATTCGGCCAGCCGAGGGGCAGAGCGACCGAAACGCGGCGGGCGAGCCTGGGGCCACAAGTACAACCGACGGACAAACGAAAACAAACCAAAACAAACAACACCACGGAAATGAGCCAGCCGAGGGGCCGAGCGACCGAAAAGCCGCGGGCGAGCCTGGAGCGACCAGCGCAGCCGACGGACAAGCGAAAACAAACAAAAACAAACAAAACTAAGCATTTGGCCAGCCGAGGGGCAGGGCAGCGCGACCGAAAGGCGGCGGGCGAGCCTGAGGCGACCAGTGCAGCCGACGGACAAGCGAAAACAAACAGAAACCAAACGAAACCAAGGACTGGGGCCAGCCGGGGTGCCGAGCGACCGAAAGGCGGCGGGCGTGCGCAGGGCGACCAGTGCAGCCGACGGACAAGCGAAAACCAACAAAAACAAAGAAAACCAGCGAATCTGGCCAGCCGAGGGGCCGAGCGACCGCGGGGCGGCGGGCGAGCCTGGGGCGACCATTGCAGCCGACGGACAGGCGAAAACAAACAAAAACAAACAAACCCAACGAATTGCGCCAGCCGAGGGGCCGAACGACCGCGGGGCGGCGGGCGAGCCTGGGGCGACCAGTGCAGCTGACGGACAAGCGAAAACAAACAAAAACAAACCAAACCAAATAATGGGGCCAGCCGAGAGGCCGAGCGACCGCGGGGCGGCGGGCGAGCCTGGAGCGACCAGCGCAGCCGACGGACAAGCGAAAACAAACAACAACAAACAAAACCATGAATGGGGCCCGCCGAGGGGCCGAGCGACCGCGGGGCGGCGGGCGAGCCTGGGGCGACCAGTGCAGCCGACGGACAAGCGAAAACAAACGAAACGAACAAACACACAGAAATCGACCAGCCGAGAGGCCGAGCGACCGCAGGGCGGCGGGCGAGCCTGAGGCGACCAGTGCAGCCGACGGACAAACCAAAACAAACAAAAACAAACAAAACCAAAGAATTGGGCCAGCCGAGGGGTCGAGCGACCGAAAGGCGGCGGGCGAGCCTGTGGCGACCAGTGCAGCCGACGGACAAACGAAAACAATCAACCACAAACAAAACAAAGGAATGAGGCCAGCCGAAAGGCAGAGCGACCGCTGTGCGGCGGGCGAGCCCGGGGCGACCATTGCAGCCGACGGGCAAGCGAAAACAAGCAAAAAACAAACAAAACCAAGGAATGGGGCCAGCCGAGGGGGCGAGCGACCGAAAGGCGGCGGGCGAGCCTGGGGCGACCAGTGCAGCCGACGGACAAGCGAACACAAACAGAAACAAACAAAACCAAGGAATGGGGCCAGCCGAAGGGCCGAGCGACCGCGGGGCGGCGGGCGAGCCTGAGGCGACCAGTGCAGCCGACGGACAAGCGAAAACAAGCAAAAGCAAACAAAACAAAAAAATGAGCCAGCCGAGGGGCCGAGCGACCGAGACGCGGCGGGCGAACCTGTGGCAACCAGTACAGCCGAAGGACAAGCGAAAACAAACAAAAACAAACAAAACCAGTGCATGGGGCCAGCCGAGGGGCCGAGCGACCGCGGGGCGGCGGGCGAGCCTGGGGCGACCAGTGCAGCCGACGGAGAAGCGAAAAAAAACAAAAACAAACAAAATCAAGGAATGGGGCCAGCCGAGGGGCCGAGTGACCGCGGGGCGGCGGGCGAGCCTGAGGCGACCAGTGCAGCCGACGGACAAGCGAAAACAAACAGAAACAAACAAAACCAAGGAATGGGGCAAACTGAGGGGGCGAGCGACCGCGGGGAGGTGGGCGAGCCCGGGGCGACCAGTGCAGCCGACGGACAAGCGAAAAAAAACAAAACAAAAAAAAACAAAACCATTGCATGGGGCAAGCCGAGGGGCCGAGCGACCGCGGGGAGGTGGGCGAGCCTGGGGCGACCAGTGCAGCCGACGGGCAAGCGAAAACAAACAAAAACAAACAAAACCAAATAGTGGGGCCAGGCCGAGCGACCGCGGGGCGGCGGGCGACACTGGGGCGACCAGTGCAGCCGACGGACAAGCGAAAACAAACAAAACAATCAAAACCAAGGAATGGGGCCAGCCGAGGGGCCGAGCGACCAGCGTCGCCCAGGGAAGTGACAACCAAACCCTAGAAGTAGATTAGGTTTGCGCCCGCCCCCCCAAAAAACAAAAAATATAGATTCTTGAAATAGGAAGGCGCTTAAAGTAGATTGGGATCTGGGAATCCAAAAATACCTACTTTCAACGACCGGTGGGTATATATATATATATATATATATATATATATATATAGGAAGTGACGGGGACCAATGAGAGAGAGAGGGACACACACACACAACAGCAACAGCAACAACAACAACAAACCACAAGAGAGAGAGAGAGGAACAACAACACATGCAGTTGAAGGAAGCTCCTGGAGCGACGCTGTGAGGCAAGATCGCGGCTGCATCCCCGCCCGGCCCACATATGCCAGCATGAGTAGGTGAGTGTAGAGCCCCTGCGCGTAATGATCTTTAGACGAAGGCTTGCGCGTGGCAGGCGAACGCCAGCCTCATGGAAGCTACATCGCAAAGCGTGGTGCGACCCATGGAGGCGGATGAGCGATGAGCACGCCCAGGAAGAGAACCTGAGGTCGGCCAACCGCGGCCCTTGAGGGCGTCACGCAGCGCGGGCATTCGGCTGGCATCCCAATGCCACCAACCAAAGTAGGGAGGAGGGAAGAGGGGAGAGGAGGAGGAGGAGGAGGAGGGAGGAGGAGGAGGAGGAGGAGGAGGAGGAGGAGGAGAAGGAGGAGGAGCGGAACGACTGCACGCTCCCACAGGACTCTCCAGGGCAGGAGTGCCACCGTGGGCCTCGGGCAGCCAGTCGCCTGGGCAGGCGAAGTGGCACCACGAGCTCGAGGAGGGAGGAGAACCGAGGAGGAGCATGGGGACGAGAAGGAGCAGCAGCGAGGGGAGAGGGGCGACTGGGCGCTCCGACAGAACGCTCTGGGGCAGCAGGGCCATCGTCGGCCTCGGGCTCTCCAGGCAGCAGCCTGGACCAACAACGTGACGCCATGACTCCGAGGATGGAGGAGAGAGGGGCAGGAGGAGGAATTGGCGGAACATTCCAAAACACAGGAGGAGGAGGAGGAGGAGGAGGAGGAGGAGGAGGAGGAGGAGGAGGGGGAGGAGGAAGAGGAGGAGGAAGAGGAGGAGGAGGAGGAGGAGGAGGAGGAGGAGGAGGAGGAGGAGGAGGAGGGGGAGGAGACGGAGGAGGAGGAGGAGGATGAAAAGGAATCAGTTCGGCTGTTCTTGGGTACGCTTGGCCTCCCCTGGGAAAACGGTGGAGGGGACCATGACGGGGCGGAGGTGGGCTGGCGGGGAGCGACCACACCCCATTAACATCGAACTCCAATGCCTCCCTGCTTCCATGGGCTTCCCAAGAGCACCCGAGCAAGCTTCGAATCACCGACGTCATCGCCGTTGTCATCGGACGCTCGGTCCTCAACAGAAGCCCAGACCCCATCTGCAGTCAGGGTGCCTGCGTATCCGATCTGCTCGACCGAACACGGCTGGTGGGGAGGCGCTGCTGTGGCTCAGCGCGCTTCCTGCTCTGTGTGTTAGAGCCAAATTCCCCCATGGCACGATGAATGCAGCCCGCCGTGTCGCTGTGCGTCCTGCGATGGATGTGAACGAGCGCGGTCCTCGTACATCTCGGCGGCCCCTGGAGCACTCCAGAGGTCCCTGCAAGGCCCCAGGGGTCCTCAGAGGCGTCCACGGCCCAAAGGGTAAGACCGTCCGAACAAACATCTGGATCCTCCTCCTCCTCCCCATGATGACCGCGGTCCTCGTCCATCTCCTGCATCTCGGCCTCCATCGCAGCGGATACGATGACGGCGCCGTCGCCCGTCTCGGCCGCGATCTTCTTCACCTCCTCGGTGTACTTGTTCCCTGCGGGCCGCGGCCATTGATCGGAGCGTCGGGGAGGAGGAGATGACGTCGAGGGGAAACGAGGTCGAATGATGATGAGGAGGAGGAGGAGGAGGAGGAGGAGGAGGAGGAGGAGGAGGAGGAGGAGGAGGGGGGGAGACGGAGGAGGGGGAGGAGGGGAGGGAAGAGGGGTGTGACAAGCCAAGTGCGCTTGCGCCATATCTGACACTATATCACTCCCACCCGTCCCTTCCGTTCGCACTGCGATGCTTGTTTTCTCTATCCGCGATCGTGGGTCATAGCGAACCTGGAACCCTCAAACCAGACCCCATCGTGCTATGCGCAATCGGAGAGGGGGAGCTGACCAGGCGGAACAGGATGCGGATGATGAGTGAGGAGGGGACGAGGACGAACAGCAGCAGCGGGAACTGGAGTGACGGAGCGGGAGGAGCAGGAGGACCAGGGGAAAACGCAATGGGGGCGACGACGATGAGGAAGGACTCGGATTCAGAAAAGTTGCCCGCGGTGGGGCAAACACGCCAATCTGAACGACAGGAGCAACGCGCAGATCCGAAACTGAGGCCCACGCTGTAGCGGGAGCGCCATTTTGAAACACCGAAAACCATCGGCCTGTAAAGCTCCCAAATAAAGCAACAACACGTTTGTCCACTCCTACGTGAAAAATCCGCCGACCCTGCCGGCGTGTGCGTGGGGGGGCTTGTCCGTTCTAATCATCGCCTCCGTCCGTCGTCGTATCCGTCCCCACTTTCCTTGCACCCTCCTCATCAAGCCAGTTAGCGAGAAAAGAATCTAGCAATGTCGTAATCGAGTCGAATGGAAGGGGGTCCGAGGGGGGGCAGGGAGGGGGGTTCCCAGGGGGGGTTGGGGGGGTCAGATACGAATTCCCCACTGGGGGTCCGCGGCCTCAAAATACCGAGACAGGCCACGAGTCCCCCAAAAAGGGCCCCCGAGACGGTTCAAAAGGGCACCCAATCGCCACACGATCGGTCCAAAACGCCTTCACGTCGTCCAGACTGCCCAGGAGGCCTCCAAGACGCCCCAAGAAGCCTCCAAGAACACGAACACGAGGGCCCCACGAGGCACACTTAATTCTGTTTCTTGCGTTTTGTTTTTAAGATTTGGGTGGTATCGCCTTTTCCTCTTCCTACCTCTCCAAGACGGGCCAAAAGGCCCAAGACCGCCCAATGAAGCCCCAAGAGGCTTCCGAGAGGGCCCCCAAACAGCCCAAGAGGACCCCTAGGCAGCCCACAGCGCCTGCAAGACGGCCCAAGAGGCCCCCAAGGCGGCCCCAAAAGCGTGTCCAGGCGGGAGGGCCCGACCGGACATCTCGAGTCCTCGGCCCCGAGCGGCTCCCAGGAGGCCCCAAGATGTTCCCAAGAGGCCCCAAGAGGCCCACAAGAGATCCCCAATAAGCCCGAAGAGGCCCCCAAGAGGCTCGCAAGAGGCCCCCAAGAGGCTCCCAAGAGGGCCACGAATTCCTCCTCAGAGGCCCCCGAGAGCCTTCCGAAGAGACCGCAAGCATCCCTGAGGACTCTGGCCAACGTTTGCGTCGTCAACGTCGCCGCAGCCGCCGTTGTCGTCGTCGTCGTCGTCGTCGTCGTCGTCGTCGTCGTCGTCGTCGGCGCCGTCGGCGTCGTCGGTGTCGTCGTTGTCGTCCTCATTGTTCCCCTTCAGGGTCGGTGGCACCGGCCGTATAGCCCCCGCAATACCAGCAGAGGGCGGGATTCCTTCCGTTCAGAGTCAAGGGAGAGAGGAGGGCAGTATTCATATAATGAATACTTGTGGAGGGCGAGGGGTGACAGTAGCCGCGAGGAGGAGATCGACAAGAGATTCTAGACGCTTCGCGTAACCCCACCAGCCCATCTAGAAACGATGCCCAGAGGAATTGCCTCGATCAGGGAAGTGGGCAGCACACAAAGGAAGGGTCCCCCAGTGGAGGCCTCTTGGAGCGTCTTGCGGGCTGGCGGTCCTGGACGCCTCTTAGAGCGTCTTGGGTGCCTCGGAGAGCTTCTTCTTTTTTTCCAGTGGCTCTCACGTCAGCCAACCAATCCAGGAACGAAAGGACTGTAGGAAAACAAAAACAATGGGGACGATATCTTAATTACGAGCCAGGTTCCACCTCTCACCGACTTTGGGGCAGTCTGAGGTGAAAGTCCAGGGAGGCGAAACGTGCTGGCACGCAGGCCAGTGAAGTTTGCCCGAACAAGCTGGCGACGCTGCTGGACATAAGAGCTTGTCACGGGGCCCCGCGAGTTTCCGAGGCTGCCCTGGTGCGCAGGCCCCCCATTCGATAAGATTACCCCAGTGCGACCCTACCTAGAAGTTGGAGCCCCTAGGACAACAACATTAGTTGCTATGCTATGCTATGCTATGCTATGTCATGCTATGCGTTGCCTTTCCTTTGCTTTGATGTTGCTGTTTATTTGCTTTGCTTTGCGTTGCTTGTGTGTTGCTTTGCTGTCGCTGCTGTTGCTTTGCCTTTGCTTTGCTGCTATGCTATGCTATGCTCTGCTCTGCTATGCTATGCTATGCTGCGCTGTGCTATGCTGTGCTGTGCTGTGCTGCGCTACGCTCTGCTATGCTGCGCTATGCTATACTATGCTGCGCTATGCTATGCTATGCTGCGCTATGCTATGCTATGCTGGGCTATACTATGATATGCTGTGCTGCGCTATGCTATGCTACGCTATGCTATGTTGTGCTCTGCTATGCCAAAGCTCAGCGAAGCTCAGATGAAGGTAAGCTAAGCTAAGATAATCCTGAGCTAAGATGGAGCTAAGCTAAGCTAAGCTAAGATGAAATAAGCTAAGCTAAGATGAGATAAGCAACGCCAAGCCAAGGGGACGTAACTGGGGGAACCGCGGGGCGGATCCTGGGGGAACCGCCCGGGGCGAAGCCCACTGCCCGGCCCTTTCAGCACACAGGGTAAGAACCCTTCTAGGCAGAGCCTAGGTAAGGAAAAAATAATCATATATGAGCCCGGTTCGACAACCTTACAAGCATAAGCTTGTGCAGTCGCCCGAGCCACTGCCCGGCGGCCCGGCGGCCTTCAAATAACGAACCACAAAAAGGAGTCTTCGATCGCAGTCCAGAGCGCTGGTGGGTCAAAGAGAACGGCGGTGGCATCCGACCACACAAGCCGACTCAGAAAATCAGCACCTGTAGAAGGCGACGGAGAAACAGGTACACGGACACCCGTGTAGAGAAATCGCCTGGCATGCAGTATGACGTCATGCGCTGTGTGGCAGAATCTGCACCAATCCCCACTGCGTGCTGATATCCGTCGTGTATTGTGCCTCTTCGGCAAGTTATGATGATTTTCCTGCGCCGCCGTGATCGGGAAGGACTTGAGCAACCAGAGAACGCGGGAGTCACATACGTTCGTTGGGATTTCGACTGTGACCACTATATTGACCTTTCTTGTTCCATATGCCTTCAATGACAGCGACCCCGGCCGGAATGTAAAAGCAGGTTCGCAATGCAAGGTTTGCTACCAGCGTAGGTGTAATTCGTGTACCCAAAAGCTCTACACCAAGCGTCCGTTCTCTGAGGTAGAGCGATAGCTGGCGGAAAGCATCCCTGCATTCCTCATCCTCTTCTTCGGTCGTGTGCTCAACCATTTTCTGAATCAAAATTGCCGCAAGGTCATATGATCCAGGCCTTGTGTTACTGCAGTTCCGGCTGATGCATCCTAAACGGTATAAAACAGTACAGCCACAAGCCGCTGACAACACACCGCAAAGCATTGCGCCCTTCCTAGTGGCTTCATTGTAGTGGACAATTCCGACACAGCCGAATCCCGCTGCGAGCGAGAAGAGCATGGAGACACGAACGACTACCAAGCGCCCGAGGCAACTCCACTGGAATGTGTCCGCCAGTAAGTAATCGGTCGCCTTGACTATGCTCAGTACCCTTTCCCACCTGATACTCTCGGTGCTCATGTCGTCCAACTCCTTACAGACCCCTGCGACAACACTTTCTACGGCTTTTGTTCCGATTTCTTCAACCCTGGAAGGTCCAATGAAGAGCATACTGATGGACCAAATGAAGACGCTGACCTCAACCCAAAAGCAAACCCGGATTTGCTCCGTAATGTCATCTCCGTACAATCGGGGCAGCCAAATCAGTACTGGCGCAAACATGCCCAATACGAAAGTCGCCGACCACACGACATAGGAGAAACAAATGTTCGCATAACGGGATATCAGATTCGCTTCAGCTTCTGCCCAGCTGTAGCGGTTTGCAACGCTCAGCGTCCGCTCCAACTGAACGTGCTTATGTCTCGTCAGCATAGGGAAGATCACGCCAAGCACGAAGTAAATGAACGCCACAGCGCCATTTTCCAACCACTCCAGAAATGCGGCGGTCCCGATCTCAAATTCTGGCCGTGGGAAAACATACCCCGGGCTCCACCTCTGCGAAACCAGCAGCCCATGGATCGAGAAGGACGCTGAGCTCATGCTGCTCAAAGCTACAACAAGGATTCGTCCAGGAATGCTGAAGCGCGAGGAAGTGTTCAACTCCGCCAACTTCGTGACTCCAAACACTTCGAAAACGTTGCAGCCATGAAGTGTGCCTATGTCACTGTTGGACTCCGTATGCCTCAGCCTGAAAAGATCGGACTCTGAACTGTCACTTTCGGAACTTGAAACTTGTTCTACAAATGACCTGGTTGAGACCGGTGAATCAGCCCATGATTGGAATCCGGTACGGTGACGTCGGTCCAAATTATCGGTTGTCGAACGTTCTGTATACCGCGAGATGCTGCCAATGCGGTGCCTTCTGGTGCCTGACCACGTTGACTCGGTCATGTTTTAGCACGGGCACTATGCTACAGACAGAGCTTGTCCAGCTTTGCCATGCGTGCTTGAGCCAAACTGGCTACGGAGGTGCCTCGGAGAGCTTCTTGGGGCCGCTTGGTGGTCTCTTGGGGGCCTCTTGGGGGTCTCTTGGGGGCCTCTTGGAGGCCTCTTGGGGCCGTCTGGGCGCCTCTTGGGGCCCTCTTGTGAGACTTGGGAGCGCTCTTGGAGCACTCTGGGGCCATCTTGGAGCCATCCTGAAGCCTCGGATGGCCATCGGAAGCGAATCGGAAGCGAAAAGGCGAGAAAACCAATTACGCTACCGAGGAACCCCACATACTTATATTATGGCTGGAGTGATGATAGCTGAAGTGAAGCATGTGAGAATGATGTTGGTGGCCGTTGCCCCGCCGATACCGTTGGTGACGCCACTAAAGAGGAGAGGTGGAGAGGAGAAGCGCCGCGCCAGCCACACTTTGCGAGCCCGACACAGATAGCGACCGCACCCAAAAGGCACCCCCTTGTGGCGTCGAGAAAGTACCACGCCTGCCACGCTTTGCGAAGCTGAAACGGATAGCGACCGCACCCCTGGCGCACCCCCTGTGGCATCGAGATAATACCGCGCCTGCCACGCATTGCGAGCCCGAAACGGATAGCGACCGTACCCCCAGCGCACCCCCTTGTGGCGTCGAGGAAGTGTCACGCCTGCCACGCTTTGCGAGCCCGAGACGGGAGCGCATGCCAGCTGCGGTGAGGGACCACCCCCTGCGCATCCCCTATGGTGTCGAGAAAATGCCACGCCTCCTATGCACTGGACGACCGTCGTGCATAGCGGCCGCGCTGAGGGACCACCCCCTGCGCACCCCCAATGGTGTCGAGAAAATGCCGCGCCTGCTATGCCCTGGACGACCGGCGCGCATAGCGGCCACGGTGAGGGACCACCCCTTGCGCACCCCCTATGGTGTCGAGAAAGTACAACGCCTGCCACGCTCTCCGACCCTGGCACGCATAGAGGCCGCGTTGAGAGACCACCCCTTGCGCAACCTGCACACATGTGCGCGGCGCTATGGCGAGAAGGACATGTTCAAAAGAAGCCGCCCTCCAGACGGGTAACGGTTGCACAATTTGGCATACGTGGTTCTACTGTTGAGGGAGTCGCAGACGAGAGCCCCAGTTCGGAAACGCACCAGCAACCGTCTTCGTAATTGCTGCTTCTCTTATGAAAAAGTACGCGGCGATGGGGAGAGGACCACGTTCTTCATTCTTGAAGATGCTGCTAACGTTTAAGACGAATGTACGAGGACCTAAAGCGAAAGCTACATTTCGAAAAAGTACCTGGCCCCGTCCTTGTAACAGCTCAAAGCAATTGATACGAATGTGCACGACGCTCAGGCGATAACCACATTTTGAACATGGCGTGACATCCATCCGCGTACGTAACTAGTGGTCATTGTAGGCTTCGGGATACAACAATTTGGAGGGAGGGTCGATCGAAACTCCCGGGGCCAGCCTACAGACACGATTGGTGGTGCGACGGGAAAGAACTATTTGCCGGGCGGCAGTGCGGAGAGGTGGGCAGAGGAGCGGGAGCTGAAGGAGACGAACGTACGAGGGAAGCCCCAATGCCAAACAGAGGCCCGCCTAGCCGCAGGCACGACGCATCGGCGCCCCGAGCGGGAGCTGGAGGACGAGGGCGATGATAATCAAGTCGTGGTCAAGAGCAGGTCCCTGTTGGTAAATGGTAAAATGCACGGGGTGGGGGCCAAATTGGAAAAAGGGTCAAAGGCGCTCGCAAGCGCTCGCCCTGAGGTGTTACGCCCCCCCTTTCCTGGGGAAGTCAAAAGGTACCGATACCGCTATTCCCCGGATCTCTCCCGGGGTGCGTTCTGACCAAAATTTCGAGGCGAATCCAACTGTGGCGACGAGGGCCTCCCAGGAGGCCCCCGAAAAAGGGGAACGGAAAGGGTAGAGGTATGGGTGCCTGTTCCTCCTCAGAGTTCCTTCGGACATGGCTTACTTGTCCGTCGACTGCATGTCTTCACCTGGCCATCGCTCGGACGTCCATTCCATTTTTTTTGTCGGTTTTGTGCATGGCTTTTTCGCCGCATGATCAAGGATGCTCCTCGATGGTCCTCGCCGAAGGAAAAATGCACACGTCCGAGCGATGCTTAGTCACCCTCCCCCCTCACCCGAACGCCCCTCCGCATCGATCCCGCCGAAGCTCGGCTCCTCGGGCGTGGCGCCCGGAAGGGGAAGTGAACTTTCGCTCGGGCAGGCGTCCGCTGATTGTTGAAAACTACGGTGGCGGCAGTCGATAGGGAACCCTCTGAGAGGGCCTCCAGGGCCTGGAAGCCTGTGGAACAGGCTTGGCCATGGATGCCACCGCTGCCCTCCTCAGACAGGGAATCCTCTAGGCTCTGAGGCCCCCTGGACGCACTCCTCAACGAACACCCCCCCCGTACGCTCTCCCAGAATGGGTGGGCGGGCCTTGGAAGGCGGCGGGCATGGCCTCACGGCCCCTCTTGGTGGCATCAGGGCCCCCACGGTGGAAAGAGGGGGGTGGTGGGCGGGAAAACCGGGGGGGGAAAGCGGAAGACGGCGAGCCAGGACAGTCGAGCCCCAGAACCGAAGAGGGCAGCGACAGAGGCGAGGAAGCGCCTCAAAGGGGATCTGGATACCGCCTCCGCTCGGAGCTGGGAAGGCCCCCCCCGTGAGTTGTCCCTGAAGACAAGACTAGCGAATCTGCAAATAATGGGAGCCAATGAGCACCGTCAAACCAACTGTTAGGTCCCCCTATACAGGCGGATTTTTGACGAAAAATCAAACAGAGCCGCCAAAAACCACACACCAAACATATTCGAAAATACTCCACAACTCCTCCCCATACCATTTTTCGACTGTTTTTGAATATTCCCACTGCAGAGGGACAGGCCCGACTTGTACCTACTGCGCCCATCCGACAGCTTCCTCAAGTCTGCCACGGTGCATCTCGTCTTCATCCAGGCCAGCGCGACGTCGAAAATGACCAGCGGGGGCTGCTCGGGGAGCGAGCAGGGAGGGGCGGCGGAAGCGGGCGCAAGACCGGCGCCCGCTTCCGCCGGGAGCGAGCAGGGAGCTAGCAGGGAGGGGCGGGAGCGAGCAGGGAGGGGCGGAGGTTTGGCCGCGCGGACCCAGTCCAATGTGAACCCAGCCCCCCACCCCCCTGGGCCGGAATCGGGCGTCGGTTCCAGATTGTCGTGTTGTTTTTCCCAAGCGGTGTGTGGACCCGAAGATGGGCAAACCGCGTGGGACCTCCTCTGAAAGCCTGGCTTGCTCCCAAGACGACGTGACAGTGTTACCGGCCAGTCCTAAAGTGGCTAATCTGCAATTTGCGTGGGACTTGTGCAGCACAAATGTTCTCGGGTCCTGTCCGACGGCCCCGACAGCTGGCCTCACACTGAAGGTTTTCTGTCAAAAAATCCTATTTCGGCGGATCTCTTTTTCTGCCCCCGGTGGCCCGGAACGCGCGCCAGATTTGTTAGCGTTCGCGCCCGAGCGCGGTGTCCGTCCACGTCCGCGAGGCTCGTGTACGACTTCCTGATTTCAACGACATTGCAGTCATGCGGCTGCGTTGAATCCGCGCGGCGCCGTGCTTCGAAAAATGGAAGAAACTTTCGGAGCGCCGATGTATCCCCATCCCACTGGGACATGGCACCTCAGCCCGACCAACCAGCTTACCCTCCTAGACACGGGCACCTATCTCACCTCGGTGGGTCAGTCGGCCAGTGGGGCCAAGGCCACGCCAGCGGGGAGAGGGATCGTTTAA
Source organism: Prorocentrum cordatum (assembly GCA_963575745.1). Taxonomy (NCBI): domain Eukaryota; class Dinophyceae; order Prorocentrales; family Prorocentraceae; genus Prorocentrum; species Prorocentrum cordatum. Next base: position 797,850 of record CAUYUJ010015505.1, read on the forward strand.
ACGATGCTCGACCACGGCACGGTCAATGCCTGGCCAGGCCCATCGGCACGCCCAACGGCGGCTGGACTCGGCGAGGGCTGGGCGCGCTCGGCCACTTCGGCCGAGAGCAAGCACCAACAAAAAAGAGAATCCCCAGACCCCCGACGTCGTGATCTTCACACAACGTCGATCCCCAAAGGTCTGGCCCTGGGTCAGTTGCGCACGCCACCTCCCCCCAACGGCAGGTTCGTGCCGTGACGATTTCGGAATTGGCTTGTGACGACTCGCGCGAGGAACCCGATGCCCCTCAGGAGGGCTATCCAAGAAGTGCACCCAGGCGAACTCGACGACACTGCAGTGAAAGCAAAAACTTCAGAAGCTCTGGTCTCGAGGGAGTCGCGGGCAGGATACCAAAAGGCGACTGATACGAAATTGCCCCAAAAACGTACTGGGCTGCTTGCGCACGGATCGTGCAGCCTTGAGCGACCACGGCTTCCCGACAGCGCAGATCGCTCGACACCAGCCTATCCCCGGGCCAGCGGCGGCGCTCCGCCTTGAACTCTCGCGCCGGGCGCGCCGCCGCGGCGACACGACACGAACCTGCCCTACACCCCCTCCGGGGGACGCCCCCCACGCTCCCAGACACCCGACGTCGTGCTTTCTCGCGACGTGGATCCCCAGAAGCCTGGACCACTCTCCGAGGACCGCCTCTTCACTCGGGCGGGTGGTAGTTGGGGGTGGCCTACATTGGGGCCCCTTAGGGATCTTTTGGTACTGGCAAGGGCCCCAAACGCGCCCTGAAAGGCCCGCTTCCAACATGGTAGGGGAAGCGTCTGCTCACCTCGGGGATCTGCTGACCCGAGTCGATGCAGACAGGGGTGGGCCTTGCGGGACCCTGCGCGCTGACTCGGGCCCGTGCACCCCTGGCTCTGCGGGATCCTGCCAGATCCAGCGCCCTGGCTGACCCCCGTTTGCATCGACCCCAGTCCCTCGAGCCCCGATCACCGCCGCCCCCCCCCCAGGGGTCTCCCGCGGCCCTCGGCGCGGTCCACGCGGGCCGCCCCCGAGCGGGCCGCGGCCGCGGCCGCGGCCCTGCCCTCGGGATGCTCGTGCGACCGGCACTCCCCGCATGGCGGAGGTGGGGAGTTGGGAGGGGACCACGTGTCGCCGCGCCGTGTGTCCTCGACGCGCCCTAGTGGACGACGCCGACACCACGGCAAACCCATGGCAAACCCTGCGTGCCGAACCGCGGCAGACCTCACGGCTAACCCACCCAGCCCGAGGCATGCCCTGGTGGCCGCGGCGCCCTCCCCAAAGTGGATGGCCGCGCGTCGGAGCAAACGGCGCGGCGACATATGCGTTATGCTGACCATTGTGCTATGGCCTCCTCTCGTCCGTTTGCGTCCTCCCTGGCACCGTCGCGTGCCATTGCTTCACACTCTTCTTGCCGCTCTCTGCGCCTGGTGCTTCACTGAGGCGCGGGGGAGAGGGTCGATCTCGACTGACGCTTCGCGCTCGCGCCCGCGGTGTCTACGACGAGGGGGAGGACGGAGCTGGCGGAGCTTTGAGCTTTGTGGTTTGGGGGAGAAGGAGAGAGAGTAGGAGAAGGCAGAGGAGGTAGGAGGAGGAGGAGGAGGAGGAGGAGGAGGAGGAGGAGGAGGAGGAGGAGGGAGGAGGAGGAGGAGGAGGAGGAGGAGAGGAGGAGGAGGAGGAGGGGAAGAGGAGTGGAGGAGGAGGAGGAGGAGGAGGAGGAGGAGGAGGAGGAGGAGGAGGAGGAGGAGGAGCGGAGGAGGAGGGGAGGAGGAGGAGGACGAGGAGGAGAGGAGGAGGAGGAGGAGGGGGAGGAGAGGAGGGGGAGGAGGAGGAGGAGGAGGAGGAGGAGGAGGAGGAGGAGGAGGAGGAGGAGGAGGAGGAGGAGGAGGAGGTAGGAGGAGGAGGAGGAGGAGGAGGTGGAGGAGGAGGAGGAGGGGGACGAGGAGGAGAGCTGAGGGGACGAACGGCGGACAGGCAGGCCACGAACGAGAGCGCGGGCAGCGAGCCGGCGATAGAAATCGGCCAGGCACGACGGGTGCAGAGGAGCAGACGAGGGTGGAGGACGGGCTGAACCTGAACGTGTTTTTCGTTTTCGTGTTGTTTTCGTTTTCCCTCGCTTTGTCTTCAATCCGCCCTTACCGCAAAACGAAGTCGAAACGAAAACGGCCCACGGAATCGCCCAAACACTGTTTGGGTCCAGAGGGGGTTGGGGCAGAGCACGGAGCAGACGGAGCAGCGGGTGGAGGGCGCAGGCACCTGCGCCGCCCCCCGCGGGCACCCCCGCGCCCCGCCTGTGCCGAGGTCCTCCTCCGCGACGTTCGCCGCGTACAAGACCTGGCGGCACGGCGCCCCGGGCCCCCCACAGGCGGAGCTTGGACGACAAATTAAACATACCCAACAACAAATCAAACATACTCAATCAAATAATCGAGAATCGTCCCCATCTGTGTTGTTGCCTATGTTTGAATATTCGCCCTGTAGAGGGACACGCCCGACTCAACCCTAGGCAAGAGTGACCTTGGGTGCGTGAGCCACATCGCAGGCTGCAGAAGCCCAGGTCTCCGACCACGCATCTCGGCCAGGGGGCCATCAAACATTGGCACCGTGGCGAATCACTGTGCCATCAGCGTTAGCGACGCTCTGGAGCCGCGGATTCGAAAACTAAAAAAAATATCGTTGTGTCTGGGGACACTGCTCCGCTCTCCCGAAAGTGCCATCTCTTTGGGGGGGCTCCTTGTGGTTCCGCTGGATTTGCCGGCGGACTCGCCTACAGCTTACTTCCGCCAGCCTTCCGCCGAGGAATGTCTGTCAAGTTCTCCATCCCTCAAAATGCCTCGAACGCGAGGCACTTTTTGAAACGCCCCGCATGACGCCTGAGTCGCGAATCAACCGCACTATCGGGCAAGTGGTGCAGCCGAAGTGCCGCAGGGGTTCTGCGGGGGGTCCCGGGGCGCTGCGAACAAAAGAGTGCCAAGGGAACGCGAGCATGCGGCGAGACGGTGTCCAGGAAGACGGAGAGGGAGGCCCAGGAGGCCGATCGCACGCACGCCCTGCCCCTTCATAGTTCGGACCCCCGAGGCCCTCGAGCGCCGATCCCGCGGCGATCTTCTCCAGAGTCTCCAAAAGCAGTGCTCTCACTGCAGGGCTTCTGCTCGTGCCACTCCGCAGGGGGATGGGTCCGGCGAGGTCGCGCCCCGCTGCCGCCCGCGGCCGCCAGTTGGCGCCCTGTGGCCGCCTCGTGCGCTGGTTGGGTTCCTTGGAGGTCTCGCCACGCTGCCGCCCGTCTCGCTGCCGCCTCGTGCGCTGGCTGGCTTCGTCGAGGCTGCGCCACGCTGCCGCCCCGCGGCCGGCCCCCGTGGCCGCCCCGTGCGATGGGCGGGTCCAGCGAGGCTTCGCCACGCTGCCGCCCGTGGCCGCCACGTGGCAGCCTCGTGCGGTGGTTGTGCCTGGCGGGTCTTCGCAGCGCTGCCGCCCGTGGCCGCCTCCCTGCTGCCTCTGGCCTGCAGCCAGCATCACCTCAGAACATTGCTTGCACCACATAGCTTGCACGACATAGCGTGCACATCCACAGTGCAGTACGCTGCCGTTTGGGTTCCACGCTGCCTACCATGAGAACCATCTCAGCCAGCGTGGGCCACAATCGACAAGCTACTGCACCGTAGGAGATGAGGCGTGGGCTATGCGATGCGAGCGGCGCGGTGCACTCTACATGTATGCTTGCTGCAAGCGTGCTGCGTGATCGGTGCTCGCTGTGCGAGCTGCACGGCGCGCGAGCTCCGCGCGCTGCGCCCAAGCTGCCAGACGTGGGGAGGGCGGGCAGGCCGTGCGGCGTGAGCTGCGCGCGGCGCGTGCGAGAGCTGCCCCGGTGCTGGCCCTGCGGAGGGGGCCCTCGGTCGGGCCACCCGCCCGGCGCACGGGCCGCCCCCGCGGGGGAGGCCGCGAGGGGGGGGGCCACGCGCGGGCACGCGGCGCCAGCGCTTACGTCGGGCCTGCGCCCCTACAAGGGGGATCTTGGGCGCAAAACAAAAACAAATACCCCCCAAAAGACTCCCAAGAAATGGTCAAGAATAGCTTTCTTGTTCGAACAAAAAAAAACGTCGTCCCCGGACCAGTTGTTTGACTATTCTGGAAAATCCCTCCTGCAGGGGGACAGGCCCGGCTTAAGCCAGCGCGGCGAGACCTCGAGGCACCCACCCGGCGCACGTGGCCTCCCACGATGGTGCCTGCGAGCGGGCACGGGCGCCGACGTGGCGAAGCCGCGGGGCGGCCACCCCAGCGGCTCAGGAGAACAGGCAGGAGTGACATGGAGGTGATATGGTGACATGGAGGTTCGGGTGGGGAGGGGGAACCCACGTCTCGTGCGATCGACCTGACATCGATCAAACTCTCCCTCTCACCAAAGGTCTCACTATCGATCTCGCAATCGGTCTCATTATCGATATCACAGCAGCCCCAATGTCGATCTCACAATCGATCACTATAGGTCTCACTATCGATCTCTCTCTATCGACCTCGCCATCGATCCCACGATCGATCTCATAACAGATCTCACGATCGATCTCTCCCACTCGATCTCCCATTCGATCTGACAATCGATCTCACCATCGATCTCACTCTCGGACTCGCTATCGACCTCGCAACAGTTCCCACTATTGGTCCCACTATCGATCTCACAATCGATTTCACCATTAATAGTACCATCGGTCCCACAATCGGTCTCACAATCGATCTTACAATCAACCTGACCATCGATCACTATCGGACTTACAATTGATCTCACAATAGATCTCACGATCGATCTCAGTATCGATGTCACGGCAGATGTCACTACCAATATCACAATGGATCCCAATTTCGATCTTACAACAGATGTCACTATCGATCTCACAATCGGTCTCACTTTCGATCGCACTATCGATCTCATTATCGATTTGACCATCGAACCCAAGATCGATCTCACACGCGATCTCACCATCGATCTCACAATCGGTCGCACCATCACTCTGACAATCGATCTCACTTCCTTCTCCCACTCGGACTCACTCTCGATCTCACAGCAGTTCTCATTACAAATCTCACGATCGATCTCTCCCACTCGATCTCGCAATCGATCTGACAATCGATCTCACAATCGATCTCACTTTCGGACTCGCTATCGATCTCACAACACTTCCGACTATCGGTCTCACGATCGATCTCACAATCGATCTGACCATCGATCCCACTATCAAAATTACAGTCAATCTCACAATCGATCTCACGATCGATCTCAGTGTCGACCTCACTGTCGAACCCACTACAGATCTCACGACAGATCGCACTACCAATCTCACAGCAGACCAATACCGTTCTTCCAATCTCACTATCGATCTCGCAATCGATCTCATGATCGATCTCACCGCTGCGCCACCGACGGGACACCCCGCACCAGGGACGGGACACCCCAGGCCACCGACCGGACCCCGCCGCGCCACCGATGGGACACCGACGGGACACCGCCGCGCCACCGGCAGGTCACCCCTGGCCACCGCGCGCCCGGGGGGGGGGGGGCGGACAACCAGCTCCACAGCCCCTGGCCACCGCGGCATCAGTCCTCTCGCGCACCCACGAAGCTTCGCCTCGCCCGCACGCGCGACACGAACACGAAACCCAAACGGATTTCCGGGTGGGGGGCTCTCCGTTCCACTGCGATCTCACCCTCTCGCCTCCGACGGGCCCCTAAGAGCAACCGGTGCGGGGAAAGTCAAAAGGAACGAATAGGAGAAACGCCTCCAACCGACCACAACCACCACGAGGAAGAGAACCCCAATTCTGGAGACGATTCTGCTTGATGAGGCGACATCTTTGACTCCCAGCCCTTCCCTCCCCTTCATCCCCTTCCCCCCCTTCCTCTCGCCCCGCTCCCCTTCCATCCCGCCCCTACCCCCCTCTTCCCCATCCGCCGCACTTTCTCGCTTCAGCTCCCCCTTCATTCCCTCTCTCGCCTCAGGCAGTGCTGGTTCATCCCCTGCCCCGCTGGGGTGCTGCATTGCCTCCCGCAAGGGTTATACCACTGCCCCCTCAGGGAAACCCAACCAACCCTGTATGGCGTGATTGGTTTAGGGAGTCTCTTCTTCCATCTGAATAAACGCCCCCTCCCCCAGGCGGCTGGCACCCAACCAGGACCAGTGCCCCCCACCATCCTTGTGTCAAAAAGCAATACGAACACACACAAACACACACACACACACGCACGCACGCACGCACGCACGCACGCACGCACGCGCGAGCGAGCGCGCGCACGCACGCACGCACGCACGCACGCACGCACGCACGCACGCACACAAACACACACACACACACACAAACACAAACACAAACACAAACACAAACACAAACACAAACACAAACACAAACACAAACACAAACACAAACACAAACACACACACACACACAACACACACACACTTTGGGGCAACTCTTGGGTCATGATCGTGGGCCCCGCGAGCACTTTGCATTGTGCTTTCTCCAGGCCGGCGGGGGTGCCCTCATATTGCCTGCTTTGCGCAAGGCCGCCATCCCTGTCAAAAAACATATTCGCGGCCATCCCTGTCAAAAAAACAGATTCGCGGACAGTAATGCGCGGCCACCCCGCGATCACTGTCCATTGGTGTTTGACAAGGGCCACGGGGGTGCTGGAATATTGCCCGGTTTGCGCAGGCCCACTAGACACCATGATGGCCTCTACGGTGGGGGCATTGGATAAGGAACCCTCAGATAAGGAATCCAAGGTCTGGAGGCCCGTGGAACTCCAATCGAAGCTTGGCCATGGATATCACCGCTGCCCTCATCAGATACGGAACCCTCCAGGGTCTGCAGCCTCCTGGGCGCATGCCTAAACCAACGCCCCCACCGTAAGGCCGCGATTGTGTACCGGTTTTCGACAAGGAATGTGGGGGCCAACACGATACCCGATGTGTGTTGTCACGGGCGAGGGTGCAGCTGGCACACTCTTCGCGTGCCCTTGGCGTGGCGCACCTGGAGCAGCTGGAACATGCGGCACGCATGGCGCATGTGGAGCAAGTGGCGCGCGTGGCGCGCGAGGCATGCCTGGCACGCTTGGGCCCCAGGGGTGACTGGCGCACCTGGAGCGCCTGGCACGCGTGGCGCACATCTCCCCGTCGCGCACAAGGGATCTATGGCGGTTCCCAGAAGCTACCCATCCATAGACGACCGCTGAATATGCTGAGGCCCGGGTGCTAATTCTGTGTTGGGAGGGCGGGCGGGCGTGAGCGAGACAGCTTGCGGGCGGGTGCGTGTGTCTTGACCCCTTCGCCTTCCCTCCTTGGATCGATCTCCTCCAAGATTGCCCCAAGAAGGCCCCCGAGGCTCCCAAGGGTTCCCCAAGAGGGCCCCAAGAGGTGCACAAGAGGCCCCATGAGGCCCCCAAGAGGCTCCCAAGAGCTAAGAGGCCTAAGAGGTCCCTCCAGAGACACCCAAGACGCCCCAAGAGGGCTCGGCGACAAGGCCGACGGCACAAAGAAACTAAGGTTGTGGCCACATGATGGCCTCCTGGGAAGACAAAGCTAACTGGAACCGCCTCGTCCTTTGATCGATCTCCTCCAGGATGGCCCAGGTGCCTTGGAGGCCCCAAGAGGCCCCACAGAGGCCCCCCAGAGGCACACAAGGCGCCCCAAGGGGCCCCGGCGAGAAGGCCAACATCACTGAATTAAGTAAGGCTGTGGTAACATGTTGAGCTCATGAAGGGGGGCCCGAACGCAGGAGCCCCCCTCTTTTGATCGATATCTTCCAAGATGGCCCCAAGATGGCACCCAAAGCTCCCAAGGGTGCCCCAAGATGGCCCCAAGAGATGTGCAGGAGGCCCCAAGAGGCCCCCAAGAGGCCCCCAAGATGCCCCCAGGAGGCTCCCAAGAGACCCCCCGAGACACAGTTTGACCTCCTGGGGGGACCCTAATTAAGGAGCGCCCTCCCTTGATCGATCTCCTCCAAGATGGCCCCAAGATGGCCCCCGAGGCTCCCAAGCGGTCCCCAAGAGAGCCCCAAGAAATGCCCAGGAGGCTCCAAGGGGCCCACAAGATGCCCCCAAGATGCCCCCAAGAGGCTCCCAAGAGCCCCCAAGAGGCCACCCAGAGGCACCCAAGACGCCTCAAGAGGCCCCCGGGACTGCCAAGAGACCCTCAAGACGCAGTTCTTGAACGACACCCGAAGAGCTTCCGAGAGGCATCCAAGAAGCATCTGGCCTTTGTGCTCGCCCTCCTCCTTTTCCTCCTCCTCATCCTTCCCTTCCTCATCCGCCTGTTCCTCCTCCTCCTCCTTCTTCCTTCTCCTTCCTCCCCCTCCCCCTCTCCCTCCCCCTCCCCCTCTCCCTCCCCCTCCCCCCTCCTCCCCCCTCCTCCTCCTCCTCCTCAATTTCCTCCTCCTCCTCCTCCTCCTCCTCCTCCTCCTCCGCTTCCTCCTACGATTCCTCATCGATCCTCCCCCTTTTGGGGTACGACGTCTTACCCAGCCCCTTATTCCAATGCATGCTCCTCCAAATCCCTGGTCAAGGCAACTCGTCTGGGCATCGTTTCTGGATGGGCTGGTGGGGTTATTCGAAGCATCTAGAAATATTCCCCCCCGGCTGTGGTATCACTTAGGCTGGTCGCGAAGTTCTTGTCAACCAGCCAACGCGTCCTTCGGGATGCTGGTCCATCTTGCTTGGAGGCGCATTTTGCAGCATCTCTCAAGCAGCATTTCCCCCCTCTAATGGGCGGGGAGCAGAAGGTGCGACCACCTCTCAGACAGCACGCGCCTCATCGCAGAGTCCCTTCAGGAACAAGTCTGGCATTTCCCGCCAAATGGCGTGCGCTCCCCTCTGGCAGCGCCGCCTCCAGAGGGGGGGGGTCGGAGGACGAGGAAGCAGTGGGAACCAGGAGCAGGAGGAGGATGGGGTGGAGGAGGAGAACGGGGCGGAGGAGGAGAGAGGAGGAGGAGAGGGGAGAAAAGGGAGGAGGACCGAGGCCGCGCGCGCGGATCAGCACAGGTGGGCAAGCTGCGGCGCCACCGGCGGCAGCGAGCCGCATCCTCCTCCTGCTATTTCTGCTACTACTGCTGCTACTGCTGCTCCTCCTCCTCCTCCTCCTCAATCCTCATCATGCCTCTTCCCCCTCCCCAGCCTCCCCTACTCCTCCTGTCTTCTCCTTCACTCGTCCTCCTTCCAACTCCCTCCCACCTCATCCTCCATCCTCCTCCCCCCTCCGCAACCCCCCCTCCTCCCCCTCCCGCTCTGGTCGCCCAATGTTGCAGCGAGCACTCGGGGTCAGGGTATGGATGGGGGATGGAGAACTTCACACGCGTGCCGCGGCCCTTGAATGTGTCACGATGTTATTGGAAGTGTCGGCCAATTGTCCAAAAAGCCTCCAGAGGCTTCCAGAGAGTGAAGAGGAGGAGGAGGAGGAGGAGGAGGAGGAAGAGAAGGAGGAAGGGCTGCCTCCTACTATCCGTCGAGGGCAAGGGTTCGGGGTGTATCCTTCGAGGGGAGCAGCGGGCTCCTTAAGAGCGAAGGGCCCCCTTGTAGAGCCATGGCCCCGCACATCTCGTAGATGGACGCCACCCCCCAATCCAACCCTTTCTGCCTTCCGTCAATGAAATGCTCTTGACTGTTTGGGAAGAGAAGAATGGAGGGAGGGCAGGTGTAGACACCACAGCGACGGTGCATGAGCTGGCTGCCTTCTTCATGGTGATCAGGGAGAACTTTTTCACCATTGCCTGCTCGTCCTCGTTGAGGTTCGTCGAGCGCGCTGGCTTTGAGCGGTCATTTGAACCGCTGGCCGCTGCGACACTGCCAAAACCGTGGCTGACTTCGTCAGACTGGCGAGTGCGGCCACGGCTTCGCTGATGGGTGCTGTTGGACAGAGACAGCAATGAAGGCTTCACTCCTCCTTCTCTGCTCCCCTCTTCGGCTGCATGCGGGTTTCGAGGGGTGACCTTCCAGACCCAGCAGCGGAGCAGCATGAGACGGACCGCCGCCAGTGTGCCACAGGAGGAAAAGGAACGTATACGGAGGCGAGCGTGGAGCGGAGGCATCGCAACGGAATAATCGACCACTATGCCCGCTTGCACGTTGAGGCTCGGTGTACTTCCGAGTGCTGTGCGGCAAGGTTGAAGGGGCCCACGGACACACAAATAAATACACACACAAATAACAGAGTTCCCCATATTTTCAGATACTTCCTGGGTTTTTGTCTTCCCCCCACTTCCCATATGTTCCAATATCTTCTGGGGAATCGACGATCAATCCTGCCTGCGTGTTCCTTTCCCCCCTGAAAAGTTTCTGTACATCTTCTGACCAGCACGGGTCCGGAGGGAGAACGGGCCCTGGGCCCTGGGAGCTTCCCCCGGGAACACCTCCTCATCCCGAGTCGTTTTCTGACAGTCCCAGGGCCCGTGGAGGGCCCCGGGAGCCCGAGAAGGACGGAAGACCCCAGGACCCGCTTCCCTCGGGGAAAAGCGCGCTCCGCTACTCGCAAAGTCACTGCCCGCAAATGGCCTGGATCCACCGTGGGGGATTTACGATGTACTCCACAGAGGAGGCCACGCTTTTTTCGGACGTTTGCGAGTAGGCACTTTGCGAGGAGTGGAACGCGCTCGGTGAGCCTCAGGAACCGCTTCCCCCATGGCGATTCTCCCATCAGCTCGCACTTGCCGGCGCTCCCGGGGGGCAACCCTTCAAGGCTCCCAAGACGGCCACGGAGGGCCACCGAGGCCGCCGAGATGGCCAAACACTGCCCCAAGGAGCATCCCACGGCAAGGGAGAAGATACCGCGAGGCGCCAAAGGAACTCCAGCGCCGGGAAGGCCAAACCCGTCAAATACAGTCAACCCGTATAATGAGGACGCACGATACGGATGACGGGCGCCGCTGGAAGGCCATGTCGACACTCTGCGAGCGGGGCGCGGCCAGCGACAGCGGCCAAGGATGGGCCGAAAGGGAAGGATGCAATGGGTAACCTTGGAAAGTCGCTCATCCTTGCTATGCAGGTTGATTGCAACCTGAAGAATTAGGCTTTGAGCAATTGTCCTGTCCCGAACCTCCCGGCTCAAGATGGTTCACCACAGGGGCCTTGGAGGAGTCCGAGGGAGCCCCCACGGGCCCAGCAAGGGCTCCAAGATACCCCCACAGGGCCCCAAGATGGCTCAGGAGGGCCCAGAAGTCCCCCAAACAGTCACAGCAGACTCCCCCGACAGCCTAAAGCGGCACCAAGAGGGCCCAAGAGTCCCAAGAGTACCCCAAAAGGGCCCACACAGAAGCCCACGACACCTCCAGTGGCGGAACTCGTCGTAGGCAGCCGGATATGGATGCTGGGCTGAATGGGAGCTAGGATGATGATGGTGATGGTGATGGTGATGGTGATGGTGACGATGATGATGATGATGACGATGATGATGATGATGATGATGATGATGATTATGATGATGATGATGATGATGATGATGATGATGATGATGATGATGGTGGTGATAATGATGCTGATGATGATAATGATGATGATTATGATGATGGTGATGATGATGATGATGGTGGCGATGGTGATGGTGATGATGATGCTGATGCTGCTGATGCTGATGGTTATGATGATGACGATGCTGACGACGGCGATGGTAATTATGATACTGATGGTGATGATGGTGATGGTGATGATGCTAATGATAATGATGGTAATGGTGACGTTGATGATGAACATGTTGGTACAAGACAAAGATCCTGAAGGTGCCGATGAGGATGCTGATGTTGATACTGACGACGATGGTCATGGTGAGAATGATGACAACGACGATGACGGTGATGAGGATGATCATGATGATACTGGTGGTGGTGATAGATATGATGATGATGATGAGGAGGATGCCGATGATGATGACGATTCTGGTCAGGATGAAGATGATGATGCCGATCAGTACGAGAAGGATGATGCTGAGGATGATACTGATGATGATGATGATGATGATGAGGAGGAGGAGGATGATGATGATGATGATGATGATGATGATGATGATGATGATGATGATGATGGTGACGGTGACGGTGATGGTGATACTGCAGATGATGCTGGTGGTGATGACGATGATCATGATGCGAATGATGATGATGATGCTGATGATGATGACGATGATGATGATGATGATGATTACAAGGATAATGATGCGGAGGATGATGATGATAATGACGATGACGATGACAACATGTTTCCTCGCGGAGAACATAAACCCCACCATGTGCTGTCACGCCTCAGCCAGCACAGCGAAAGGACAAGAACTGCCTCTGCAAATCGTCCCCCCCACGACAGCCCTAAGCAAGCCTGAAGCCCGTGGCTCCTCCTCCCCAAGCGATCCGTCGAGGATGTGGGCAACAGGAGCAACGGTGGAGGAAGCGGGCCAGGAAAAGAGACCAGGGCGCTGTGGGCGGGAGCCCCAATTGCAAGGTTGGTTATCTGTACGACCCGCACAACGGCAGCCAGGGGGGGGGAATGGGGGAGGGGGAGAAAGAGAGGACAGAGGCGGGGAGGAGCAGCGTGGTTGCCAGAATCGGCCGCCGCGCGCCGCACCTGCACGACGTGCACAGGCTCGAGAGCGAAACCGCAACAGCACGGGAGGGAGGAGGAGGACGAGAAGGAGCAAAGGGCCAAGAGAAGAGAACGGAGCGCAGGAGAGAAAAGCTCGAATGGGCGCCAGGTCACAGCCGGGGGCTCCATCCACTGGCGGGCCTCCGCATTCGAACAGTATCGACCGTCACGGTCGGGAGCAGGGAACGCTTATGAATGCGGGTGTATTTGTTGGACGTTCGTGGCGCACCGAACCCTCTGGCAAGGCGTCGCCTCCCGCGGACCGCAGGGGCAGAGGCTTCTGAGCTGGCGGGCGCCCCGAGCTGCGCACGGAGCCCGCCTGCACGGTGTTCATGAGTTCACGCACGACCGGTCAGCACAGGAGGAGAAGGCGAACTCACACGGGGGAGGAGGGGAGGCAGGCCCAGGAGAGGGGAAGGGGCAAGCGAGCCTCATGGCGCAGGCGCAGCGGCGTATGGCCTCAGTGGCCAAACTCGGGAGGCGAACCCAGTGTAAGTGAACACGATGCACTAGTGAGTGGCCCGGACACCACCCCATAAGGCACTCCCAGAGAGGGCACTCCAAGACCAATGCACCAGAGAGAGGTCCTCGATGCTGAGCACAGTGTGCGTGGCCCGAGCGCCACCCCATGCACTCAAGAGCAGATGCCAATGTCGTGTCTTGGAAGACTTGCTGTTGTCGCGCTGCTTTTAGCCGTCGTGCCACGCCCGATGTTTGTCGGAGTTGTGCTGCTGGACGTTGGCCTCCTGTAGCCCGCAATGCTCGGCCACGGCATGCAGCTAGTACCGGGTGAATTCGATTTAGCCTTTCCGTCGAGGAACTGGCATCTAAGTCGCAGCTCGTGGAAGTGCTGCCCATCATACTGCAAGTCTTAACTCGTAGGAATCATGATTAAACGGATGCATACTTCCCCTGGTGGTGCTGACCCTCCGAATCAATAATGCACCTGGTCCGTGGCAAAGGTGACGCACCAAATCCGTGACACGGGTGATGGCAATGACGATGACCATGATAAGGACGATGCAGATGAGAAGGGCGATGATATCCGACGACGATGACGATGATGCTGACGATCGTCAAGTCATCGAACGATGACATCCGACGAAAATGGCACTGAATTCGATGAGGATGATAATGGTGATGATGATGATGGTGACGACGACAAAGACGGTAACGATGATGATTGTGACGATTGTGACGATCATGACGCTGATACTGATGATGCTCTTCATGATTAAGATTTCGATTATGAGAATGATGGTTCTGATTGTTACCATGATTATGATGATGATAAGCAGGATGACGGGAATGATGATGGTGATGGTAACGATTAGGATGAGGATGACGACATCAACGACGCGGACGCCAACGCCGAAACAAACGACGACGACGATAACGAGCACGACGATGATGAGGACAATGCTGATCATGCTGATAATGATGCTGATGATTGGGATGATGCTGATGATGATGATACTGATGATGACGACGATGCTGATGATGCTACTGATGATGTTGATGTTTAGGCTGGTGATAATGATGACGATGATGATGTTGATGATGACAATGATGAAGGTGCTGATGATGTTGATTATGCTGATGATGATGCTGGTTATGATGATGGTGATGCTGATGATGCTGATGATGATGATGATGACAATGATGATTATGGTGCTGTTGCTACTGCTACTGCTACTGATGATGATACTGATGCTGAGTGGGAACAGAAATTCAATTCATGGGCGTGCAGGGCGGGTGGATGAAAGGCCGGACGCGCGAATAGCTGGGTGAGGGGAGGAGCCACTAGCCTTTGAGTTCCACTCTCCGCCGCTTCTTCTCCGCGCGCCCCTCTGCCCTCCCGTCGCTGCTCCCGCCCTCCCGCGAGAGAGGTGGGGGGGGGCACTGACGCTCACCCAGGTGGGGGTCCCAGGAACGACGAGGGGGCTGCGCGTCGTGGCCCGAGGCCCCTGCGTGGACGAGGGGGGCCAGGTGACGTGGCCCTGCAGGCCTTCCAGGATCTCCCGCTCTGGCCTTTCCAACTCCATTCTCGCCCGCCCGCCCGTTCCCCCCTTCCCCCCCCCGTGCACGCCTCATTCCTCGTCGTGGGAGGTGTGCGATATATATATATATATATATATATATATTATATATATATACATCCGCCGGCCCCCTTGTGGGGCCACCAGGCTGTAGGCGCGGGTTCGCAGTTTCCTGTACCAGTTGTAGCTTGTAGTTTCCAGTGTTACAGTTCTGCTTCTTGCTGGTTACTGTAACTAGTTGATTGACCGCGCGAGGGGGGGGGAGGCCCAAAGCGGAACTTTTAGCACCCCCTGGGCGCGTTGTCTGAATTGCTGGGGGGGCTCGAAATCGACACCCCTCACGCAGATCCGCGGGGTCAGGGTCCAAAAACACAAGGTATTTGCAACATTTCTGAAATTCGTTGCCACCCTCACGCAGATCCGCGGGGTCAGGGTCCAAAAACACAGGGAATTTGCTACATTTCTGAAATTCGGTGCCACCCCTCACGCAGATCCGCGGGGTCAGGGTCAAAAGCACAGGGTATTTGCACCATTTCTGAAATTCGGTGCCACCCCTCACGCAGATCCGCGGGGTCAGGGTCCAAAAACACATGGAATTTGCTACATTTCTGAAATTCGGTGCCACCCCTCATGCAGATCCGCGGGGTCAGGGTCCAAAAACAAATAGTATTTGCCACATTTCTGAAATTCGGTGCCACCCCTCACGCAGATCCGCGGGGTCAGGGTCCAAAAACACCAGGGATTTGCAACATTTCTGAAATTCGGTGCCACTCCTCACGCAGATCCGCGGGGTCAGGGTCCAAAAACACAGGGGATTTGCTACATTTCTGAAATTCGGCGCCACCCCTTACGCAGATCCGCGGGGTCAGGGTCCAAAAACACAGGGGATTTGGCACATTTCTGAAATTCGGTGCCACCCTTCACGCACATCCATCGCAAGGCGTGGTACCCCAAACTGCGAGAACTCCCTCGGCCCTTTAATCGCAAGGTGTGGTAACCAAGCCGGTAAACCATACACGTCTTACCAATCGCCAGGTGTGGTAACCCCTCTTGTGATCAGTTGGTTTTGCTGATTGCGAATCGGCTTCGCATGAAGTTTCGATACTGCTTCACGACAGCGCCAAGCCTCATGACTTAGCTCTTCCATGGCCCATTCTCCGAGAGAGGGGGCCGGCGGCAGGGGGCGAAGCCCTTACGGATATATATATATATATATATATATATATATATATACACGTGTGTATATATGTGTATATAGATGTATGTGTGTATACATCTATATATATATATATATATACACATCCATGGACCGTCGGAAGTCCGGACCACAGCGACCTTGCCTTCTCCAGGGCCCTCGCCGCCCCCGCCCCCCCAGTCCCCGTGCAGGCCCCGATCTCCACTCTGGCACCGTATGCCCCACCACCTGAGCGTGGCGCAACCTGAATTCTTGGACGGGTGAGAACTCCAATCCTGGCTCCTTCGCAGCTCCCCCCCCCGATGATGCGCCATCATGAATTCAGGACAATCCAAAACTAAGGTTCTGGTTTATCCGCGACCCCCTGGCCCCCGACGGGTGCAGTTCCTGCCCCGCCCCAGTGCCCCATGGACCCCCAGGGGAGCTCTGCAACAATGTATGCCCATCAGGTGAAATGCCCCATTGGACGACAACCGTCAGAGAATCCCCAATCGTGAGAGAGCACAGTTCCTGGCACTTCAACGTCGCGAATCAACGTGATTGTCGCGTCCTGACAATCACAAACCATGCGAAACAAAAGTCCTGGAACTTCAGCGTCGCGAGTCAGCGTGACTGTTGCCTCCTGGCAATCTTGAGTCGTGCCAGAAAACCTGAGACGTCAACGCTGCGAATCAACGGTAAGTTGCGCCCAGGCAATCCTGTGACTTCGGCCATCGAATGTGCGCGGCGCGGAAGCGATGGCTGCATTTGACAAAGAGCCGCCCTTCATCCTTCAAACGGTTGCAATGGCTTCCCCAAGCAGTGCTTGCACTTAGGGGCTCTTACTTCTGGTCCAAACACTGGGCCTGGGTGGCGGTTTGGCGGCTCCAAGCTCGCCGTCGCCGCCCGGTCGCCGCCTAGTCGCCGCCCGTCGTCGCCTCGTCGCCGCCCGTCGTCTGGTTCTGGGTGGCGGTTTGGCGGTTCCGTGCTCGCCGTCGCCGCCCCGTCGCCGCCCGTGGCCGCCAGTCGTCTGGGCATGGGTGGCGGTCTGGCGGTTCCGTGGTCATAGGTGCTCCTTTCCCTTTTTAAGCCCAGCGATGATATAATCCCCCTCCACCTGGAATCCACGGCCCCCTGCACATTACATATGTCTGTGCCCCATCGTCCACCCTACATACGAACTCATTCCATCCCAGACAGGCCGGTATCGTTACCCCCCCCCATCATCCCCAACAGAACATACTGTGCGCACGCACTCGATCATCAAACATGTCTAATGTTCAGAAACCCTGTTGTGGCTTCGTGAGAACTTCAAACAAAACATGGGTTCGACACAACAATTTTCAGACAACGAATGGTTGTTCAACCTTTTCAAAGCGTGCTACCATACGGGCCTTGCGCGCGCATGTCGGAATCGTTCGAATGCCCTCGCGGGCATGCTGTCGCAAAGACCCCTTGCAAGAAACATGGGACGAATAGTGCACGCGCGCGTCGTCGCGCGCGCATGCCACATTTTTTTAAACAATAAAATAATAATAAAAAAACACGCAGGTTGCGCAGGGATGTCGCAATCGAGTACCCCAAACACATTTTTAATACACGTTCATGGTTTTGCAACGTCCGTTTTTAAAAATGCCTGCGGTCGCGTTCGTGCGAGTTGTTCAGGAACCCCCAAAAGCTGTTTCAACATGTTCATTCAATTCGGTCAAACGGGTCCCGCCGCAAGTTGAAATCATCCGAACGCCCACGCGCGCGGGCCATTCTCGCGCGTCGGCCGCGCGCACATGTCGAACCCCCTCCAAAACCTTCATCACCGACGCGATGGCGTCATCAGCGTCGTCGGCGTGCTTTGCCCAAGCGTGATCAGCATCGGCGTCGTGTTTGTCAGCATCGTCACCAACACCGGTATCATCATCATCGCGTGTGCCGGCGCCGACGTTGCCATGATAGCGCGCCCGCCCAAGTGGCCGACTCGCCCTGACGGGCCCGCTGGGAAGTGCCCAGCGGTCAGCGCTACCGCGGCCGCGTCGGTCGCACCAAACTATCTGGCCGCTGCGCGCTCGAGTATGCGCGGGCCAGCGCGGACGCAGAGATGCACCAATCAACTCCAAGCACTCATCGCAATCGCGCTGCCGCATTGGTTCTGCAAGCCAGATTGCGGGTGGGTGGGCAGGATGATGGCGCGAGCAGTGGATTGGACGAAACACAACAAACAGAAATTAATTGCAACACGTAGATTGCACCAAATACGTTGCACCACACAGATCGCACAGCATATATTGCACCACGTGGGTTGCACCACGTAGGTTGGACCATGTGGATTGCACAACCTAGATTGTAACACGCACACACACATACTGCACCACGCAGTTCCCCTTTTCTTAAACACGAATATAACGACCCACGCCTCCAAATTTAACCGCCCCTTTTCCGCGTTGCGCTTTGCGATTCTGCCCCATCGTCCATCCTAGATATGAGCTGTATCATCAAACCGGTAACGGTTCCCCCCTTCATCCTCGGTAACAGATACCATGCGCGTAATCGTTCATCACAAATCATCCGTTTCCAAGAACCCTTTGCCACAAAAACAGAACGAAGTGCGCAGGCGCGCGTCGCCACGCGCACATGCCGAATTGTTTCGAAACCTTGTTAGGTCCTGTAAGGATGTCAAAATCGACTGTCCCAGAATCATCACAAACACATAGTTTAGCAACATCAGTTTTCAAAAGAAACTTGCGTTCGGACTCTTGCGTATTTTTGGGAAACCAATAGGTTTGCAACAATTTCAGAACTTGCTACTACACGGGCCTCTCGCGCGCGCGTGTCGTCATCGCTCGAACGCCTTTTGCGGGCATGCTGTCGCAAAGACCCCTTGAAACTGAAATTGGGCGAAGTGTGCACGCGCGCGTCGTCGCGCGCGCATGCCAGACTCGTTCAATAAACCGTGGTTTCGTGCGGATTTCAAAAACCGACTATCCCGACAAGGTGTGCAACAGCAGTTTTCAAAAATGCCTGCGGTCGCGCTCCAGTGGTATCTTGAGATAACCGTCGGGTTTTTAATATGTGGACTTTGGTCAGACGGGCCCCCCACGCCGCACGTCCAAATGGTTCGAACTCCCTTGCGCGCGTGTTTGGGGGGGGGAGATCCATATCAAATACTTCCATGCGGGCCACCGTCGTGCGTCGGCCGCGCGCGCATGTCGAATTCACGCCAACACCTTACTCACCGACGCGAGGACACCGTCATCGTCACCGGCGTCATCCGCATCGGCGGCGTTGTCGGCTTTGCCGTCGTCGTTGTCACCATCGTCACCAGCACCGCTGCCATCAGCATCGCGTGTACCGGCGTTGACGTTGCCATGGTACCGCGCCCGCCCAAGTGGCCGACTCGCACAGAAGTGCCCGCTGGGAAATGCCCAGCGTTCAGCGCCACCGCGGCCGTGTCGGTCGCGCCAAACTGTCTGGCCGCTGCGCGTGCGAGCATGCGCGGGCTAGCGCGGCCGCAGAGGTACACCAGTCAACTCCAAGCACTCATCGCAATCGCCGCCGCATGGCTTCTGCAAACCAAGTTGCGGGTGGGTGGGTGGGATGATTACGCGAGCAGTGGACTGGACAACTCACTGCGAAACAAAAACCGTTGCACCAGGCACTGCGCAACATAGATGGCACCACGTATAAGACATCTCTCACAACGTATACTGCATCACGTATATTCCACCACATGGACTGCATCACGTCGATTGCACCGCACCGTGCCTCTGGGCAGGGAGTGGGCGTGTCCTCAGGTCCTGAGGAGTCTTTACTGGGCCCAGACCCCAAGTTGCCAAATCTCCCGGGGGTTGTCGCGTGCCCCCTGGCCAGGGGAGCTGCTGACGCGTAAATCGGGCCCAAGAGGGCCCCAGAAAACCCCCGAGACGGCCCAAGAGGGTCCACAAGATGGAACACGAACCGAAAATCCGAGCCTTCCGCCCAAAGCAGCCCCCAGGATGCCCCTAGAGGCCTCCAAGAGGCCTCCCAAAAGGAAGCCAAGAGGACCAACTCACTAATTGTCTTTCGGTGTGGGTGGGGTTTGGGCGTTCTCGCTTTGTCGGCTTGCCAACGCTCCCAGACGGCCCTAGAGGCCTCAACACTGCCCCATAGGGCCCCATAGGGCCCCCAAGCGCCCCCCCAGAGGCGCCCCCAAAGCAGCACCCAGGACGCCCCAAGAGGCGCCCACGACGCCCCACGAGGCCCCGAAGAGGCCCCAAGAGGTTCCAGGAGGCCCCAAAGAGACCCAAAAGAGGCCCCAAGAGGCCCCCGAAGAGCTCCCAAGAGGCGTCCAAACTGCCTCCAAGAAGCCCCCGAGCGGCCTCACACGAGACCCCAACAAACACTCAATGGGCTTCATATCCTCAACCCAGGCATCGTGGCGGGATGGGCCGACGGCCATCCGTATATTTCACCACATAGCTTGCACCACGTCGATTACACCACACATATTGCGCACCACATAGATTGCACCACATAATCCCACCAGCCCTCTGGGCGTCGGTGGTTTAGAGCGCTTCCTCTTCCACCCCTCCTTCTTCCTCTTCGGGGAGGGGTTTACCCCTCCCCCTGCCCCCTCCCCTGGACCTGGACGGGGGGGGGGTCGCGAGGTGTCAGGGCGTCCAGAACGGCCTCGGCGAGGAAGCCAAACTCGTTGGGTTTACTGTGGTTTTGGCACTCTGTTGGCTTCTTGGGGGGGGGCTGTAATTAGTACCCCCCCTCCTGCGATCGATCTCACCCAAGATGGCCCAAAGATGTCCCACAAGGGTGCCCCAAGAGGGCCCCAAGAGGTGGCCAGGAAGCCCCAAGAGGCCCCCTGGATGCCCCCCAAGAGGCTCCCACGAGACCCCCAAGATGCCCCCAAAGACCCCCCAGAGGCACCCAAGGTGCTCCAAGAGGCCTCGGCGAGAATGCCAACTCACTGATTTTACGAATGGTTTGGCCACATGTTGGCCTCTGGGGGGGCACTGATTAAGATGACTCCAAGAGCGCCTGGGAGAGCCCAAGATGACCTCCAAGATGGCTCCACCCCAAGATGTCTCAGAATGGCTTCCTCTGTGTGCTGCCCACTTCCCTGATCGAGGCAAGTCCTCTGGGCATCGTTTCTGGATGGGCTGGTGAGGATTCGGGAGAGTCAGCAATCTGCACGCCACAGAATGCGCAACATAGTTTGCACTAAAAATGTTGATTGCACCACGCACGTTGCACAACATACGCTGCACCACGCATTGCTCCGCAAAAAAAGCGGCAACCCGCAGAGTGAGGAACCGACAAGTCATTCACTGTCCCTGGGTGCATGGCTGAAGTGGGGTTCCGCGGTGCGGATCGATGCTGCTGTTGTTGATGATGCCCGTGTTGTTGTTTCTGCTGCTGGTGATAGTATTGCTGTTGTTGCTGGTGTGGTTGTGGTTGTGGCTGCTGTTAGTCTTAATGTTGCGGTTGCGGTTGGTGTTGTTGTTAATGATGGTGCTGCTGCTGTTGTTGCTGGTGCTGTTGTTGTTCTTGTTGTGTTTGTTAGTGTTGTTGGTGTTGTTGTTGTTGTTGCGGTGTGAACTGGTTATTGTCTCTTGCTTAATGTCGTCGTCCCACCCGCGACTGTCCGCGGCCCACACGCGACCCAGCCGCGACCCACCCCACGACTCACCCGCGACCCACCCTCGACCCGCCCGCGACCCACCCGCGACCCATCCGCGACCCACTCTCTACCCACCCGCGACCCACTCACCTGCTTTGACGAAAAAGTCGGCGCCTGCGGCTGGCTCGATGAATAAGCTGTTAAAAAATCGGCGCCTGCGGCAGGCTTCTCCAGAGCCTCGCAGACTGTCGACGACCCCGCCGCCCCCTCATTCTTATCCGCAACTGCGATGTGCTACAGATCTTGCGAACCATAAGCTGCACAGCCGAAAATACACAACCTTTCTTGCACCACCTAGATTTCGCCAAATCTATGTCCCCACCTAGAGTGCACAGCAAACGCGGCTAGACACACACTGTCTAAGGGCGGGCACGCTGGCTAGCTGCGTTTTCAAAGCGAGGCCAACATGTTCAAAGCCGCCCGCCCTCCAAGCGTGAAACTGTTGCAAACCTCTTGGACGACTGCGCGCGGCTCCAAAGCGAGACCCACATTCTGAACACCACCCGCCCTCCATCCATGACACGGTTGCAAAGATGTTAAGCGAGTGTTCGCGGCGCTAGGGCGACACCCGCATTTTTAACATGGCCCGCCCTTGCTTTGGTGGAACGGCTGCACGCTTGTCAAACGAATGCGCGCGGCGCTGAGGCCAGAACCATATTTCCCAACCATCCTGTGGTGTTGAGCCCTCGTTTTGAAGAGACGGTGCCCCGAGTCTCTCCTCCTTCCTTCCTTCCTCCTCCCCCTCCTCCCTCCTCCCTCCTCCCCCTCCTCCCTCCTCCCCCTCCTTGCCTTTGCTCTCGGCACACCTCTCACACATTTCGTAGCCCCATAGGGAGCTCCACCGAAGGTCCCAGTGGCACAGCCCGCATGCGTCCGCCACACCCAGCACAGCGCTTCGTGGCCCCATGGGGAGCTCCACCGAAGGCCCGAGTGGAGGGGGGCGCATGCGTCCACCACACCCAGCACAGCGTTTCGTGGCCCCATAAGGAGCTCCACCGAAGGTCCCAATGGGGGGGGGGGCGCGCGCGATAGGGAGCTCCACCGAAGGCCCCAGTGGATGGGGGCGCATGCGCCCGCCACACCCAGCACAGCGCTTCGTGGCCCCATAGGGAGCTCCACCGAAGGTCCCAATGGGGGGGGCGCATGCGTCCGCCATACCCAGCACGGCGTTTCGTGGCCCCATAGGGAGCTCCACCGAAGGTCCCAGTGGAGGGGGGCGCATGCGTCCGCCACACCCAGCACGGCGCTTCGTGGCCTCATGGAGAGCTCCACCGAAGGCCCCAGTGGAGGGGGGCGCATGCGTCTGTCACACCCAACACAGCGCTTCGTGGCCCCATAGGGAGCTCCACCGAATGCGTTGCTCACAAAGACGGTACTAACAACCGCATATGGTTGGGTCCTTCGCCAAGCAAATTTGAAAACGGCCCGCCCTCCAATCGTGAAACTGCTGCACATCTCAAGCTGCAGAATCACACATGGTGAAAAAACCTCAGGCGAAACACCCAGCCCACTAGGAGGAGGAGGAGGAGGAGGAGGAGGAGGAGGAGGAGCAGGAGCAGGAAAGCAAGGAGGAGCCGGAGGATTCTGGAGGAGGAGGGGGCAAAGGATGGAGGAGGAGACGGAGGAGGATGCGGGAGTAGGAGGAGGAGCATGAGAATCAGGAGGATCCAGGAGGAGGATGAGGAGGAGGAGGAGGAGGAGGAGGTGGAGAAGGGAAAGGAGGAGGGTGCGGGAGAAGGGTGGAGGAGGGGGGAGGAGGAGGGAGGAGGAGGAGGAGGAGGAGGAGGAGGAGGAGGAGGAGGAGGAGGAGGAGGAGGAGGAGGAGGAGGAGGAGGAGGAGGAGGAGAGGGTTTGGCCCTGGTCCTGATTCCTGGAAGAAGGAGTTCCAGCACTTCTGAGACCGAAAGAGGCCTGACCCCAGGCGTGTGCCTTCACTTATTACTTCTTTTGGCACCGCGCCCACCATTCCTTCAGAACCCAGTGGCATAGACGGGCCAGGGCCCAGAGGGGCCAGGCACGAGTTCTTCTGAGACTTCGAGCAGCGGCACTTCTACTTCAGGGACACCACTCTTCGAGCATGGCGGACCGCCAAGCTCGGGGTGCCAGGTTTTCAGGCCCTGGGCTGGACTGGACCTGCATACCCTGTGGGAGGCACGTCAAAGGTCACCATTGGCGCTGCTTATGTGGTACGACTTTTGGCAGGAATGATAACCTTGCGAACCCGTTCCCAGGTGGAGCCCACTTTGACCGTGGACAAGATGGGAGAGTTCGAAGCAGGCGCTCCCTATCCAGGCCCCAGGCCGCTCGTCAGAAGGACTCAAGCAGCAACAACAACAAGGCAGCTCATGACATCGTTAAGAAGACCGTCCTCATCACTAGAGCTGACATGATGAACATGCCGCAAGCTGCCAAACATGTTCAAGAGCCGCCCTCGGACATCAATGAATTGCGCAAGTTCAAGCGTCATAATCATGGGCGCATGCTCCGCCTCGCCAGACTCATTCTTGCGACGCGCGTCGCAGGGCACTCATCCACAGAAGCTGAGCTGGAGTTGGCAGTATGCAAGCTCATGCAAAGCACCGCAGAATCGGTTACGAAGCAGCTGCATGAATTACATACCAACAGGGACAAAGTCATTGATCGGTTGAAGATCATAAGAGAGAAACAACAACTTCTACTGGAGGAAGAGAAAGGTTATGAGAAAAACTTGGGGCGTCTCCAAGCCAGTATTAGTGAGTTGGAGGACTTAGACGGTGACCAAGGGTACGAGGACTGCGATGAGGATGACGACATGGGCGAGTATAGTGGAGGAGTAGCTATCAACACGCCAAGGGCCAGATCTCATCCTGCTGGAGCAGCGCCACCTGAGGGATCAGCTCCTGTGCAGCCTCCTGCTCCGCCACCTGCGGCGCCTCCTCCACCACAGCGCGCTCCGTCCCAGGCCAATCTTGACATCCTCCTTGCTGGTATGCACACCCTGATGAACCATATTCAAGTGCAGTCACAGGCGCAAGAAGCTCAACAGAAACAGATAGCGGAATTGACCAATGCTGTGGGGTTTATCTCAAGGGCTCAGCGCGTGGCGGGGCCCCCAACTCCGATTATTGCGTCGTCGACAGCAGCAGCAACTCCCGCGTGCATGCCAGTACCATCGACTCCACCAACATCGAGAAGGCCTTCATCTCCTCCCCCAGTGGAAAGGCACGCTCCTACCTCGCCTTTCCCACCTGCCCAGCGCACCCCAGAGGGAGAGCAGGTGCCGACAACTCCGATAGCTCCGACCCCGGGACCAGCAGCATCAGCGACAGGAGGATACTCCCCACCGCTCGAGATGATCGATCAGCCACTACTGGCGCCGACGCAGCCGTTGAGCAACCAGGGCGAACTCACCAGCGGGCCGAATTTCAGCATGACCGACACCGAGCTGCGCAGCCCTCCCAGGAAGGAGCAGCGCACAGAGTAGATTGCAGGAGGAATATTCTCAGAGTGCACTGGCCACCTCCTCGGGTGACCTTTTTTCGCACAGATTGCCCTCCTCTCATCCACCCTCCTCCCCCTGAGGCTAGACCCACTCGCTCTATCCTATCTCTCAAACATCCAAGCCTTAGCTACGCACATCCTATCACAGCCACGGCCACATGTTTTTGGGCTGAGAAAAGGGTGGACATTGGTTCACCTTGGCAAAGCTCTGGCAATGCCAACCTTTCTGATGAGTACTGTGCGTTGGATGTGTGGGGGGCACTTAGCTGGAGCCACGACTTGTGACATGCTCATGGTTCAGGGGAATACATGGAAGTTTAAGTGCAGGTGGGACTTCTTGGGGCAGGTTCTTGAGAACACTGAAGTCTCCTTCCTGGACAGGATTGCGTGCAACGCCACTTGGTGGCACATCGAAGCGTGCCCTGGGGCGTGGGCACTAATTTGCGCTGCCACCTCATGCAGAGGAACGCAACACCCGACTAGTTCAGGTGCCCTCAATGACACCGCCAGTTCCACTTCTCAGGGTATTAGCTACTGGACTGGGAATGCAGCGAGGCGGGAGGGGGGAGATTTTGTGCAGAAGTGGTCGGCTTCCTTTAACGGGCCTCAAGCACGCGTCAGACCTCCTTCTGAACTGCTTGTGGCCCGCCCCTCATTTTCCTCGCCTCAGTCACTGGCCCTCACTCACCGTTGGAAACCTCCCCTCCCAGGCAACTTGGCAAGCGAGTGTGCACCTGCTTCGATCACCTTGCCTTCCCCCAGCCTCAGTTGGCTCTAACCCTGGCAAGCCCAGGGCAACCAGGTTTCCTGTGTCGAGGCGGCGAGGGCAAAGCACCTTTTTCCACTCATCACCCCCCTCCGCGTGGGCTCGACGCGTTTCAGTATCAAGTGGGCAACCACGCTGAGACTGCTCGCCCGACTTTTCCCACCGCACCCAAGTCCAGTGCTGCGACCAAGGACTGTATACCACCTTTTTCTGCGCTGCGTTCGGTTTTACAGGAGGCAAACATTTCCCAGCCCTTGCTCGATGCTGATTCACCGAGCTGCAGTCCTACCCCCCCCCCCCCTCTCCCTCCCTCAACAGTACTAGAGGAAGCCACCTTGGGGGCCCGACTTTGGTCACGCACTCGCGGGTTGGTGAGGGCTCGCACCAGGTTCGCATAGCTCCTCAAGGGGTTCCCGCCAAGGTTGTTCCGTGCTTGGACTCTAAGGATTTTGACACCGTTAAGTTCTATGGGACCAGGGGTATTATATGCCCCCCACTTTGCAGGGATGTTCCCCTTAATGACCTCCCTGGGGTTTCCCGCGTGGCTCTTGACTTGGCCCCTCGGAGGCCTGAGGTCCCCACTAAGCACTAAGCTTCACCTCTTCACGGATGGCTCGGTCAAACCGAGGTGCCTCTCTAAGGCCTCATGGGCCACGGTGGTTGTAGGTGAGCACGCGTCACAGGTCTTGCCATTCAGCTTTCTAGGCTGGTGGGCAGCTGACCTAGACAGCTTTTGCAGGACGGCCACTGGCAGCGACTTGGCCACCAGTACCGAGAGTGAGTTAGTTCATCGGTGTAGTATGGGCGGCCTACTGTCTTGCCAGCCAGGATTCTACGACTCCCGCTGAGGTGCAGACAGGTTCCCTCAATGTTGTTCGAGCCATCACTGGCTTATCCGCCCCCCCCCCCCCCCCACCTCACGACTATATTGGCCGCTTGACTTGCTCCATGTGGGCCCAGGCGGGGTGCCATCGTCAGGTTTCCACTGCCCACGTCAAGGGGCATTGCGGTCATCCCTGGAACACGCTTGCCGGTTGGCTCGCTGGGGCTGTTCTTGATGGCAGTCTATCGGCCACGGTGTTTCCCGAGGATACCATATCCCGCACAATTTATCATAAGTCTAGGGAATGGGCTTGGTTACTGGAGGCCGACGCCACTTCCAAAGAGGCGTGCCCCTTTCAGTTGGGAGGTTCAGGCACTCACGCGCCTAAGTGCCATGGATTCGAAGAGCATGTGCCTACATCCGTCGATACCCGCCAATACTTGCCAGCAGGTGCCTCGACCGTGTCGCTGGCATTTCAGGCCGCACAGTTTAATGCGAGGTCTGCCTCTGTCAAGCTCACATTTGGCACGGCAGGGCGAGTGAGACGTGCTAGGCTCAAGCTTCTTCGGGCGCAGTTCATGGAGGCAAACACCGTCTTGGTAGGCATTCAAGAAGCAAGGGCCCCTAGGGGTTCCAGGTGCACGGACGGTGTTTATATCATCTCCTCGGGGCCCGACCAAGAGGGGCTTGGAGTTGAGCTCTGGATCAATACGACTGTCCCCTATGGAAGAACAGACAAACACGAATACACGCTCATGCCCAAACGCGCGCGTGTACTCTTTGCGTCCAGCAGGTTACTACTCGTTCGCATCCAGGCCCCCGCTCTCAGTCTCATTGTTTCGGTTGCACATGTCCCCCATGCCAGGACCCCCCCCCCCGCCAGGGAAAAATTGTGGGGCACGTTTGAGCAGCAGGCCCAGCCGTGGCCACCTTCCCTTGGCATTTGGGATGCGAACGCGAGAGTAGGATCCTACCTCACCTCAGCGGTTGGCTCAGCCGAACCTAGACAGCAGGAGGATCTTCAAGGCAGCACTCTCCACAGCTTTGCACAGGCTCATGAGTTGAGGCTGGTCAACACTTTCTTGATGAGCTCGCCTGAAGGATACGCGTATGTTAACAACCGCGGAACGAGGCATAGGATTGACTATAGTGTTACCTCCTCGGCCCTACAAGCATGCATCAAAGATTGCCAAGTTGCGACTGAGCTTGATACAGGGCTAGTTTCTAATGGCCACCTCCCCTTGTTTGCCTCAATGGCCTGGAACGTCGAACACAAACCACGTGGAGGAGGGAGATTTCCCCCTTGGGCCCCCACAAAATTGAGTGCGCACAGGCGTGCGAAAAGTTTCGGCAGATATTAGGAGACGTTCCCTTATCACCCTGGGGTTGCGAACTTAATCAGCATTGCCATGACGTCTCGGATTGCATCACGCAGACGGCCCATTCATGCTTTGCTCTCACCAGGCGATTACCCAATAAGGAGTTCCTGTCACCAGATGTCATGGACATGCTACGTTTAAGGAGAGGAGCACAGAGAGCCATCAGAAAATGGTTCATGTCGGCGCCTTGCGCTGATGCTAAGTTATCTGCCCATCTTGTATATCTGTCTCACTTTGCTTCTCGCCTCACCTCAGGCGATCTCTCCAGTATCAACTGTCTAGCCATGCCTGCCATGTTTGTCTCCTTGGATCAGTTGCTTCGCTTTACTGCGTCACTATTTCATCAGAGGCAGCTGCGCAGTGAGGACCTTGCGGTGAGGATCACCCATTTCGTCGCCAACAGCATGGGCGCAGTTAGGGAAAACATTGAGCATGATCATTCCGGGTTTCTCGCTAGCATGGCTGACCAAATCTTACTTTCCGCGGATGCCCACATGCCCAGGAATGAGTGGTTTCATATTAACAGACTCCTGGCCATTGGGGGCACATCCAGGGGCCCTTCCTTCTCCTCCAACGCTATCCCTGTCATGACTGACGAGGGGGGGTTCAGATCCCACTGAGCGTCCAGACGGCTCGGGTGGTCCTAAGATTCTCAGCTCACTCGAACAGGTTGCTCAGAACATGCAGAGGCACTTCTGCAAGGTCGAAAAGGGTCTCGACGCGTGCATATCAGGCATGTTGCAAACCTACAATCAGCTGCCTGACCTCCTCAGCAGCGTTGATCAACACTTACTCAAATATGTTCCCACACCTCTCGGCTTGCGGCGCCCCATGCGTGCCTTCGGAAGGGCAAGGCCCCAGGCATTGATGGCATTCCCAGCTGTGCGTTCAAGATTGCCCCCCATGCAGCGGTCTAGGTTATTGGGGCCATTACTGGTTAAAATCACGCTTGGGGGCAGAGAACCGTGTATCTTTAAGCTTGGGGAGGTGGTTTTCTTCTACAACGGGTCTGGGGCTCCCTCGATTGCCAAAAACCAGCGCAATCTCATACTAGCCAGCACTCCCTGTAAACTTTACCACAAACACCTACGGTCTCTGGCGCACGATTTTGTCGCGTCCGCCATGCTTTGTGAACAATGCGGCGGGGTAGGGGGCAGGGGTGCAGACATGATCACACTTGCAGTTCGCGCGTTCCTTAGGCACTGCATTCGCAGCCGAACCTCGGGGAGTGTTATTTGTCTTGACCTGGTCCAGGCCTTCTATATCACTATTAAGCAGATTGCCTTAAATTGCCTGGGGATGACGATCGGCTATCAGAGGCGCTTGACCAACTTTCGCTCCCCCCGATCGTTGTCCAGGGAGTTAAAGCACAGCTAGCTAGGCAACCCCTCCTGGAAAATCACTTTCCCAGGGATGAGCTCCCAGCCCTCATTCAAGACAAGCAGAGAGGCACCCATTAGAAAGTCAGGGGCGCGAACGGATTTGTTGCACCTTCTCTTGGCTCTCGACCAGGCACTGTTGCAGCAACAAGCATTTTCAACGCGGTGTTTCGGCAGGTGCATTTGGACATTCGGCAAGGCACCCAGGCCATGGGGCGGCCCTGGCAGGAAGCGCGCGACGCTCCGCCACTCAAGCTCGCAACGGACAGGGGTTGGGACACGGCGTTCACGGACCTTTCGTTTGCGAATGATCTCACGGTCTTGCTGCCGCTGGTCAACCCAGCTGCAGCTGTGGAGTCTGATCGCGACCTCGCAGATAATGTCTTTTGTGCTGCCGCCTCCGCTGGTTTCTCTATACATGACGCCCACACCAAAGTGATGATTTCGCTCAATGGCAAGGGACCCCGCGTCGCTCTACGCAATTTACCAGGCAAGGCCATTACTGGCATAACTTCGCAGCGTTGGGGGTTTTCCTTTCCCACCGCACAGATTCACAAAATACCCGGCAGCCAAGTGTCGGCTGATGGGTCCCTGGGTCCTGACATGCAGGCTCGCGCCGCCAAAACCCACCTGGCACTTCGGCCCGTCCGTCACACTGTTCCCCCCCGCGCTACTTCCTCATCCGTTCTGTTTTTTGGGGCCCCCGTCTGGGCGCGACTTACTGCTGCACAGTTCAGGAAGATTCAAGCGACTCACCTTGCTGTTTACCGTGTGGCCTCAGGATTGCCCTCCTCTAACAATGCCGATAACCATCTCATTAATGCCAGAGTGCTTTTGGATACCAACCGTCTTCCCACTAAGGTCGTCCTTTCGGTTGGGCGCTTGCGCCTTCTGGGCAGAGTCTCGAGGCAGGCACCTCCAGTACTCAGGACGCCCCTGGACCTAAATTGGGATGACCCTTGAGGATGGCACACATGAGTTCGTGCTGACATGGAGTGGCTACATTTCTTTGTCCCAGAATGGCCAGACCCTAGGGAGGGGGACGAAGCTTGGATAACATTGGTCAGGAACGGCGCCAGAGGGTTCAAGCGCTCACTCAGCAGGGCCATTGACAAGGCCAGGGGGTTTCATAGGGACCAAGCGCATCTTGAGGTTTGGCGCCACAGGCTCCTGCAGGCTGAGCTGGCCCCTCAGGGCACCGCAGGCCCCCCCCCCCCTCCCTCGGAAGGATATAGTTGTCACGAGTGTGGACATGTTGCTTGCAGCGCGCAGCAGTTGAGCGCTCATGTGGGCAAGGTGCACAAATCATCTCTTTCACCCAACAACATTGCCACATGCACGCTTTGCCAGGCTTGCTTACGTGATTTTCGACATGTCACACGCCTGGTTAAACATCTTGCGAACGCTCCTGCTTGCAAAATTGCATGGCGCTCGTCAGGACACCTACCATCCTCAGAAGAACTGTTGCAGGCACGCCAGGAAGCCAAGGTTGAAGCAGCTCTCAATAGGAAACAAGGGAGGTAGGATTGTTTCGCTGCGCTCCCTTGGCTTCAATGTCAAGGGCCACCGATTGCCCCCAGACGCCCTGTCACCAGAAGGCAGCAAGTTTCCTCCCCCCCTGCTGCCCCCCCTTGCGTCGAGCAGCCTAGGGTTGAGGCCCCTCGGAGACCCCCCGTTCGGCCCCTCAAAGTTGTCTTACACCTATTCGGAGGCTCTCGTTTCCAGGGGGGACTTACAGGACCACTTCGACAGGATGTTGGCGCTCTTTCCCACGAGGTGTGTCGGGCTGAGCATTGGGGGAGAGCACCCCTCGCCACTGGCGAATTTCGAGGACGACTCATCTAGTTATGTCTGGCTAGATCTAATCAGAGCAGGCAGGGTGGCTGGAGTTGTTGCGAACCCCCCCTCTCCAGGACCTGGCTCTCTGGTGGCCAGATGCTTCATCCGAGGGAAGGGGTCCCTTGCCCCCTTCGGGACCCCTGCCACCCGTGGGGGTTGGGGGCCCTGAGCAGTGCCCAGAGCGAGCAGGTCCACAACGACAACAGACTGCTGCGCTTTTCCGTTCTTCTGCTTTACGAGGCATACAAATATAACATTCCTGCCATCCTCATTAATCCGACCCAAGAGGAAGGAGGCGCCAGCTCACCAAGCGTCTGGACCCTGTCTGAGGTCATCTTGCTCGAAAAAATGGATGGGGTCCCGAAGCACACCTTACATCAATGCGTGTTTGGTGCTAGAGCCCGCAGGCCCACAGCGTTGCTGACAATCCGGATGCCAGCTTTGGACGCGAGGCTACTGGACGTGCAAGGAGGGCTACGTTGCAACCATGATTGGCACAATGATTTTAGCACTGACGACCTACCATTTCGGTGGAAAAGGGATGACGTGGCTCTCAGGCTGCCCACACAGTTGCTTAGGATTTTGGCCGCCGCCCTTCCCCAACATATTCGCGAGGGCTCCCCAGAGGCCCATCAAGAGCTCCGTAGTGGCTTCCCTTGGGGGTCTGCTCCTGGCTCCCTGGGGGCCTGCAGCCTGTCTTGGGACCTACGCAGGGAGGCAAGGCTACGTAGGAGGATTGACCTAGGTGTTGGAGTTGAATGGGAGCTCCCTCATGGTCTTCGCAGGTTCTTTGTCCCCATGGACCCCTACCTGGAGCCAACACGCACTGACTGCTTCACCCATCCTCGCAGGCGCCCTCCTAGCACCAACCCGTGGGATTTATGAATCCAAGGCTGGGCTCCCTTCTTCTCCCTCCCTGGACTGCAGCTCGCGCTTGGGAAGGACCCACACGCGAAGGTTTGCCCCAGCCTCGCTGGCTGGCGCTCGTGTTACGCTCACGTTAAAAAGTAGTAACGTGTGGGTGCTGTACCTCGGGGTGCAGCGCGCCACTGGCAGTACCGTTGCCTCCTGTGTGAAGGCTCTTATTTTCCTAATTTTCTTGCCTGTCCTGTTTCTTGTTTCGCGCGCCCTCGGCAGTAGCACAGGAGGCGCATGTGTCTCCGCATTTCACCCTCTCACGTGATTTGCTCTGTCTTCCATTTTCTTTGCTTGCTCTCTCTTCCTGCTCTGCATAGGCTTCGAACCGTCCGCCTCATCGATGAATGAATGAATGAATGAATGAATGAATGAATGAATGAATGAATGAATGAATGAGGAGGAGGAGGAGGAGGGGGAGAATGCCAGGGGGTGAGCTTCCTTGCCCTCCTCCAGGACGGCCAGGATCTTGTCGAGCACGTCGCTCTCCTCCTGGGCCCCCTTCACCTGCTTGTGGGCTGCGGGGTCCCGCCGCGGCCGCGGCGCACCGTCAGCCCGCCCCCGCCCCGTCCCCTCCGGGAGTGAGGAGGGCAGGGAGGCAGTGGGAGAAGGGGGGGGAGAAGGGGAAGCAGCGGGCAAGGGATGCTAAGAGGGGGGCGAGGGATGCTGAAAAGGAGGAGGGGGGGGGCGTGGGGAGGAGGGATCGATGGCTGGCTGGGGGCGCGCAGCACTCCCAGGCGCCGCTGGCTGACCCAAGGCGCGCCGACGAGCAGGGCCATGAGCAGGGCGATGAGACGGGGCAGGCGGGACGGGAGAAGGGGGCGATGTGGACTCGAGGGGGAGGATGCGGCAGGAAGAGAGTGGAGTAGAATTGAAAGCTCGCGGAATCCTGTCTGTGCGACCTGCTTTGCTACGCTACTGCACCTTCCCATCGTGCACAAGAAGAAACGCATTTGGACTCTGAAGTGGGCCACTACGAGCCTCACATGATACTATAGAAGGCGGGACCTTCGGCCTCCCAAGCAAGGGCGCTGGCGATGAAAGCAGCATGAGCATGACAAAGATCATGATGATAATGCTGCGTTGACAAGGGCCCAAGCCGACGACGGCGAAGACTAGGAAGATGCCGGCCGTGCTCTGGACTCCCTTTGTGCCACCCTTCGTCGTATCGAAGATCTCTTATTAGGGGTGCCGCAGCTGATGGGCCTCACCCGGCGGGGTAAGAAACACGGCCGCCAGCAGTTGCTGGTATGATAGGGGTATTAAGAACAAGGGAAGGGGAGGGAGGAGGGAGGGAGGAAGGGGTCAAAATGACGAGGAGCAGGAGGAAGATGCGGAAGGAAATGCTTCGATAGGTATCCCGAAGTTCCCCATGAGCTCTGGAGGTCCCCAGTAGTCTCTGGAGGTCCCTTGAGTCTGGGGGTCCCCGTATGGGCTCTGGAGGTCTCCAGAGCATCTCGAGAAGCGGGCGCAGTGCGGGGCGCGCCTTGCCCCGAACGTCCTTGATCAGCTTCTGCTTCCTGTTCTCGAGCTGGGTGATGTCCGCGATGATCAGCTCCTCCCTCTCCTTCCGCCTCCTCCTCCTTTTCCCTGTTCCCTTTTCCTCCTCCTCCCTCTTCATTCTGCTTCTTCTCATCCTCCCTCTTCCCCCTGATCCTTCTGTTTCATCTCCCTCCTCCTCCTGTCCCACCAATTCCTTCTCGTCCCTTGTTCCCCTCCTCCTCCTCCTCCTCCTCCTCCTCCTCCTCTTCCTCCTCCTCCTCATCATCACCACTACCACCACCACCACCACCACCACCACCATCGTGGTCATCATCATCATCATCATCATCATCATCATCATTATCATCATCATCACCATCATCATCATCATCATCGTTCATCATCATCAACAGCATCATCATCATCATCATCAGCATCATCATCATCACCATCATCATCATCATCATCATCATCATCATCAACATCTTCATCATCGTCATCACCATCATCATCATCATCATCATCATCATCATCATCATCATCATCATCATCATCCGCTTCCTCCTGCTCCTCCTTCTCCTGATCCTCCTCATCCCCATCCCCCTCCTCCTCCTCCTCCTCCTCCTCCTCCTCCTTCCAGGCAGCTCCAAGTTGATCGTCTCGATGTCGCGGGCGGGGTCGACGGAGCCTGGCGGCGAGGAAAGAAACGGGAGGACGGCGCCGACGGGGTCAGGACGCCATCGCCGTCCCAAGGCCGATTGGCCAAAGGGGAGGGGGCGCCGAAGGAGCGCAGAAGGTTGCGGGAGCGACTGGCGCCGCGAGTCTCTCGGAGAGCGGGGGTGGTTACGAGTCAACGGCAGCCACGTAGACAAGAGCAGAAGGGGATGATGATGATGATGATGATGATGATGATGATGATGATGATGATGATGATGATAATGATAATGATAATGATGATGATGATGATGATGATGATGATGATGATGATGATGATGCTCATGCTCATGCTGATGACAGTGCTGATGATGATGGTGACGATGCTGCTGCTGATGATGATGGTGGTGGTGATGATGCTCATCATGATGCTGATGATGCTGCTGATGTTGATGAGGGTGGTGCTGCTGATGATGACGATGGTGGTGATGCTGGATGATGATGATGATGCTGCTGATGATGATGACGATGATGGTGATGGCGGTGGTGATGCTGACAATGATGATGAAGACGGTGATGCTGCTGCTGGTGTTGTTGATGTTGGCCATGGTAGTGTCGGCACTGGTGGCGGTGATGATGACGGTGATGACGGCGATGATGGTGATCATGACCTGTTCCTCGGAAGATCTCGGGTGTCGAGCCGTGCCTGACAAAATTCTGTGGGGGGCTCCTACCAACCAATCGTCCAGAATTGTTGCCAGGCTTTCGAAACGGAGCGGTAGCGATGAGATCGGGCCCTCAGCCCTGCTTCGGAGGCCTGCTCAAGCGTCCCAGGAAGACGTTTTTTTAATGGCCGTGCGAGTGGACGAGTGCATCGCGCAGGCATGCACACACACACACACACCAGACAGCGAATAGACCACACATGAGGAACGAGGAGGAGAAAATCGAGCCAGGGGCGCTCAAGGGTCACCTCAAAGAATCCTCTTCCTATCCATCGGAAGCGCAGATCACAACGGTGAGGACAATCACCATACTGACGCATACAGTCGAAATTCATCGGCCCCCCTGCAGCCGTGAAGAGTGGGGGACAACCAGAACAGCACGTTCTAGCTGAGAAATCGCGAAATCGAACAGTGGAACAAACTTCTCGGCAGCTGGATCGAAGGACGCTGACACCCATGTATGGACCAGAGAGCTTCGTGACATATCGAACTTGCTTGATCAATTGGTCGAGCTGGGCGCGGCTCACAATCGGGACCCATGTCTGCAGCCTCTTGAGGACGCCATCATTCCGAAGGGTATCAAGCGGGCGTTTCCTGTGTATTGCAACATGAAGTTTAGCGTAACACGCCTGGCCATGGTCATGATCGATAGAGCAGCCGACAGTGTAACAAACGTGATGCCAACATTAAAAGTCAGGAGCGAATGCTGATATCATCTCTGCCGATGTCCACTGCTACATCTGGCAATGCAGCGACCATCAGACTCAATAACCTCATCTATATCGTGTCGAGCTTGTTCAACAGCAGGACAACAAGCCGCAGCGCGAACTGTCGACACTGTCGACGCGGCAGACTGCCAGGGCAATTCTGCCGCCTAGGTACTCAGACCCAACAATTTGCAACGAGCAGTCGTAATGCATGAGAATGAGTGGCGCGGAACAGCCATCAAGAGCTGAAGCGTCTGTTTGCATTGCCCTAAGACAAGATATGGTACATTATGCAGTCGCAGCACGGGTCGAAAGACCGAAACGCTTACAGCGATGACCGACGAAAGAGTCACAGCTTGCCCAAGACTCATCTGGCAATGAGAATGCGCGTGACCGGACTTTCTGAAGGGGATCACGCCACCCAATGCGGCAACCTCGGGGCCTAATGCCGAGGTATTTCAAATTACGAGACACTGATGCTGAGTAGTTTGACATCTCGGTTCCGATCGACCAGGACATGGAATTTCTTAGAATACAAGAAGAGACCAAAGGCCAGCCCAATCAGGATCAACGTGGCTCAGATCCGAGAGACCGCTAGTAGAACGTCGCGCATGGCCAAGAGGCGGTCGCCACCATGTGCAAGGGAACGCTGAAGGCGACAGCCAATTCGAGATCGTATCCATCGAGGGAGAGGATGAATTCTGTGGCAGAATAAACATGTGCTACTGGGGTCCCCTGGTCAAACTTCACGTCGAATCGCAAACCGCCCGATTGTACGCCCTCCCAGCGCAACGATACCCCAAGTACCTTTGTAAAGAAGACGGTCAGAAATAAACGCAAATCTCGGTGCACCAATCCCCCTCACAACTTAAACCATGAAGGGGATCAAGAGAAACGGAAAGGCAAATCTGAGGCCGGTCAGGAGCACCCCAGAACGGTCGCGGCCCAGGAGATATCATCATTGGATGTCCCAAGTCTCGGCAGGCACATCAATGCCAATAATCTACGTCCCAGAAATACACGATTGCAACTGCTCAGATGTACTCCGATAAATCCGAGAGAGAGAGAGGCAGACAAAAGACGCCGGGCAGCAATTGCACGCCGGGGTTGCCCATGGAAAGAGAGAGGGCGCGTTTCAGCGCAGCTGCGAATAAGCATCGGGCCTTCGTCATCATGCTGCGTACGTTTCGGCAGGAAATCAGTGATCGCGCTCGCGCGCATCCCCTGGCAGACCGCAGACAAGATCTGAGGATTATCTCCGATAAGCTTGCACTGGCATGCGGAGTCCGTCCTCCCCAGGCACGGAGCGAGTCCTTGTTTTTATCGCCCAAGAGAAGTCGTCGAAGTGGACCTTCCAGAACCCATCCGAAATATCAGGGGCCTGCCGAGCACGTCCAAATGCTCGCCCCAAAGAGGAGAGACAACCGCCAAGTCGCCGAGAACCGAGCCTTCTGGCTTTCCAGCGCGGGCGCCGATGCCTCGAATGAGGGGCCGGAACGGCCGTCTTGGCCCAGAGCGCCCGGAAGCCAGGTGCGCCTCCGAAGGCGTCTCCAGATCCCCTACTTCCTCCGAATCTTACCACGGGCATCTTTACGAAAGCCTTCATCACGAATGGCGCGCTCAATCAGGGATTCCTCAATCCTAACATCTGCGACTGCAGTGTTTGTATACGTGTGCAAAGAATCTCAGGATGGCCCAGTTGAAAAGTAAGCATATTGAGGTACGTGCATCAGTGCATCAGTGTAGGTACGAATAATCATATGGTGCCTCGCGGGCCCCCAACCGCGCGGAGCACGCATAGTCTGGCGAAGCTTCTCCAACAACGTTTCCGAGGGCGTGCGTGAGGTGGTGTTCCTTCGCTTTCTTGCAGACGTCGTGCACCATCTTCTTCCTGAGAGTCTCCATGGGGCCATCCACGTGGATTGTCTTCAACAGATGGGGCGAGATCTTGCGAAAGCAACTGCTGGTACACGCGATAACGACCAATCCAAAGAGGCACGCAGGGTTGGGCAGTGGCGGCAGGGGCGCATCTCTCAATCAACACGAGCACGGGGGTGCAGTCCGAACACTGGTAGTTCTGTAGGCGCCCCATCGTGGACTCGCGGATAGCAAGATCAGCAGGCAACGAAGAAGGAATATCAGAGTAGATGCGGTCGAACACCAAGGTCTGAGAAAAAAATGCATCGCGAATTTCACAGCGGGTATTCGGTTCATGGTAAAATTCACACCAGCGGCCACAGGGAGCCTAGACCATATTCAAATGGGACATATCGCCACAGCGAAACCCATTACCATATGGCATAAGTCTATCTCTTTCGTCCAGAACACAGTTCCAGCCGCCCAGTATTATATAAAAGCTCGAAGTGGCCCCAAGACGAGCATTACGATTCGGAGCGAGGTAAGTGCAAGCCTGGATGGGGTCGCACGCGTTTGGGAGGCATGCGTTCGTCATCGTAAACATGCCGTGCTTGCCTGTGCAAAAAAGGATAAGAACCCTGCCAGTGATCAATGGAACATGCTCTAAAGACTCGAAAAGCGCTGCGAAGGACGACAAGATGGACGCGACTACTCCACCAGCGCGTGAAACATCATCAATAATGAGCGACCAATACTCAACAACGGAGGTCGTGCTGGCAGTTAGAAACAGATGCTAGCTGACCGTGTGTTGCTTTGGCGCAAGCCACTCACTGAATACCTGCGGCGGAACGAGACTGTCGTAGCCCATCGGTTCGAAGCCGTAGTCCATGAACTGCCCAAGAGATAAGAGACAAAGCAGGTGGAGGAGAGAAAACCGTATTGTTGGACCCCGAGCCCACACCAATACCCCGCGGAGAAAGGTCGCCTCGGCCTCCAGAGGCGCTAGCTAAACAATACTGAACATTTGAATCACTGGCGGCCAGCCCAAGCAGGCTCGAAGCAGTCCCTGGACTACGTTCTCACAGACCTCCGACGGCGCGTTGGCAGTGGTAGTCGCCGTCGCAATCGCCTGTAGCACGGCATCGTCGCTGAAGCGCCAAATGCGGAAATTTGTCAGGTACTTGCCCATCAGCCCGTGGGCGCGCCGATCGTCTGCCATGTCAGGACAGGCAGGCGCTGGAGCAGCACCGACGTCGACCGCCTGCTTGGCCTTGGCCACGGCCTCCTTGAGTTCGAGCTAAAGCTGCACCACCTTCTGCTTCTGCTCGTAGGCGGCCTCGAGCGCCTTGGTCGCAGTCAGCTGCGTCTTGTCGTAGTCCATTTTGGCCTTCTCAAGGCGACGCCCATCCTCGTCGGCTGCCACCTGCGCCGTCTTGGCCTGCTTGGTCTCCGACAGCGTGCCGAGCTGCTGCTGCACGAGGAAGCGCGCCTGCCGCCGACTCTGCCTGTCGCTGTCTCGAAGTCACGGTCGGAGAAGTCCATGAATCGGACACGGGCCTCCTCCGAGAGGTTGGGCGGCTGCGCGCGCCTGGGCTGCTGCACTGCGCCGGAGCCGCCGCCTCGCTCGCCACCCGTGGCCACTGCCGTGAGCCCATGGCGGACCGTTGGCCCAGGCGCCACCGGCACGATCGCGCCACGACCAGGAGCAGGGCCCCACTCCGACGGATGGTAGCCATGGCACCCAACCTGTCGACACTACGTGCGCCAGCCGAGGTTCTTGTAGCCACAATGCGAGCAGCGCCATCCAGAGCCCGTCGTAGACGCGCCGCTGCCGCTGCCAGGAGCACCACCGCGGCCGCCACCACGCGGAGGAGGAGCCATGCTGGCCGCACAGAGGCGGCTGCGGCCAAGCACGCTGGTGCTTAGCTCCAGGCCTGGGGCGGACCAAGCCGAAGCACTGAAAACTGCCGCGGTCTAGCGGTATCCACTTGTTCCGCTGGGGAACTCATCGCCTTGAGCCAAAATTGCTACGGAAAAGAGGGGGGAGGAGGAAGAAGAGAGGGGAGGGACGCAAGGAGGAGGAAGAGGACGAGGAGGAGGAGGCGGACGACAACGATGGGAAGGAGAGGAAAACGGCGGGGAAAGAACGGGATACTGAAATCGAAAAGAGGCACGACGGCGAAGATGAAAAGGTAAACGAGGAAAACGGGGAGGACGGCCTCCAACCGGAGGCTGCTGAACACGTGACGGAATCAAGCCGACACATGCAACAACTTCATAGTCTTGGAGAAGAAGGTCACGAAGTTCTTGCATGCTTACCAAGAAGGAACATCAACATAAGTTCACAACAATACTCCTTCCCCTCCTCCCAATGTCTGCGCCGTAGTAAGTTCTTCTCCTCCTGTTATGCCGAAGGTGCCTTGCGCATCGAGGAACCAAGGCGGTCAATACAAAAAGTCCTCATCCTCCCCTTCCTCCTCCTCCTCCTTTTCCTACTACTCCTACTGCACAACATCAACCAAGGACCAGCAGGTCACTTAAGGTCCACATAGTGGCTATGCGTGGACAAGGCTCGTGCTATGATGTGTTCGTCTAGGGTTTGTGCTATGATGTGTTCGTCCAGAACTACAGCAATCGCAGATGGATGGGCCAGCGACGGATAAGGGGAAGATGATGAGGAACATCGCACATAGTTTGTGTGGTTTGGGGGAAAGGGGCGAAGCCTACCTGGAACCCACCGCCCTTCCCGTCTGAGCTTTGTTACAGGCCTCGACTACCAGCGCGCCCAGCCCATGTTCAGCTCGAGTAACCCAACGGCGCTCAGAAACGACCTGCACTTGACAATCGGATCCAGCGACGCAGGGCGAGTATCCGGATGCCGGGCTTTCACTCCCACGGCGCCCCAGGAGAGGTGGAGGGAAAAGGAAGGGCAGCACAAAGATGTTGCAAGATGGACTCGCTGTTCATGCAGAAACGTGTGCGGCATTTGAACTCTTGTGCGACTGTTTACCACTCTCTGACACTCCATCGCAGAGACACGACGGTTTTCCCATCGCCAGACCGTCGACGTGAGTAATGTCGGGGTCCTCAAAGCAGCGGACCATATGCACGATGGCG
The DNA here is from genome assembly GCA_963575745.1 of Prorocentrum cordatum. NCBI lineage: Eukaryota > Dinophyceae > Prorocentrales > Prorocentraceae > Prorocentrum > Prorocentrum cordatum. The sequence goes on from CAUYUJ010015505.1 coordinate 838,461, forward strand.
TTCGTCTCGCGGATGTTGGCAAGGAACTTGTTGCCCAGGCCCTCGCCCTTGGACGCTCCCTTCGGATGGGATGGGGGAGAGAGAAGGATGCTGCTGATGATGAGCAAAAAGCGGAAAGGGGCGAACGAGGGATACCGAAACAGGAACGTCATTGAAGAGGTGAGGGTTCCGAAAATCTGTACTGGAAATGTAAATGGAGACTTGCTGGTAGAACCGCGAACTCTCGTGAGCCGACAGACCCTTCCCCCCAGGCAGCAACACAACGTGCCGCCTCTTTCCCCCCTCCCCCTTCCCTGCCCTGCTCCTCCATTTTTTCCTCCTCCTCGTCCTCCTGCTCCTGCTCCTGCTCCTGCTCATGCTCCTGCTCCTGCTCCTGCTGCTCCTCCTCCTCCTCCTCCTCCTCCTCCTCCTTCTCCTCCTCCTCCCCCCTCTCATCATATCCTCATCCCTCCCCTACTCCTCTCTCTCCTCCTCCTCCCCCTGCTCAGCCCCCCTCTCCTCCTCCTCCTCCTCCTCCGCCTCCTCCTCCTCCTCCTCTTTCTCCACCTCCTCCTCCTCATCCTCCTTATCCTCCTCCTCGTCTTCCTCCCTCACCTCCTCTTCCTCTTCCTCCTCGTCCTCCTTCTCCTCCTCCTGCCCCCTTTATTCTCAATCTCCTCCACTGTGCGCATTGTTATGGGGTGCCAATCTGGGTTTGCTATCACTTGACTGCTGTAACTGCTGCCAACTTCTGTCTCCGCCCATGTTTTCACGTAGCGCGAGCCCCGCTGATTTCAGCAAGTACATCCCGCACTGGGAATCCGAGGTAATCCTTCCACTCCTGCTTCACCTCTTCTTCCTCCTCCCCTCCCTCCCTCCATCCCTTCTCATTCTCCTTCTCCTCCTGCCTCCCCCTCGTTCTCCTCCTCCTCCTCATCCTCCTCAGTCTTCGCCTCCTCATTCCTCCTCGTCCTCCCCCTCCTCATCCTGAGAGACATGCGACCTTCTAGCGCTGGCACTGCCGAAAGGAAGCGGGCCGTGCCTTGACCAGGCCTGCGATGTCTACGTACTCGATCAGCTCCGGGATGGTCTGGGCGGTAGGAGGGGATGGAAAGGCAGGGGAGGTTGCAGAGGCCGCGGGGGCGCGGGGGCTTGGGCTCGGCGGGGGCCAACGAAGGGGACGGCTGGATCGGGTGTCTCCCGGCCTGTCACCTCGAGCGGCCTGCTCCTGGGTGACCCGTTCGACTGCTGTCCTGCCACCTTGCCCCTCGGGTCGCATCGCGAGCGAAAAACCATGTCCGCATCCAAGGGCCTCGTGGGCCCTGGCCCCTTGTTGGAGGCCTGGAGATGGGCACCAACACCAACACCGAGATCGGGATCTTCTTTCCTCGGCGGAAGCACACCGCCGATACTGGTGTTGGTGCCAACTTCTACAGACGAGCGCGTTCCGCTGCTCGCAGAGTAACTGCTCGCACATGGGCTGGATCCCCCGCGGAGGATCTGCGATACACTACATCCAAGCGGACATGTGTGTTCTTTCGGACGTTTGCAAAGCAGGCACCCTGCGAGCAGTGGAGCGCGCTCGGTGATGCCAGACCGGCGACCTTTGACCCCGCGGACGCGGGGTGCCTCTTTCGCGGGTGCCCCGCGCGGACCGCAGCCGTGCAGCCGCGGATCCGCGGGCTCGCGCCCCCGGCTCGGGGCCGCGCGGGCGCGGCCGCTCGCCCTGGCACCGCGGCCGCGGCGGCCCGCAGGTGGTGCCGCCGCGAGCGCGAGGCGCAGGCGGGGAGCGCCCGTGTCTGGCGCGCGACGACGGCCGGTGGACTTCGCCAGGCGCGCGGGCGGCTGCTCGGAGAGGCTCCGCTCCAGGGCTCGCACGGCGCCTCTCTGCCTGGCGGGGGCTGGCTTTCGGGCGCCCTGGTCGTGCAGGTGGGGCAAGAAGGGGCCAGAGGGCAAGGGCGGGAAAGGCGTCGGGAAGGGCGTCGGGAACGTTGTGGGGTGCCTATATCGGGCCCAGCACGCTCGCTGCGGCTTGGTGGTGAGTTCCTTTTGTGGGAACCACCCACCGCGTTCGGGGCGCCGCTTCTCCGTGTCGACGCAAAGGTGTCCTGAGGCCCCCCTCCAACAGTCTTGGACACAAGCAGGGTTCCTGGCGTTGGCGGGGAGTTCGTGGAAATGAAAAGCTCAGCGAGCACATCCAGCATGATGAGTGTAGGTGGGCCCCCCCGCGCGTCCAAAGGGGAACATGAGACACCGTCTGCCCATGCATAGTATTCAAAACGTCGCTCATCTGCCTGGCGGCACTGGTCTCCGGAGCCCAGGGTGAAAATTTTGGGCTGACCCCCCGCGGAAATCCCCCTTTGACAAAAGGTTTCATGGTTTGTCTCTTGCGGGGAATCGCCGGTCAAAGAGGCCCGTACCATTGAACCGCATGCTCGTCTTGCCCGTCTGAAGAGAGGCCAAGACGGCCCAAGAGGCACCCAAGAGGCCTCCAAGACGGCCCCCAAACAAGAGTGGCCGAAGATGTGGAGCCCGTTACGGTATTCCGAACTCTTCCTCCCAGGATTCCCAGGATGGCCCCCGGGGAGCGCCAGCATGTCCCCAAGAGGCTCGAGGCCTCTCAGAGGCCACCAACAGGCCCCAAGAAGCCTCCATGAGGCCTCCAGGAGGCTTCCAATAGGCCTTTTGTCCACGACTCAGACGAGGTGGCGGGATGGGCCGAAGGCCAGTAGATCCGCCGCCCCTTTTTGCTTGCAAGAGGTGTGCGTGGTGTGCCCAATGCTTAATTCATTTCTCTCCTTGAAACAAGCCTCGCACTCAGGGGATCTTACGTGCATTCTCAAAACTAAGCGAGCCCCAGTGGCGGTCCAGCCAGCCCGTCGCCGCTGGGCCCCAGTGGCTCTCCGTCGCCGCCCGTCGCCGCCTTCCGTCGCCACCACTTGCATTCGTCCAGTGCCGGTCGTGTCGGTTCGTCGCCGCCCGTCGCCGCCCGTCGCCGCCGCCCGTCGCCGCGGCTTGCGCTCGGCCACTCGCACTCGCCCACTCGCGTCATAGAACAAAGCATAGCATAGCACAGAATACCGCAGCATCGCATCGCAGAGCTTAGCATATATTAGCACAGCAGAGAAGGGTATGGCATAGCACAGCCTGCTGTAACCATTGCGATGCGACGTAAGACTGCATCGCATCGATTGCATTGCGGAGATAGGCCCGCATTGATTGGCTCTTCATGTATTGTACTGCGTAGATTGCACTGCGTAGGCTGCATTGTACATATCACATCGCAGAGTATGCCAGAACGCACTGTTTGGAGTACACGCTGGCCAACCTCCAAAAGGTTTCAATACTCTCAGGCCCACTCCGCCGAAAAAAACAGACAGTCGGACAACTTGCTTCCAAGATGGCCAGGATGACCCCCAGGACGGGCACAAGGTTTTCACGATGGCCCCACGAGAATCACAGATGGCCCCAAAGTGCCTCTAAGACTACTCGAGATGGACCCAAGACGGCAGAAGATGGTCTCCAGACGGCCGGGGAGACCACTGAAACGCTTCAAGTTGCTCCACGAAGACCTACACGACTCCAGCAGGCCCCCATGAGGCCAACAATCCCTGATTCGCCCCCAAGATCGCCTCAAGACGGCTCCAGAAGCTCCGACGACAGCTCAAAGAGGGCTCCAAGAGGACCTCCAGGGAGCTCCCAGGAGGTAATAATCATTGCTTACCACGGGCTTTTGAATTAGTTGCGCATCCTCACCTTTTCGGGCTTCCGACAGCCCAAGACGGCCCAAGAGGCCCCAAAGACGACCCAAGAAAACCCCATGACGGCCCCAGAGCTCTCCCAAGAAGACCCCAAGGCGGCCCAGTGAGAGAGCATCGTTCTCACTGATGGATGCGGCCGCCGCTGCTGCGATAGAGCCGCGGCCGCCGTCCTCACTCAAAGATGTGGCCGGCGATGCGGCAAGAGCACCGTGCTCACTCTGCCGGCCGGCCTATCGGAAGCATCTGTCACACGCGGAGAGAGGCGGGGCATGGAACGAGCGGAGCTGGAGGGCGCTGAAGATTGTGGACGGCGGTGGCGCTGGCTCTCAAACCGAAGATCCGTGCCGAATTGGACATGAACCCGGCGATGAATCTCGACTCGTCGCCGCGGCTGCATTCGCCTCAACATCCCGATGTGGACGTGCTCCAGGACAGATTCAGGGGTTCATTTTGACATGGGACAGGACCAGCACGGCTGGGGATGGAGGGTGGTGGAGGATGACGGACCATCCCGCGGGCCAGCCCAGTTCGAGAAACGCAACGGTGAATTGGGTCGAGAGCTCCACTCGTGATCACCTAAGCAGCTTGTCTGCAAGGGTTCTATATTTCCCAGACAGAGCTTGCACTTAGGGCTTCGGACTTCTCTCATCAAGGACTGGGATTGTGCGTTGGTCTGGCCGGATGATGGTGGCGCGTCGCCGCACGTCGCCGCCCTACGTCTGGGCCAATGCGCCCGTCCGGCTAGCTTATGGCGCCCGTCGCCGCCCGTCGCCGCCGCATTTTGGTCGCAAGTTTGACTGTGCGAACCTGGTAGATTGGGGCACATCGATTGCACCACATTTCTTGCGCCATAAATGCACCACATGGATTGCCCCACGTAGTTTGCACCGCATGTCTTGCTTAACAATCATGGCACCACATAGTTCACACCGCGCATATTGCACCACGCAGCCTGCATCACCACCTTCCCCCGCTCCCCCAGACTTATCCGTTGTGGGTTCCGCTCGTGAATGCATTTATGATCCTGAACCCTCGTCCACCCTGGATATGAACTCATAAAATCCCAGCCAGGCCGGTATCGACCCCCCCCGCCATCCTCTACACAAGATATTATGCGTGCGCGGGCTCTCGTTTATGAAGGGTCAACAGTTTTCAAACATCTCATGCAACAAATGGGACGAAGTGCGCACGCGCGCGTCAACGCGCGCGCAGGCCGGAATCCTTGAACAACCTTCTTTGGTTTAGCAAAAAATTCAAAAAAATCGGCGACCACGAGAACTTGTAGCAACAAGCGGTTTTGCTGCGCTCGCGCTCTTGCGGCTTTTTTGTTGGAAAACAATACCATCGGTTTTCTTATATGTTCATCACCTTGTGTCCAACGGGCCTTTTCGCGCCGCATGTCGAACTCATTCGAACGCCCTTGCGCGCGTGCTGTGTGGTGGTGGTGTCGGGAAACGATCCGCGTCAATAATACCACCTGGGCCACTCGGGCGCGTCGGCCGCGCGCGCACGTCGAACTCCTTCTAAAACCTCCATCGCCGACGCGAGGACATCGTCATCGTTGTCGGCGGGCGTGATCAACATCGGCGCCGTCATTGGCCTTGCCGTCGTCATCGCCACCATCGCCACCATCATCACTACTGTAATAATCGTGTCTACCGTTATCGGCGTTCCCATGATACCGCGCCCGCCCAAGTCACCGACTCGCTCTGAAGTGCCCGTTGGGATGTGCCCAGCAGTCAGCGCCACCGCGGCTGCTGGCAGCTGTGCGCGCGAGCATGTGCGGGCTAGCGCGGCCACAGAGATGCACCAGCCAACGCCAAGCACTCGTCGCAATCGCCGCCGCATGGGTTGTACAGACCATGTTGTGGGTGGGTGGATGGGATGTTTTGCAGGAGCATGGAAATTGTCAACTCGTTTGTAAAAATCAAAGGCACCACATTGATTGCATCACGCAGGTCGCGCCACCAATATTGCACCCCCGTGCTCACACAACATAGCTATTGCACCACATAGGCTGCACCACTTAAATTGCACCACGTAGATTGCACCGCTTGATTGCACCAGGTAGCCCCACATCACATACATAGTATCCTGTAACTTACACCATGGCTGCTGCTTAACATGTGCTGCGCGACATAATTTACACCACATATATTGCACCACGCAGATTGCACTTCATGATTGCTTCTCTACCGCCTCGTGATGGAGAAGCCGGGCCCCCGAAATCAGGGGCCCATCGCGCACCCCGCCCCCGCGCCCCCAGGCCTCCCATCGTGACCCCACCCCCATCGTGCCCACCCACCGTGAACTGCGCAAAGCTGTGCAGGGGCTTCTTCCGACAGGTTGTTACTTTGTCGCGACCCTTCGTCCTTCTCACAGCGCCCCGAATGCAGAGGGAGGCTGCAGAAGGAGGAAGGGGAGGAGGAGGAGGTTCTTGGAGGTCCCTGGAAGCCTAAAAGGTCTGCAAGCCCCACCCTCGCTCTCTCCCGCCGCTGCCCCCCCCCCCCACCCTCGCCCCTCTGCCCACACCCTCTGCCATCCTCCTTTCTCCCCCTTGACGGTCGACCCTCAGGCCTTTCCAGGGGTGCGTTCTGGAGAGGATCCCGAGAAAGACTCAGCCGTGGCGACGACGAGGGCGCCCCAGGAGGCCCGCTACGAACCAAAAACAAAAACAAATATCCTCGAACTACGATGGCCCCCGCCATTCCTGCGTTGGCCCCTCGCCTGTGAGGCTCTGACCTGCAAGCTTCGGAGCGGGCCCCGACGGGACCGAGGAGGATCTGTACCACCAGTGGCGGCCCTTCTCCCAGTCGGCAGCTGGCAGAGCGCGAGCTTGTCCGACTCTGCCTCCTTAATCGTGGAGACGACTACGGCGGTCGAGGCGACCATCCCGGGTGGAGTTGCCGTCCGCCGGCCGGCCCGCAGCCGCACGGGCGTCCGCGGGGGACGGCTGTGACGGCGTTCCTGCTTCACGCCGTCGGCGAACGGATGGCAGAACGGAGACCCCTTGGCGCACCACAGAGCACTGCAACGGAGATGTCACGAAGCTCGGTTCCAAAAGGCCCTGCTGGCAAGGGATTCGTCCATGCCGCGGCCCCGGCCGCCGGCCAGGCCTGCTGGCACTGGGCGGGCCACACCGGCCTCGAACTCAAAAAGCATGCCGAGCAGCTGGGTGTCGACAGCGCTGGAGGCAAGCACGTGCCCGAGGGCATGCCAGGGGGAGAGAGCAACTTGCCCACAAGCGTCGGCGCAAGATGAACGCCTACGCCAAGCAAGGGGCGCGAGTGGGTAGAGTGGTTCTGTGCGGTCTCATTCCCTCCCCTACGCATGGCTCCGCTAGGTATGGACCCTAGTAAGCTCAACCGCACCATATTGCTGGCGGCGGTAGTCTCGGGGGCGCCTCGATCGGTAAGGTCAGGACCCTTCGGCTGTGGCTGCGCCTCGTCGATCCCATTGTCGATGCAAACGCTAAGCCCCTTCTCCAGTGAGCTTCCGCCGTCTTCGATGACGAGGGCCGTGCAGACCTTGAAGCAGGCTGGACGCATGCGAGTAGGAAGCTGGCCGCCCAGCTCGCGAATCGGTGGCACCAAGTGTACGGACCACGATCGGCCGTGCTCGCCACGTTGCCGCGTTTAAGGTGGGCCTGGCCGGCGTACCATACGATCATCACTCCTTCTGGGACCCGCCTAGTCCTCAGAAGGCTTGCCCCGATGAGCCTCAAGACTTTGGTGGACACAAGACTGGAGGTCCTGGAACTCACGTCTTGGGCTGCGGAGAAGGGCCTCGGTTCTGCTCGGCCTTTTTTCTTGAACCGGCCCGCGCCACCCTCCGCCAGCGCAGGCCATCATAGCGTTTGTTTGTACAGTGGAGGCCCGACCACAAGAAACCTTCCACAAGAAACCCAACCCTGGAACCCCACGGCGCCCATTGATTCTTGGCGTGGGAACGTCACGCGCTCCATAGCCAAACCATTGAAAACCAAGAAACCCAAGGAACCCTGGAGGCAAGTAGGGTGTTTCTCGGCATGGGCCTCCACCCCAGAAATCCGATGTCGTGATTTTTTCAATACGGGGTCCCAGGAAATCTCGACACATTCCCCTGGACCGCTTTTTCATCCTGAATCGTTCTTTGACAGTCCTGGGGCCCGGCGAGGGCCCCTGGAAGCTGAAAGCTGCGAACCACCTCCGTCTTGATTTGTTCAATACGTTGGATCTCTGGGACGGTACATCGTTGTGGACCCAGGGAAAGGGTCTGGAAGCCTGGGCACAGCGACCTGCGCGAGCGCCAGCTCTGCCAGGCCCCGCGGGGCACGCAGCACCACCGCTTCTCGGCATCTGCCCTGGGCTCTCGACGCCGCTGGTGGCGAGGCGGCCGAGGAAGTGTCAGCGACGGTGCAGAGGGCGAGGGGCCTCCTCGAGTTCTCCCTCCTCTTCACCCGCCTTACGCAGAAGGAGGAAAAACGCCATCAGCATAAAAATTTGGCGCTCCGCGCAGATGTCTTGGATCTGCGCTGGTCCCCCCTCCCTGGCGCGCGGAGCGCGCCAGGGGCGGCGCCGGAGGCGCCGCTGGGAGGCCAAAGCGCGGACTTTAGAAATCCACGCGGGGCGCCCAAAGTTTATGTTTGTACAACTTGTTCGTCTTCGAGTACGGCCCACCCCGTCGATGATCCATTCCTGCAGGTGCAAGAGCATCATTACGTCCTCAAGTCTGCATTGGGAGGCGCCCCAGACGACCCCTTTCATTTTGCTGCATGCGTATTCTGATGGCTCTGGCAGTGGCCCCCCAGGGTGCAACAGTTATGGGTGGAGGCTTGCGTTTCTGACATGGACGGGCGGGTCGTGAAGGCGGGGAGCGGCACCATGGAAGTCCTTGGGACCCTTGGCTCTGTGCTCCGAGGCGAGCTCATGAACATGCTCCAGGTTTTGCGCCACGGCTGTCCCCCGCTCCAGGCAGGGGTCGACACTTCTAAGGTCTGCAAGAAATTCCAGCGTGAGGAGGCCTGGTGCACTAAGCGCCGCAGGCCCCCCACACTGACCTTTGGAAGCTGATTTTGTGTATGTAGGTTAACGACCGAAAAGTCAAACCTACTGATGTGTCCGTTGGTAGAGGACGATTGGGAATAGGAGGGAGATCCCCTTTCCCATGCGCCGCGGGCGAGAGGCGCTAGTCCTGTCAGATAGGACTGTCCAGTACCTGAACCGAGACGGTAGCAGGATAGATGGATAGAAAGGTTATATGAGCGGACTTCACACAGATGTGGGCCCTCTTTGATGACTCCATTTCGTATCTGGGGGCGTGACCGCGTGGCCCACTCGGGCCGTGACCGCGTGGCCCTCAAGGGCTTTGAGAGGCCCGACGTCCTCGGGAACGCCCAGGCCGACCACGAGGCCAAATCAGATGCTTCGATAGAGGACCTCCTGACCTGGCTAAGTAGAAGAAGCAAGAACGCCATAAACATACACTTTTGGCACGTTTTCTCCTTGGACTACAGAAAATCTGAGAGAAGCGTTCAGATGATGCCAACAGGATGTGCAATTCTTTGGCAGGCATGACCATGCACGCTGGTACCTTTACAGGCGCCACTGGCCGTCAGAACCAAGAGGGGGGGCGGCGCGGGAGAGGCGCCGGTCTCAGGTTGGACCTCCTCCTCGGACCTCCCCTCGCTCCCTCCTCTGGGGAAGAATGGCTTGGCGGTATCAGAACTGGGGCTGCGGAAGGCGCACACACGCACACTGCAGGGCACGGAAACTGTCCTCGGGAGGCCCTGCCGACAGGCGCCTGCGAAGGATGTCCGACTTCCGCCCGCCCCGAGGGCGGCCCCCAAACAGCTTCCGTTGCGCCGTCGTGCGTGCTGGCGCTCTGCTGTGTTGCGGCACTTCTGGGGCCTCCCCGAGCGGCAGGGCCAAGAAGATCCTGCAGACTTGCGAGGGTGAGGCTGCAAACTCCCCGGCCAGGTGCAGGCGAGGCCAGCTTCTGCGGGGCCAGCGCCTGTGTGAAGGGCATGCGGTCGCCCTCTCGCCGTAGGAGAATGCTGAGATGCATGCTCTTCCTGCAGACGTGACATCCGCGGGCGGCGTACATCGTAAGTGGAACACGCGTCGGCCTGGCCCAAAACAGACCCAAGCGCCACCCCGCGTGGCTCCGAGGGACCTCGGTGAACTGCGTCGCGCCACTCGGAGAAGTCGCCATTACCTCCTCTTCGACTCTCTCCTCGGGTTCAGCTCTGCGGCGACTGCTCCCTATCTTCGTCCTTCTCCTCCTCCTCCTCCTCCTCCTCCTCCTCCTCCTCTTACTCCTCTCTTGGCTCAGCCTCCCTCCTGTTCCTCATTATCCCTCTGTTGTCTGGTCTTCCTCCTCCACCTCCTCCCTCCTCTTCCTGCTCCTCCTCCTTCTCCTCCTCCACCTCCTCCTCGTAACTCGTCTTCTCATTGCTCATGTTCTCACTATTACTCCTATGAGTTCCCCCCTCTTGCTTCCTTCCCCCATGTCCGCTCCATAACCTCGTTTATCCTGCTGATCATGCTCTCCGTTTTGTACCTCCTCCCCTTGATCCCTCTGCTAGCGCTTGTCATCGACCTCCTCCTCCTCCTCCTCCTCCTGATCATCATCACCTACTCTTACTTATCCTCTCCATCGTTCATTATGGTTGTCCTCTTCGTGTATTCTTATCTCGGCCACACAGGGGAAGCAGCAATAAGAGACGAAACATACCATTAGGTGTCAGGAAGAGGGCAAGCAGGGCGGACATCAACAATGGAGAATGCGGCAATGAGGGCCGGGGATCACCAGGTGTTTGCCGTCTTCCCGTCAACAATCTCTGTCTCTCTCCCACGCTCTCTCTTTCTCTCTTTATCTCTGTCTCTGCATGTACGCTTTCCACCTCTCTCAATTTCTCGTTTCTTCTGCCTCATTTACTCCCCTCCCCCCGTATCTCTCACCCTCCCCCACCTCTCCTATCCCTGTCCTGGGAAAGGTCGCCTTCTCGGACGGATAAATATGAGCGAGCTTCTCCAAGCGCTCGTCGGGAACCTTCGCCTGGGAGGGGTGGATGGAACCTTCTGCCCTGCCCGCGTGCCCGCCGTATCCCGCCAGCGCTCCCTGTCCACGGGCACTGCATCTCGGATCGCTGGGCGGCATCGGCTGAGACCCACGAGGCAAGCGTGCCAAATTACAGACGGAGGAAAGGAAGTACACACCCAACGCCTGACTTGTCGACTTGATGCTCTCTCGGCAGTGCCGGCGCAACCAGCTTGGGCTGCGCTGCGCGACGCGATGATTTTCCGAATGAGGGGAAACTTGCAGTAAATTGGGAACTGTTCTGAGCTTTCTTTTTGCCTTCTCGCGGCGAGCAACGCAGTGAGAGGAGGTGCGGGCAGAGGACCCAGCCAATCTATAAAACGTTGGCGAATAGCCTTCTCTGTTCTCCCACGGCACAGAGACGAGCAGACGCTTCAAGACTGCATTTCCCACTGGAGAATCTGTGTCCAAGCCACACCCTAAGGTAACACCGCTGTATAGAGCCAGCCCAGCGCTTCCTGAATGAGCGGGGGGCATACACAACAGTCGGCAATGAGCAATGATCGCCACGCTGACCCAAACATCGACCGCGAAATTCCTGTTGTACCAAATCGCTGACTGCCTCAGCCTGCGTCGTATCGTGGCGACCACCTATTCAGAGCGCACTCCAGTCCCAGAGCAAGCGGGAGTGGCCAAAGACCACTGCTGGCCCTGCCTGCGTGCCTGCTGCTTACGCGCTAGCGTGCTTCCCTTGCCCCCGGCTTTCTCTGTTTTCGACTCTTCCCCCCCCTCTCTCGCGCGCTCGCCTCCCTTCGGCCGCCCTTTTGCCCCCACCTGCCCGCCCGACACCCTGCCTCACTCGTCTTGGGCTCACTAGCCGAGCGGGTGCGGTGGAGGGGAAGGGCAACGGAGGTCGACTACATGCAAGAGTTAGGTCGGGCATATCCTCCTGCAGGCGGATTTGGGACGAACGAACTTAAATACACCAGAAATGCTCAAACAAATCAAATATGGTAAAACAGCGTCCCTGGGCTATTTTAAACACTATTTTGAAATTTTCTCCTGTAGAGGGACACGCCCGACTTAATGCAAGAGTTGGAAGATTGGAATTGTAAATGGGCACCAACACCAACACCAGGGGCTGCCTCCACGCGAGGAAGCTGATCCTGGACTTTGGTGTTGGTGGTAATCTTTCGGCCACCCAGAAAGCCCGAGCACTACCACCACCACCGAGATCGGGGTCACCTGCCCTCGGTGACACACCGCCGATGTTGGTGCTGGTGTCCGCTGCGATGCCTGCGCAAGAGATGCCCCGAGCAAGAGGACCCCGTTGGGCGCGGCTCGCCGATCGCCGCACGCGATGCGACGGTGGCGGTCCGTGCGCCCTGCGTGAGAGAGCGGCCCCGGGCTCACGAGCGACCCCGGGTGCGCGACTTCCGGGGAGAGGGCCGCGGGGAGGCCGAACACCAGAGCCCCCGAGCCGTGCCCGCCTGCCACCCCTCCTCCTCCCCCTCCTCCTCCTCCTCCTCCTCCTCCTCCTCCTCCTCCATCCGCTCCTCCTCCTCCTCCTCCTCCTCCTCCTCCTCCTCCTCCACCACCCTCTCCTCCCTCCTCCTCCTCCTCCTCCTCCTCCTCCTCTCCTCCTCCTCCTCCTCCTCCTCCTCCTCCCCCTCCTCCTCCTCCTCCTCCTCCTCCTCCGCCTCCTCCTCCTCCTCCTCCTCCTCCTCCTCCTCCTCCTCCTCCTCCTCCTCCTCCTCCTCCTCCTCCCTCCTCCTCCTCCTCCTCCTCCTCCTCCTCTCCTCCTCCTCCTCCTCCTCCTCCTCCTCCTCCTCCTCCTCCTCCTCCTCCTCCTCCCCTCCTCCTCCTCCCTCCCCCTTTCTCCCCCCCCCCCCCCTCCCTCTGGGGACCCCCACTGTGCCCGCACCGAAGGTCCCTCCGGCGAAAGGCCACCCTCACGTGCAGCCGGCCCCTGGGCCCCCCCCGAAGGCCGCGCACCGGGATGCCCGCCCGGCACAGGGCCGCTCGGCTGCTGCGGGACATGGCTCTCGTGGGGCCTCTGGCAGCCCGCCGCGCGAGACCTGCCAGGGCTGCACCTGCGAAATCGGGCCCGGGCATGGGATTCCAACGGGCCCCGTCTGGTCTGCGACGCGCCAGCTCGACGATAAACTAGCGGCGCCCAGAGGGGGGAGGCTTCTCAGAAGGAGGCTGCTTCTTAGAAGGCGCCGGCCCTACATCTGCTGCAGACATGGCCCGCGCCTTCTCTGAAGCAGGGGTGCTTCTAAGCTTCTAAGAAGCCTTCCCCCCTTTCCCTGCCCCCCTCTGCGCGTGGCCGCAGAAGGCGCCAGGCACCCTGGTGGCAGCCTGATCCTTCCGGCGCGCGGCGCGCAGGAGCCGGGCATCGGGGGGCGAGGTTTGGGGGGGGCCCCACGCAGGAGTGCGAGGGACCTCCGCGGAGCCCCCCCACGGCCTCGCTGCATGGCCGCGGGAGCGCAGGCGGCACGGACTTTCGGCTGGGATCCAGTCCTTGCAGCAGACGACCACCGGCGGAGAGCGAGGGGGGGAAGTGAGAAGGAGAAGGAGGCCTTCGCAGAAGGCGATTGACTTCTCAGAAGCCCTCGCGCCTTCCGAGTGGTTCTCCGAGTGTTCGGGGAAGGCTCAGAACAATTCTCAGGAGCCTGGGGAACCTCCGAGCCTCCTGAGCAGGCCCGCCCCCTCTGACCTCCCCCCTGGGCTGTCCTGCAAGATCAAGCCGGTAATCATTTGGCAAGTGTGGGTTCTGGGCGCCCGTGGCACGGCTTCTGCAAGTGACCTGCATCCGTGAACGAGTGCGAGCAGGAAGCAAGGAAACTGTCGACGACGACCGTGCTGCTCCCTCCCTGGCACCCTCCTCCCCGCACGGTTTCACGGTTTCACAATCAAGGTCTGCAACGAGCAAGCTCAAAACAGGGCGACAGGGGTGCGGGAACCAAGGGGAGAGCAAGACCTGTCACGGACTCCTCCTCGCCTCCTCGGCGCCTAGCCCTTGGCTCCCCTCCTCCCCTCCTCCCTTCCTCCCCCCTCCTCTTCCTCCACCTCATCCTCCCTCCTCTTCCCTGAGCAGCGCTGGGGAGTTGGCTGTGCACCTCCCGCGGATTGCACTGCCAACGCAAACTGAAGCCGCTACTGGTGCAGTCCACAGCACAACCGAGGGTACTCGGTCATGCCCGCGTGGCAACCTGCACTACGACTGCCAGAATGGGCGGGCCGCCTTGGCCACGTTGGGGTCGATGGTGCAGAACGGGTAGTTTGCAGACTCTGCCGCACCTCTGGGGGCAATGGAGGGGAGAATGACAAAGGGGACGCGCTCCCCGAAGCGCCCCAATTCTGGATTCCGAGAGAGAGAGAGAGAGAGAGAAAGAGAAGGAGAGAGAGAGAGAGAGAGCGAGGGGGCGAGAGAGAGAGAGAGAGAGATAGAGAAAGAGAGATAGAGAGAGAGCTACAGGGATGGGATGGGGAGGGTGAGAGAGAGTTGGGTAACACATTGGAGAGCCAGTGCAATTTTGAAGAAAAGAACATCCAAATGGGCCGAGCACAAGAGAACAATAAAGGGGGACGGGGAAATCAGAGGGAGAGAGGGAGAGTCATGCGCATGGGGGAACGCGCGAGCGACAGGCAGAGAGAGAGAGAGAGAGAACAGAACAGGCTGCGACGGCGACGATGGCGACCTTGATGTCGACAACGGTGATGACGGCGACGGTGACGACGACGCCGACGGTTTCGGCTTCCCTGTCGAGGGACGAACATCGAAAACAACAACACTCCCCCGTCTCATCTGGACAAAGGAAGGACTGACTTGCTTTCGATCTGTGCCGTCTCTGCGGTGGTACAAGGTAGACGTGTAGAACCGTCGACGACGACGGCGTTGCCGACGGCGGCAACGACAGCGACATCGGCCACAACGGCGAACGAGGTGACGGAGGCGGCGACGACGACAACGACGATGACGCCGGCGTCGACGCCGACGGTTTCGGCTTCTCTGTCGAGGGACGAACATCGAAAACAACAATGCTCCCCTGTCGCATCTGGGCAAACGAAATACTGATTTGCTTTCGATATGTGCCGTCTCGGCGGCAGTACAAGGTAGAAGTGTGGAACCGTCGACGACGACGGCGTTGCCGACGGCGGCAACGACAGCGACATCGGCCACAACGGCGAACAAGGTAACGGAGGCGGCGACGACGACGACAACGACGATGACGCCGGCGACGACGAATGCGACGGCGGCAACGACGGCGGCCTCGTCGATGGCGGTGGCGACGACGGACACGACAGTACTGGCGACGACAACGACGACATTGACGACGGCGACCCAAAATAACCCCCGAAATATACCCGAACGCAACCCGAATGAATCCCCAAAGTGAGCCCCAAAACTGCACGAACAAAATTCGAACTAATTCAAGCTGAAAGGACCAATCCGTGGCCCGAGCCGCTCACCAACACCCTACGCAACCGTGGCCAGGCCGCTGGTGTATTATCCACCCCATTGCCGTGGGTATCAAGTGGACAGCCCTCAAGGCCCTGAACATCATCAGTTTTGCGCGTTGAGGATGTGAGAAGGACTTCTCCTGAATGGCCACGTGATCGCTGGGCCGACCAATCTGCCCACCTTCCGGGCCTTGGCCGCCAGACACGGCGAACGATCCTGTACTTGCCTGGGCCCAAACGCACAAGCTCAGGTTAAACCAGAAGGCAGCGACCAGGCAAAGCACACGAGCGCAGACGCCAGCCCAAAAAACTTTTTACCAGCGAATCGGAACCCACTGGCAGAGTGCAGGGGGACGACGCGACACGCCGACGAAAACGACGGACGACAGACGAACGACGAGCGCGCGGGGCGGGGAAGGGGATGGAAGAGAGGGGGAGGGGGGAGGGCAAAGGAGGCGCGCCGGCCCGCGCCCGGACCAGCTTGCCCGCACAAAAACAATCGCACATGGGCCCGCGCAGGGATGCCGGAATGAGTGCGATGAAGTTGTGCGGGCCAGCCCTGCCTTGTCTGCCTGTCTGTGCCTCTGTGGCTGCCTGTCTGCCTGTCTGTCTCTGTCCCTGCCTTCCTCCACCGCCTCCCTCCCTCCATGCCTCCCTCCGTTTGTCCTTTTGCTCCTCTCCCGCTCCGATCTCTCCATGCCTCCCTCCTGCCCCCCGCCCCCCCCCTCGCCCGCACACCCTCCCAGACATCCGACGTCGCGATTCTTCCACAGGGCGGCCCTCCCAAAAGTCTAGACCCCTTCCCCAGGAACGGCAAGGCACCTGCTTTGCACCCTGAGTCGTTTGTGCTACGGCCACCAATCCGTGCAAGGGCCCCCGGAGGCCGACAATCACTCACCAGAACCTCTCGTCGTGATGTCTTCGCGACGTGATGATGCCAGGGTGCACTCTCCGGCCTCTTCCTGCCCCCGCCCCCCCATGGCCGCGACCCCCCCCCTCTGCCCCGTGGTGCGAGCGCGCGCCGACGCCGCAGAGCGCGTTGAAGAGCGTGCTCTTGCCCACGTTGGGCAGCCCGACGATGCCCGTCTGCAATCCGCGCCGACCCACGAGCCTGGTTAGCCGCCGGGGTCGCCCTCCTCCCCGCTTCCGACCACCCCTCCCCAGCGCATCGCTTAGCCCGCTGAGTGTGACGGCGTCATGGCCTTAGTTGTTACATCAAGTGAAAGACCGTCTCGGCATGCCCACCGCCGCGGGAATTTTGAGTACGAGGCTCTGGCGCCGACCCAACACCACCTTGTCTCACCGAGACACGGAGCAGAGGACAAATTAACCACCTTGATTGTCTGGCACCCTGCAGGCCGTTCCAGTTGAACAGAAAAACTGCGCATCGCTTAGCCGATCCGCCGATCCGCAATCCCCACTGGCATGGCTTGGGGCCCAATGGCCGACCCTTCCCCTTCCCCTTCCCCTCCTCCTCCTCCTCCTCCTGAATAGGTGCGGATCTGTATGCTTTACGCTGCTCCCTTCGGGTCTCGCGGGGCCTGCGTGCCCCCCCTGGGGGCGGGGGCGGGCGGGGCTGAGATGCCGTGGCCCAGAGGGAATGAGGATCGTGACTACCTACCAGACCACCCCAACCCAACCCGAAGACCCGCATTTCGGGTTCGGGGGGGTACGGGCTTCATATGTGCTTTTTTGTCCATGTTCCCCGACCCCCCCTCACTGGAAATGGAGGGCACATCGGGGCCTTCGGGCTGGGTTGGGGTGGTTGGTTGGTGGGCGGTGAGGCCGGTCGCGAGGACAGCCTCGCGTCGTGGAGCACTCGCGACGGGATCTGGCTCGGCAGCTCTCGGCCTCTGGAGGCCCCGACCGGGCCCCGGGGCCGCCAGGTAACAGTGGCACGGGGCGAGAGGCCAGTCGCTGAGGGGAGGGGCCCGGGCCCCACGCCGCGAGAACAGCACGACGTCGGATGGCCGAGTCCTTCTCCTGCTCCCGGGTCCCCCTGCTGTGGGGGGCCTGCCCACGCTGCCGCTGCTCCTGCTCCTCGGCGAGCGAAGAGCGGTACGATCGTAAGCGTTCCCACCGTCGGGGGCGCGTCTTCCGGGGCGGCTGGAGCGTTGTCACCTTGCCGCCGTGTAGGGCCTGTAGGGGCATATACTTTTCGGCCGTCTCGTTGCAGCCGTCTCCGATGGCAAAGCAGCTTGTCGCATACCTCCCGTAGTACGCTGATCTCCTCCCCCCTTCGCCTTCTTAATTGTTCTTCTTATTACAGTCGGGGCGTTGACATAAGGAACCCTAAATAAGGAACGGGGCCCCTTTCTCCCATAAGTTGAACTTCGATTTCCCATGGAAAACCTCAGGAAAACAGAAGGCAAATTGCAGCCCAATCAAGGAACACCGAGCCCCTCCCCAACGAAAAGGGTTCCTTCTTCAGGGCCCCGACTGTATGTGTTGTGTCTTCTTCTTCCCGACGGCGCCGAAACACGAAGGCCGCAGCGGGGCACTGAAGTAAAAAGAAGAGGATGAGGAAGAGGAGGAGCATCAGAAGGAGGAGGAGGAGGAGGAGGAGGAGGAGGAGGAGGAGGATGGGGAGAGGGAGCGGGAAGCAAACAACAACATGTTGTTCATATTACTCCTTCTCTTTCTGCTGCTCCCGCTCCCCCTCTCGCCCGAAGGGTGGAAGTGAGCCCTGGGACCCCCAACTGCCCAGCTGCGCACGGACGTCTACCAGGCGTGCGGACGGACGGGGCGTCCGAGCCGCCGAAGCCGGCGCCGCCGCCACTCCCTGCGCGCGACGAGCCGTCAGCGCGCAACGCGGTGCCCTCGAGAGCGCACCCTCCAAACGGAAGGGGCGGCAGCAGCTAAACGCATGGCCCGCACCTTCCAGCTCGCAGCGGTGCTCTCCCGCTAAGAAGACGGAACCACGACGGGGACAAAACAGGGGATATCTGAGGTCCGGCGGCTCTGGAAAATCCATCAGGCGCCGCGGCCGTTCCAAAGAGCTCCAGGCAGCTCTGAGAGATCGATCCGGGACGCTCTGGAACGACCTATCCTGGTCCTGGGCCGGCCCAATCCGCCCTCGCCCTCACGTGCAGAGCGGTGCCCCGCACCGAGCCTCTTTCCACCTGTGCCTGGTGGTGGCCCTCTGCGGCCACGGTGGCTGCCATCACCCGGTCCTGCACTCGTCGTAGCGCTGCGCCGCTGCCGCAGAGGACCCTCGCCGTGGCTGCGACAGGACGGCGCTGGGACGGGCCTGCCCAGAGCTGCTGATCGCGGCAGGGTCGAATGAAGAGCTGAGACGCCTGATTGGAGCCCCTGCAGGCGACATCGGTTGACCCAGACGCGCCGCCTGCACCACATGGTGAGTCACCTGGTTCTGAGCAACGCAACCCGCAATGACGAACCCCGACTCCGAAGCAAGTCACTGGGTACCTGCCACGAGGCCCCAAGAGACGCAGAGCAAGTGGCGCGAGACCTCCCCGAAGCTTCCCCGAAGCTGCCGGAAGGGCTGCGGGGTAAGCTCGTGCCGACCCCCAGGTATGAGCGAGAAGCCCTGCGCCGTGCGGCCTCGGCATATGCCAGCGTGCCCTGCCCCAGGTCAGGGGCCGTCCTCCAGGCCTCGTCCCTGCTTGCAGCGCTTCTCCGGCATATTCGGACTTTTGCGCCGCTGCACTGAGCCCAGTGTTCCAGGTGTGAGCACTGCGCCGCCGTCTGTCTACGTGCTTCTCGTTGGTTGGGGTTCGAATGTTCGTTTCGCCTGAGCCCCTAGCTACGTCGATTAACTTATCACGACAGGTAGCCATGATGAACTCATCAACTGGTCCTTGCCACGTCTGATGCCAATCATGAGCCGCAGCTGAACCGCGCGCAACAGATGCAGGGAAATCCTGCTACTGTCTCTTCATCTAAACGATCTTCGGCCATTCGGGCGATATTCGCTGTGGGGCTTGTCAGTCTTCTTCTCCTCATCAAGGCCTTGACTGGTTCTGGGCGGAGCTTGTTTTTTCCCTAGCCCTCTCCATGTGATGCTGTTCGCCTGAATGTGCTTTGAGCCTGAGCCGCCAGCAACTTCGACTGAAGATCTTGATGGTTCCACTATGGATTGTAGATCCTCCCTGACAAGTTGACCTGCGACGCTTTTGAACCTATCTCAAAAATGAGCCATGGCCGTCACCACTCGTCGACTCAAGATCTGGGATTTTGTCATATCTAGCTTGGTTCTTCCTTGGCCCTCTGCCTCGCGGTACCATTGGGAGTTTCAAGGTTAAGAGTTCAAGCTGCTGCCGAGCTAATAATAGATCTTGAAATATTCAACGTCGAGCCTGGATTTCCCCCTCGCCCTCTGCGTTGCAACGCCACTGAACCGATCCACGCCTCCAAGTCAAGAAGTCAGCCAGCTCCGCTTCAAGATCATCATTCGCTCATCGAGGTGAAGGTCTACTCTCGTTCCCTGCATTGCGGCGCAACTGAACACAATAACCTCTTGAGCTCGAGCCGTCACAATCTCCGTGTCCATTGGCTCTCCGCTTTGAGCACCCCATCCAAGTCCTCCCTCGCTCACCCCTCATCCAGACAAGGGGTCAACAAGGGGAGGGGGCTGGAAGGTGGCTCGGAAAGAGAAGGAATATAGTGCATGGGGTGATGGCGAGGACTAGGAGGATGAGAGGACATGGTAATGACGACGAATACTGGCGACGATGATGGGGTGAGGAACAAAAATAAGGAGGAGGAGAAGGAAGACGAACACATACACTACGAAGGGAGAGACGGTATGGGGGGAGAACAACGGAGGAGAACAGAGGAGCAGGGACGGATGCTGAGGAGACTGAGGAGGAAGACGAAGAAGGGACATATAGAAGGATCGTGCAGGAGGAGGAGAGAGACGGGGGCGGGGATGGAGTAGACGGATGATGAAGCGAGGGTAGACAGCCTGGCGAGGACGGCGAGGAAGAGGAATTGAGGAGCGAGGACGAGGAGGCGGAAGAAGGACGGGGGCGATGCTGGAGACGATGATGATACTGAAGTTAGGATGCTGGGGCCGAACTGTCTTACACCGTCCATGGGTGCGTGGTTGAAGAGGGGTTCCGCGGCGCGGGATCTTGTCATGGTGTATCTTGCGTGGTTGGCGTCGTCACACAGAGAGATAGAGTAAGAGAGAGAGGCAAACAACAATAACAAATATAACAACAACAACCGACATAAAGAAATAATGAGAGACAAAGAGAGAGAGAGAGAGAGGGCGTGAGAGAGAGAGAGAGAGAGATAGAGAGGGAGTGAGAGAGAGAGAGAGAGAGAGGGAGGGGCCAGGAGGGCACGCGGGGGAACGGAGGGGGAGGGACGGGAGGAGAAGGGCGCCGTTTCAGAGTCGGCAAGCTCTTATACGCAAGCTCCCGCGTCCGTGAGGTGAGAATCTCGGCCTACCCCTTGTCCGGCGGCGCGCCGCGGCGCCAGTTCCCCCAGGGGTCGGCAGGTTCGCACGGGAGCCCACGGGCACGCTCCTGCACCGCCGTTCGGCCCGTGCGGCGGCTGCTCTGCACCAGGCCGAACGCCAGCGACGCCAGCCGGGCGTCGGGGAAGCGCCGCGGCGCGAATTCTCGGAGGAGGATCGCGCGCAGGTCGGCGGGCAGGGCGCACACGATCTCCTCCGACTCCTCGCTCAGGTCCCACCGCTGCAGGAAGCCGTCGACCTTCGCGGCTGGGCAGGCGGGTGGCTGGAGCGGCGGTGTGGGTCGGGCGGGCTCGAGGGGACCCGTGGGCATGGGGCGGGGAGGGGGGAGCAAGGGGGAAGAGGACGGGGCCGGGCGGGACTGGAGGGGAGCCGCTGGCGGGGGGCGGGCACCCGGCAGCCGCAGGGGAGGGAGGAGGCGAACTGCGCCATGGAGAGGCGCACGGAGACAGCACAGCCTGCCCCGCCCCCGCGGCAAAGAAGCAGGGCAGGGAGGCCAGGGCAGCCCACTACGGCCGTGCGGCACAAGAAGCTTCCAAGACAGCCAATACGGACTCCCAAGACGGCCGATAGGGGCTCAAGACGGCACAAGAGATGCACGACGACCCGAGAAGGTCTCAAAGGGACAGAAGAGGGACCCACACATGAGCACCACCCCCAAGGCGGTTCAAGCAATCCTCCAAGGAGATCAAAAAATGTCAAACCGGAGGAACGTCATCGGCATCCCTATCGGCATCTTTTCTTCATCTGAATTACAATCCTGAACACGTGGAGCAATACCGCGTGTCTCAAAGAGCAAGATCCTCGACCGACAAGCCTCGCGGGCCGTCTTGCTGGCCCCTCCACGTGCACAATGCTTGCCCCGCTCATATGTCACGCGAGATCGCGATCATCGCGCGGCGCGCTGCTATCGCGAAACTCTCGTCGGATTAAAGGAGGATTCCCAGGAGTGGATAAGGAGGCGGAGGACGGGGAGAAGCCGCAGATACTGTTGATCTCCAACCATGCAATGTAGAAGTCATGCTAAAAGTGGGCCTCCGTGGACTTCGGCGGGCCCAAGCGAGCCATCGACTAGCCTGAGAGAGAGAGAGAAAGAAAAAAGAGAGAGAGAGAGAGACGCAGACAGAAAGAGAGAGAGAGAGAGACACAGAAATATTAATAGAGATACAGGAAGAAAGAGACAAAGAGAGAGAGAGAGAGAAAGACACACACACAAAGAAAGAGATAGAGAGATAGGGAGAGAGAGAGAGAGAGAGAGGGAGGGGAACAAGAAATGCGATGCTCCTGCTTCCTTTTGGCTGCTCCTGCTGCAGCTCGTCCTCCTTTTCCGGCTCCTCAGCCTCCTCGTTCCCCCCTCTCGCCGCCTCCGCACCGCCCTCCTTTTGCCATCGGAAACGTCGCAAGTTGCTTCTGGCTGGTCCCGGTGGTGCTTCGCCGCGCTCGGCTGCGCCGGCCCCCTGGCCCCAGGATGGTCTACAACCCCCCCGAATAAAAAACCTAGACCGCAGAGGTCGCGGAAACTTAGCAGCTAGCATTGAGCGCGTCCCGTTAGGCCGCGGGGCCCCAGTACAATGTCGCCGAGACCGCCATGGCGGATTTCCGGTTCATGCCATACCCCCTTTAATAATCTAATCGCCAAATGGGGCGACGATCGGAAATTCGCATTCCGCCCAAGACTTCCCTCGAACAAATCTCCGATCGGGTTCCAGAGGACCTGGAATTTTCAGAGGCGATCGGACATGTGCGATTTCGCTTGAGACTTCCTCACAAAACAAATCCGGCCTGGCGTATGATGCTGCCTGGAAGTAGCGTCATCTTTCTGAAAATTCAACAAAGCGCGTTAATTTGTCTCGACGCGCGCGATTCTAAACAGAACTTTCTGGTTATGGTGATCGATGCTTTGCGGTGCTGTGCCGTTGTTCGGCGCGCGGCGTTGCCTTGGGTTCGTCTTGGAGGACATATCCGAAATCGGGAGCCGAAGATCCATCGAGGGCCAATGCTCCAGATACAGTCGCTGAGCGAGGACGCAAGGGTCCTTGTAGGGCCAATCCGGATTTTTTAATCCAGGAGGTGGTAGCCACGTCCAGAGCGACCCAAGGCTGGAGCCAAACTTGTTTCTTCGGCGGCGAGGGAGAAATGGCTGCACCAGCGATGAAGCTAAACGGGGGCACCGAACATCAACTTGGCCAGCGTACAAGAGCGGGAAGAGGGCAGAGGGCGCGGCCGCGGAGGGGGGGAGGAAAGGCCACTCAGAGGCGGAAGAGTTCTCACCTGATTGTGCTGGCGCGGCCAAACCCGCCAGCGGGATCCACGGCAGCTGCCCGGCCGCGGCGCCAGGGCACCCACGGCCGATGACGGGGCCCAGTGCGTGCAAAGCAAATATATACAGCAGGGACGCTGCCGAGAAAGTAGGCGGCGTACTTGGACGACAGAAGGAGGGCCGCCATGCCGCCCAGGTGGGTGGCACGTGACAAGGTACGGCGAGTTCGCGAGCAGTCCAAGCTTGGACTGCGGAGCCAAACCAGTACATGTACTCAAATAGCCGTTCCTACCAGCAATGCAACGGCACTTCTGTCGTCGTGCTTTACGCTTCCTGCGGTGCCCCAGGGTTTCTGCGGGCCCCCCACGGCCATCGGGGGATCAGGAACTTCTGTGGGGCACCTGCTGGGAGGCCGGTTTCTCATTCGATGTGCCACATGTGCCGCATGTGCCTCGGCCCGTCCCTGCCACCTGCTCTGCTTACTGCTCACAAGGCGAGGGGCGTGGATGGGCAGGGAAGGGATGGATGGTGGTGCGGGGGGGAAGAAGAAGTTTGAAGAAAAAGCCGGCGAGACCTCGAGCCGCTCCTCTTCTGACAGCTCCACCCTTTCGCGGGCCTCCCAAACGGTGCCGGAGTCTGCGGAGCGACAACATCCAACCACACCGCCGTCGAGTCGGCCATGCGGTGCGATTGGAGTCTCCGTTTGTAAGAGAGCGCCCGCGCCGATCCTGAGCCCAGGATCGATGCATAACGACGTCTTGTCTCGCCGGGGCAGCATTCACACCGATCCTGGGAGCACGACTGGACCGGCCAGGACCGATGAAGCAGTACAGCTGACAGTCCCCAACTCAACTCCGCCCAAACCTCGAGGCCCACTCACGCGGGGTCTCCAGAAGTCCCGACCCCTTCCCGAGGGCCAGGTTTTCGTCCGGGGCTGTTTTTGACGGGCCTGGGCCCGAAGATGACAACCAGAGCCCGAAGATGTCGACCAATATTCGCGACGTT
>CAUYUJ010015505.1:867395-1007989 GCA_963575745.1 Prorocentrum cordatum
TAACCGATCCCCATCCCCAGCGGCGTGGCCTGGGCCCCACTGGCCGATTTACCCCCCTAGATGGGGATATAGGCCGTCCCCTTCGGGTTTCGAGGGGTGTATCCCGAACTGGAGTGGTGATTTGGTGGGCGTCTCGGGGATGGAAATTAGTTAAACGATGCCGAGTTTAGTTGTCTGGCTGCACGCGGGTACATACTTGGCGTTGTTGCCGTCGTGCCTTCACAACTCCCGGTTTCGTGTGTCAACGTCTTCAGCCGCGCAGCCGCGCTTCCCACGCTCTGTGTGCGCCTGCTCTCCTTAAGACTTCTGCCTTGGCGATAAAACCTGGTAATCTCCTCCCCCCCAAGAGATCCCTGAAGCGAATCGATAAGCCAGATCGGCGATCGAAACAAATCTGACGGCTGGAATCGGAAGCCAAGTCGGGAGAAGTCGAATCGGCGGAAATCGGCAGGCTACTCAGGCCCCCGCGGAGAAACCGAAGCCCGACTCGGCCTCCGAAACCGAGCACACATCGGAATCGGAACCGATCTGACTCGAATCGAGCCGGGTCGGAGGCGTGGAAATGCGCCCTGTCCTGGTGAGCCCCTTCTCCCCAACCTTCACACTTCCCTCCCCCCCTTCCTCCCCCCCTCCTCCTCCTCCTCCTCCTCCTCTTGCTCCTGCTCCTCCTCCTCCTCCTCCTCCTCCTCCTCCTCCTCCTTCCCCCCTCTCTGCAGCAGCATCCCCCCCCCCCCCAGCGGACCAGACCACCGGCCCCACGGGTCCCCGCTGGGGGGCGCCTCGGGCTCCGGCTCCGGCCGCGTCCTGGCCAGGGAGGGGCCTCGTCATCCCTCCTCCTCCTCCTCCTCCTCCTCCTCCTCCTCCTCCTCCTCCTCCTCATCCTCCTCCTCGTCCTCCTACTCCTGCTCCTCCTCCTGCTCCTGCTCCTCCTCCTCCTCCTCCTCCTCCTCCTCCTCCTCCTCCTCGTCCTCCTGCTCCTGCTCCTGGATGGCGGGGTGCTTCGGGGCTACCACTCTGGCTGAGCTGCTGCTGCTGCTGCTGCTGCTGCTGCTGCTGCTGCTGCTGCTGCTGCTGCTGCTGCTACTGCTGCTGCTGCGCCAGATCCTCCGCACGCAGCAGAATCGGCCGAAACATTTGATGCGCAATGTCGTGGACAATGTGGCGCTGCAGGCTTGCGGGCGCCCAGTGCAGGCGGCTTCTATTCTAGCTGAGGCACTCGACCAGTTGTTCGCCAGCTTCCAGGAGATTCCAAGAGCTGACGCTGCGCGTCAACGTCAAGAAACGAGGCACATGTGCACCCGTGAGGTCGAAGATCATGCTGCTGCAAGGTGGTGCCGACCCCCCACGCCGAAGGTCGAGCATGCTCGGCACTTGGGGACGGAGGCAACGCTGGGAGGAGTTCGCAGGAGGGAGTCGCCGTCGGCGCGGAGAACATCGTAATCCACGCCGAGCCACACGGGCAGTGCGTCGGCGATGCGGCGCGATCATCCGACCCCATCTGCTGTGGCCCCATCTAAGACAGAACTCCGACGACATGGTTTTTGCAATCGCGGCTTGCTCCGCTCATTTCGACCTCCTCGATCGGGGCGAGCAGGGCCAAGCTCATCGCTGCGGGCTCTCTCGATCCAGGCGGCTCCGACTTCTGAGGGGGGGCCAGCCCGGACGTGGCCCCCGGTGCGGCGCCATGGGGCCCACGGCGGCAGCCCTGTGGGGCAGCAGCCTCTCTGGCAGTTCTCCGACGGCCCCGTGTGGGCTGCGGGCCGTCTGCGGCCCACGAAGACTCGCCGCCACCCACAGGGCGCGTCCGCGGGGACTCGGCTGCACTCGAGTCGCTTGGGGGAGCTCGCACTCGGGGTCGCCCTCGGTCGCGTGGTGGTGCTCATGCCCTTGGCGGTCGCCCAGTCCAGCAGATCCTCGGCGTACTCGTACTGAGAGGCCAGCCAGGTGACGAATTTCTACGCCCAGCCTCTTGAGTCAGTCTCCTTCCCACTGAAGCTTGCTGGCTTCTGCACTGCCCTGCTGTCGATCATGGACCCGTTGAGGGCCTGCACGGGCCATGCGGCCTTCCGATGGGCTGCTGCTGTTAGGGACAGTGCCGATGCGGCCGTGCTTCGAGCGAGCTCGAAGAGGCACCCGTGGCAGGGAGCTGCCACGCCCGCGGACGTTGCCATCCTCACACTTCAGCGCATCGAGCGAAAGCTTCGGGATTTCTGGACTGTTGAGACCGACTAAGTAAGGCCAAGCCTGGAATCTGCCTTGTAGTTGCAAGGTCACGCCCTAATGCGCTGCGAGATCGAATCCCCTCAGTGAACTGGCGAGACCTCAGGTTACGTACTGTGTTCGGTGAGGTGCCTGTTGTGAGGGTATCAGGCCTGGGCAGCTCCTGATGTCATGGTGCAAGGGGCACCCTCGCTCGCCTCAGGTCACAAGGCAGCTGCAGCGAACCAGAGGTGGGAAGCGCCCACACGGCCGAGCCACTGCTGCGCATCTGTCTTTGAGTAGCTCCCGTGGTCCGGGCGAGGCGGAGCAGGATCTCTTGACAGCTCGGGTCCCCCGCCTGCCCCCTCCGCGCCCGCGGGGATGAGCCAAACACGGCCAGGTCTCGCCTCCCGGGCCGCTGGCGTGCGGCCTCGTGGAGGGCGGCCTCTGCATGGTCGAGGCCCTGGGCGAGGCTGCCAGGCATTCTCCTTAAGGATCTGGCGGATGAGGGATCCTCCGATTATGATGGCGAGGTTTGTTTTAGTTTTCTGTCTCACTTGAGGTCGCTCAAAGGTACCCTCATCCTGCTCCTTCCCCGTCCTGCTCGTCCTAAGTGGGGGAAACGGGCCAGAATGGAGAGGCGGCAAGGGGAGGCAGGGGGTGGGGTAAGGGGGCACGGTGAAGGTGGAACTGAGCAGCGGGGTAGGAAAAGGAAAAGAGGAGGGAGGATGGGGAGAGGGAGAGAGGGCGCGAGAGAGAGGAAGGAAAAGGGGAGCGAGGAGGAGGAGGAGGAGGAGGCGGGGGAACAGCACATGGAGAGGTCCCCGAGGTGCTTGGCGTGGATTGTGAAGAGGGGGAAGGGGAGATGCTTGATGATGGGTGCAGGAGGGGGGCCTGGTAAGGGCAGTTGTTTGGGGGCGAGAGGGGGAGGGGGGGCAGGAGAACTCGTTATGGAGGACCACGAGGAAGTGGAGCGCCGCCAGAAACGCGTGAGAGGAGTGAGAAGGGCCGGGAAGAGACGGCAGGACAAAGAGAAGAGTGTGCAGGACAAGAGACGGCAGGACAAGAGGGCAGAGGATGAGAAGGGAGTGTGGCAGGACAAAGACAACGAGGACGAAGGGCAAAAATGTAGGGGAGTGGAGGGTGGAGCGGTCGCGAGGGGCGTGTGGATGACGGGCGAATGCGGATGCCAAGGAGGAGGAGGAGGAGGAGGATGAGGAGGAGTAGGAGTAGGAGGAGGGGTGATGATGGTAAGAATTATGAAGAGGGTGGTAAGGATGGAGGAGACCTGTGACGTTGACGGGAACGGGCCTTAAGCCGAACCAACGTGCTCGCACGACATCGAACGCGCCCGAGCACGAGCCCTCTTCGAAGGTCTGGACGGACGCGTCGTGGCTTCGCCCCTAGCTCGCACCCATGCAGGGTCGGCCTTCCCGAGGCCAAACACGAAAAGCGTCCAAGACTTGCTCGCGGACAGCAGGGCTCCGCCGGACGCACGACTGGATGGACTGGCTGCCCTCGGGATGCCCAGGACCTCCCAGCGCCAGAGAATCGACCAGCGCCCGACGCTCGACCAGAGAGGGCATTCGTGAGGCCCGAGGGACAGCCATCTGACGCCCTGTTCCCGTGAAAAGAACTCCGACCGACGAAGCCACCTCGACCTGATCGCTCAGGCCCCCCGGGCAAAGTCGACGGGGGACGCGAGCTCCTCTGGAGGGGCTTTTTCCAAGACAGAAGAACAGCCACGCCTGCAACGGAACTGGATTTGACCCTTCGGGGAGCCGCGGTTATCAAACACACGTGCTGCTTGAAAAGCGTGTCCGCTGACGCGAAAGACCTAAACCGAGAAAGTGCTGTGTTCCTCCCCCCTTCGGACGGCTATCCTCGGGCATCGCATGGCTCTGCGGGTCCTCGGCAGGAGCAGCTGCGGCAACGGCAAAGGTCGGCTGAGCCTCGAGCCCACCCGTGCTCTTGACAGGCGCACCCGATATTGACACCCCCAAATGTCGCCGCCCATCGTACTGCGTCCGCTGCAAGGCTGCGCAGGCCACGCCACAGAGGCACACCTTCCCCCGTGCGACCATGTGCGTCGACTCCTAATCTTGCACACGTGTCGGCGTACTGGATCTCTCGCTGCCCCCAAAGACTCGCGCGCCCAGCATCGACGTCGGTGACCGTCGCGTGGGCCAAAACCTGTTCGCAAACGAGCCCCAGGAGCCCCTGGGTCGTCGGAGTAGACTGGTCACTTGGTCAAGGCGTCGGTTTTGGACTGATAGCATTTGTTCAAATGAAGCACGGGCACCGCGTAGCCCCCCCCGCCCCATCCTTATTAATCAGCTGTGGGGCGACACTCACTGGAAGTGGGCCGTATGCAGCCGAGATTCGATTGCCAAATCTGTCCACGCTGCAAATCGCCCAGCAAGCCCTGAATCTGCCCAGAAACCAAATCCACATGGCCGAGCCGTCAAGAAACAATATTCCTGAGAGAGCACTCGGACCGGGACGATTACACCACAAAGCAGCCTCCTTCAACCTCATAGAGCTCGAACATTGAGTCGGGGAGATAGGCCTCCTGCAAGCCTCTCACTCATGATGGGTCCGCGCTGCTTCACACGAGCAGCGCATCTCATCAGCATGGCTCCCGCGCGATCTCGTCGAAGGCTGGCGTGCGCAGGGCACTCATAAGGACGATGGCATAGCATGCAAATAACTCCTCGGCAGACCTGCCAATCCTCTTCGCTGTGCAGCCCGCGACTAAACTGACGAGCCTGCGGGCAGCGGACAGTGGGCCACAGCCTCTCAAACATCGTTGGTAGTGCTTGGTGCAGACCTAACTCTTACAGCGGAACAGCGGGGACACCCCGCCCCAGAAGATCGGGGAAACTGGTTGCCAGTCTGGACCAGTCTGCATAAAAAGGGCCCCAAACAGCTCCCTGACGAACCACATCCCGAATCTGAATAGGTGCTAACCGAAGGAGTTGTACTCCACCACCATGTCGAAACTGCGTGCGCGAAAAAGCCAATAGAGCAACGCCAACTGAAGATGGGGCCGACCGCCACGGGTGGACCACATTCAGAAGCTTGCTGCTGGCGTGGCTGAGAGTGCTGGTCAGGACCTGCGCATTCGGCACCTGTTCCCAGACAGCCGCCGTGCACATAGAGATCACATGCCCTACATACACCACCAGAGAATTCATCTTGGCGCCAGGGTCGCATGTGAACAACCTGAAGCCTACTGAGGCGCCTCTGGGAAGCCTGCCTCGTGAGCTCGACGCCCAAATGCCAAGGCCCGCCATCTTTGCCGGGGCCAACCCAGAAGCACCAGAGCCCCACAGGGCCACTGCCGTGGACCCCATACGATGCACCATGGTAAGGTCAGCTCCAGCCCCCCTGCAGCATCTGAAGCCTCCGCCGAGACCGACAAGCTGCCATAGATCGCCTAGTACTGCGGATGCTGACCATCCTGGCTAACCCCAGAGCTGCATCGGTTCCCAATGTCTTCGTGGCGTCCGATCTGCAAGTCGAAGGCGAGGACCGAAGCCGTCGCAGGTGTGCGTGGACCGCCTCCGTGCAGAGGTAACCGCACTTCTTTTCTACTCCACTGGTAGTAGCAAGTCCCTAAACGTCTTAAACAAGAAGTCGACTTATCCCGCTAGCTGCTGTGCTGATTGCAAATTTGGCCCATAATTCTGCAGCGTGATGTCGTCGACTATATCACGCTTGTACAGCTCGTGCCTGTGCCCACGAGCCTCCAGCAGCGGGCCTGGGCCTAGCAACACGACCTTCGCGAACGTAGTGGCTCCTGAGCAGCTGGCCATGATCGTGTCGTTTGCTGTCGCTACCTTCGAGGTTGCCCCACCGTGGAGGAAGCATGCGGAAGCCAGTGATACCACCATACCTCCCAGGAAGCCCGAAAGGGGGAAAACAAGGGAAACGCAGCGGTATGCGTACCTTTTTCTCTTCCGACTGACGGAGAAGCCGAACCGCTTGGCCGGCGAAAGCATGTGCTCTCGAAGCTCGTGGGGAGGGAACAGGTGGAGGGCGGAACATCCACCCCGATCAGAACCGCCCCGACGCGCGAAGCCGTTCGGTAAACGCACCCAAAGAAGGGATCAACAAGGGCAGGGCTGTTCGGTAAACGCCCCGGGCCGTGTAGCAAACGCCACTTGTCGGGCCCGGGTGGTTTTCTTCCTCCCTTGAGAACAGAGGGGATTACAGTCGGGGCGTTGACCCAAGGAACCCTAAATAAGGAACGAGGCCCCTTTTTCCCATCAGTTCAAGTTCGATTTCCCATCGGAAACCTAAGAAAAACCCGAGGCAAATTTTGAAACAATCAAGGAACACGGAGCCCCTCCCCAACAAAAATGGTTCCTTCTTCAGCGACCCGACTGTATAGGGAGCCAGCGCGCACCCTCAGCGCGGCGGCCGTCCCCTTCGCGGGACGGGCCTCGGCCCCAGGAGCGCACGAGTGCGCCCAGCGCTTCCGAGGCTCGGGGCGCCCGACCTCCGAAGTCGCCGATGTGTACCCCTGGAGGCCCGGGGAGGGGCCCCAGCACCAGAACAGGGGGTGTTGCCTCCACAGGGGGGGGAATGATCCTGGATTTCGGCGCTGGTGGTGATACTTCGGCCACCTTGGAAGCCAGAAAATTACCACCATCACCGAGATCAGGATCTTCTTCCCTCGGTGGAGGCACACCGCCGAAATTGGTGTTGGTGTCAACCTCTGGGCCTGCGATACCCCCTCCCAGACACATCTGTCCGCGACCTCCTGTCAGGCGGATGGTATCGAACGCGCACCTCCTCGGTCATCTGCTCGCGCACCAGCTCCCAAATGTGTACGCGACGTGCCCACGATGAGCCTTCCCCGCGCATGGGCGGCGTCACGCCGTTGCAACATCTCTGCCTGAATCGACCCGGTCATGCAAACGAGGTCTCCGTGCCCAATCTTCGGGTTCCAGCGTCAGGCGTTTGATCGGGGTGGTTCGTTGGTCTGGCACGTTGCCTCGGGCCGTTGGGGAAAGATGCAACACACCCACGAGCAGAAAGCAACGATAAGAACCAACATGTGTGGAAGGCGGATCATCTCACCGAACAAGTTACTGCCCGCGCCTCTCTCTGTCGATTACTCAGACATCACCATTGCACTATGCTCGTCTCGAGGTGCTCCCCGTCTCTTTTTGCGGGTACTCGAGCCTGGCTTCCGAACAGCAGCGCGGCAAACAACATGCGGCCGACCAGACGGAGCCGTGAAGTCAGCACATATGTGGCTTGTAGCTCTGCCGGTTTGCTCATACTGCGTTTTCGACCAATCTCTATTACATGACCGATCTCCTCAACGCGCGAACGGTCGACACACATATGTGCGCCCAAGCGCTTCATAACACACTCACGAAGTGCAGTCCACTTGACAGTGTCCCCAACTTGAGCTCAAGCGGCGTTGGGTCGGTCGCACTCCCACGTCGTATTGCCGATCAGGCTGTGGTTTCCTACATAATTATCCAATCCGCGCTGCGAAGCTGCTGCGCGCACGTCCGACACCGTGAGTTTGACATTTGATCCGTCGAAGGCTTGCACCGATAAGCATCCCATGCCCAGCACCTCGCAGGTTCGTTTACCTCCACTCATTGCCCACTTCATCTTATAACCCATACTGTCTCGCTCAAACATCCTTTAAATCGGTGGACGCGTCCTCTGGCACAGCGTCGGATAAAAGAGCTGAAAGGGCTCGCCCTGCTTCAGCCCTAGCAGGATGTGGCACGGCTTGCTCAACCTACCTGTGCGCACCCGGGGCGCCTGGTCGGAATACAAGCCTCGCAGCGAGCGCACGTGCCCACCAGGAACGCCTTGCATGGAAAGTGCTCGGCATAGACCCTCGTGCTACACGCAAGCATGCGTGTCCTTGAAGTCTTGTGCAGCCACCCGCAAGCTCTGCTGCCACGCATGGCGCTTTCTCTGGAGCGGCGTGACCG
The DNA here is from genome assembly GCA_963575745.1 of Prorocentrum cordatum. Lineage (NCBI taxonomy): Eukaryota > Dinophyceae > Prorocentrales > Prorocentraceae > Prorocentrum > Prorocentrum cordatum. Next base: position 875,564 of record CAUYUJ010015505.1, read on the forward strand.
CGAAGAGGGCTGGAGACGAGGGACCCGGGGCGAGGGGGAGGAGTAGGAGGCGGGGGATGAGGACGAGGCCTGGGAGGAGGCGCGAGGGGACGAAGCGGCGAGGAAGGCGAGAAGGAGGCGAAGAGGATGGCAGGCCTGACGGGCATCCAGCCGGGCCCCCTGGCCTTCGCGAACCTGCCCCGGCCCTTGCCGGCCCACTCCGCGCGTGGCCGCAGCGAGCTTGGCCGCGACGCGCTCCTGCGAAGGAGGACGGGGAAGAGGACGGGGAAGGGTGGGTGGGGGGAGAATCGCGAGAAAGGGGGCGCGCGAGGGGTGGCGGTTGGGTCGCGGCGCCAAGCCCCCCCCCTTCTGTTAGGTCGGGCATGTCCTCCTACATGCGGATTTGGTGTTAAAGATAAAAGATACCACCACAATGCCTCCAAATATGCAAAAACAATCAACAAATTGTCCCCAGACTATCTTTTTATGGTATTTGGGGATACCCCTCCTGTAGAGGGACAGGCCCGACTCAACCCTTTCCTTCCGCGACGACCCCCCCCCCGCTGCCCCGTGGTGCGCGGGGCAGGATGGCCACGGGAGGGCTTCCTGCAGGGCCCGCCCCCCCCCCCCCCCCTCCAGAGAGGGCAAGCGAGCGTGCGGGGCGGAACGCGGCGACAAGGCCGCTCCTGGCTCTCCTCTGCTCCTGCGTGCCCGCGCGCTTCCCGTGGGCGTCCGACTCTACACCTCCCGCGGTGACCTCCTCGCTCGCGCGCCCCCCCTCTGACAGGTGTGATAAAAGTGTGACCACAAAACAATTGTCTTTGTTTTATTGCACTTGTTCGGCCCTCTCCTCCTCCTCCTCCTCCCTCCTCCTCCTCCTCCTCCTCCTCCTCCTCCTCCTCCTCCTCCTCCTCCTCCTCCTCCTTGTTCTTTTATCACACTTGTTTTTGTGTCCCCCCCCCAGTGAGAAGGGCGCCCCCTTGGCCCCGGGCCGCAGAGCGCGAGGCGCGGCCCGCCTCGCGCCCGCCACCCGGGGGCCTCCGAGGCCCTCCCTGGGCCTCGTCGCGGGGGCGCTCCGGGCACCACCTGCGCCTCCCTGGCACAGCCGGGGCCAGCCTGGCCCGGGGCCTCTTCTGGCAAGGTTTAGGTCGGGCATGTCCCCCTAGAGGCGGATTTCGGACGGAAAATCTAACATACTCTAAACATATGTTTAAACAATTGTCAAACATATGCAAAAAGTAGTCCCAATAATATTTTGTGATTATTTTTGAACAGTCCTCCTGTAGAGGGACACGCCCGATTTCAGGAGGCAAGGTCCGAGCTGCTGGTGACAAAGCTTCTGGCGCCGCCTCGCACGACTCGGCAGCCGCTTCCGGAACGGAGGCGTCGGCGAACCAGGTCCCGGGGATCGTCGGGGCAAGAATCGTGCAGGAGGGCCCCTTGCTCGTCGTTTTCCTTGCCGTCGTCGTCCCTGCTCGTCCTCTTCGTCGTCGTCCTCCTCCTTCTTCATGCAGTGCAGCTCCTCCTCCTCCTCCTCCTTCTCCTCCTCCTCCTCCTCCTCCTCCGATTCCTCCTCCTCCGTTCCTCCTCCTGCTTTTCGCGAGCGCTTGATGCAAGACCAATCGCGTCCGTCCTGCACTAACTCCTCGTCCTCTTTCTCCTCCTCCTCCACCTCTCGCAACGCCAGTGGGTGACGGACCAGGGGCAACTGAAGGGCATCATATAATATGCGAAGACGGCCAAACGCGTTCGACAAGAAGCAGTCAAGCCTCATGTTGCTGCTCAGGCCTCCGTGGAGCATGTGGTCAGAGGCATCTTGCGCGCTGGTCAATTATCTCGTTGCCGCTAAATGCACAGGCAGGCGCCCAAAGGGGGCCTCAAGAGGGACTTCTATCGCTTACTCGAGCAGCTGGGCGCGATGGTAGCCGACGACGAGTAAATCTTGAAAGGGGCAGTGAATGAGTTGCGTGCTGCGCCAGTCGGTCCCTGGGTCTTCTGGCTATGCGCTCTGCCGCCTTCCAAGATCAATGATACCTACTTCTTCAAGGCTGGGCGTCTATGAAGGGTCCGTCGGGAGCCCTCCCGTTCACTAGGTGGGGAGTGCCAGCAGTCAAAGTAGTGGGAAGAGCTCTGCTTGGGATCCATCTCGATGTTGTAAATCCTGACGGGGGATTTGGAGGAGGTCCTACAGTCAGTCATGAGCCTCAGCCTCCTCCTCGTCCTCCTCGTCCTCCTCGCCTTTCCTCCTCCTCGTCTTCCTACTCCTCCTCCTCCTCCTCCTCCTCCTCCTCCTCCTCCTCCTCCTCTTCCTCCTCCTCCTCCTCCTCCCCCACCTCCCTCTCATCCTCCTACCCCTCATATTTTTCCCCTCCTCTCGCGCTCACCCACGCGCGCGCGCGCGTCGGGAGTCAGAATGATGACGAGAAGGGGAAGGTGGAGTGACGAGGAGGAAGCAGCGTCGAACTCCCGGAGCCCCCGAAGATCCCCAGAAGGCCTCCGGAAGGCTTCCAGGAAGCATCCGAAGACCTCGGGAGTCCCTGAAGACCTCCACAAGCCTTCTCATCCTCCTCCTCCTTTTCCCCGCGACGGAGGCGACGACGACAGCGGTGATGGCGGCGACGGCGGCGATGACGACAGCGGCGACGTTGGCGACGGCTGCGAAGACGACGACGACGACGACGACGACGACGACGACGACGACGACGACGACGACGACGACGACGACGACGACCACAACAACGACGACGACCACAACAACAACGACCACAACGACGACGACCACAACGACGACGACGACGACGACGACGACGACGACGACGACGACGACGACGACGACGACGACGACGACGGCGGCGGCGGCGGCGGCGGCGGCGGCCACTGCGACTCCGATGACGGCGGCGAGGAGGGCGCTCCGACGGGGCGCCGGCTTCGGGCGCGCGGCGCCGCAGTCCCGGCAGGCCCGCCGCCGCGCGTACTGGTGCGCGCCGCACTCCACGCAGTGCCAGTCGCCAGGCCGCATCTCCTCGCAAGGGCGGGGCGGGCTGCGATGCCAGGAGGCGCCCCTGGGCCCAGAGGTGCCTCCAGCTCCTCCTCCTCCTCCTCCTCCTCCTCCTCGAATCTCGATCCTCTTCCCTGCTCCAACTCGCACCTCGTCCTCCTCCCTCCCCCTCCTCCTCCTCCTCCTCCTCTTCCTCCTCCTCCTCCTCCTCCTCCTCCTCCTCCTCCTTCCCTCCTCCGTCTTCTCCTCCTCCTCCTCCTCCTCCTCCTCGTCCTCCTCCTCATCTTCCTTCTTGCCTTTATCGTCGTCCTTTTCCTGAGCTCCAGTATCGTATGTTCTGAGAATCTCTCAAGTGAAAGCCTCATTTGGGAAAATCAGCGTTCTGAGCCAACTCCTCCAGCATCCCCATGGTGTGAGAATGTCTCAGGCGAAACGCTCTCCCCCCCACACCACGTTGAAACATCGAACGCCCCCTGTGGACAAGTGCAAACACGTGTCCCGCGCGCACGCCCACCCCAGCGCACAATTTTTTTCGCGCAAAGAATGAGAGGGAGGTCGACAGGGCGACGGCCGACGGGGGAGGGAAAAGGGGCCGGGCCCCAACATGTGAAAACACGTGCCCCGCGCGCCCGCCGGACCCCTTCCCCAAGACTGGCTTTTCATCCCTTTGACGGTCCCGAGGCCCAGTGGGGGCCCCCGGAGGCCGAAAATGGTGCAACACCTCCCGTCGTGATTTCTTCACAGCGCGGGGGTGTCTGGGTCTCGACCTTGCGAAGATCGAGAACTGGGCGTGGGGCTCCCGCCTCTGACTACCTGCCAGACCACCCAACCTAACCCGAAGACCCACATTTCGGGCTGGGGGGGGGTACGGGTTTCACCAGAGTGTTGTTCACTGCTCCCCCACACCCCCCCCACTGGAAATGGATGGCAAAATGGGGCCTTCGGTTCGGGGTGGGGTGGTCTGATGTTGAGCAGGGACCGACCGTCCCGGCATTCCTATAGGCCTACCACGCAATGTTCTTTGAACCCAAGCATGTTCGAATAACAAAAGCAATGTTCTTAGAACGCAAACCCGATGTGCTAAAACAAGGCAGTCCGGGCCAGAAATGTCCTGAGAACATTTCGCCGAAACCAAAGAAGGTTCTTAGAACATTGTTTGGTAGGCCTATCGGCACGCCAGGACGCTTCGCCACTGCTTGACGATGTGCAGGGGGGGAGGCCCTTCTGCCTTCCCACTTGGCCAGCGCGGCCCGCCCGCTGCCCACGGCGAGTGGCGCCCGCCACCGCCGGGGTGGCCCAAGCCTCCCTCGCGCTCGGTTAGTGAAGCCCCCAAGGCGGCCCCGAGGTCAAGGTGCTGGCAGCCCTCCGCCTGCCTGCAGGCGAAGGATCCCTTTGGCCTCGGGGGGGCGTCTGCGGGGCATTCCTGTGAGCAGAGGGAGAGGCCCTTGGACCATCCGACTCGGCGAGCGTGGCTAGGGCACGCCACACTGCTGCGCACAATCGCCCGGGTGGTGAACCTCCCCGCCCGTCCTCGCCCTCCGCGAGCGCCGCGCCCGCCGCGAACGACGCCTCCGACCCCGCCGCGGCGCTGCGCAGCTTCTCGGGCACGGCCTGGCCCGCCTCCTCCAGGAGCAGCGCCAGGCCGCGGGCGTAGCGGAAGTCCTGGGGCGGCGGCTCGGCGACGTGGCCCGCCTCCTCCTCCTCCTCCTCCTCCTCCTCCTCCTCCTCCTTCTCCTCCTCCTCCTCGTCCTCCTCTTCCTCTTCCTCCTTCTCCTCCTCCTCCTCCTCCTCCTCCTCCTCCTCCTTCTCCTCCTCCTCCTCCTCCTCCTCCTTCTCCTCCTCGTCCTCATCTCTCCTCCTCCTCCTCGAACCTCGATCCTCCTCCTCCTCCTCGAATATCGTCCTCCCTTCTCCTCCTCCTCCTCCTCCTCCTCCTCCTCCTCCTCCTACTCTTCCTCCTCCTCCGATGGGGCCATGAGGACGCGTGGCTTCAAGCAGTGAAGGTCGAGCCTGGGATCCTGGGATCCCCCATGCTGCTCTCCTCGGCGGCGAGCCCAGGCGAGCAGCGAGAGGGGGCAGGCCCTCTCAGAAGGCGCAGGGCTTCTCGGAAGGCGCGAGGGGCTTCCGAGAAAACCCGCTGACTTCTGAGAAGGCCTGCCCCCTCTCGCTCCCCCCCCCCCCCGGGCCTCGCCGCCGAGCTCCGGGCCCCACCCCGCAGGGCCCCCATTGCTCACCCGTCGACGGGGCGGCGCCGGGCTCGGGCTCGGCCCGGGGCCGCTGGGCAACGGGGCGGGGGGGCCTCCTGCGGCAGCGCTGGCGGGCTGTGTGCAGACCGGCGCGCCCGGGGGCTCGCGGGGGCGGTGCCCGGGCCCGGGCCGTGTGCGCTCCTGGGGCGTCAGCAGCGTCATGACGAACGCCCGCTCGTCGGGGGCGCAGCAGCTGCCCAGGTGCTGCGTGTACTCTGCCGGAGTGGGGCAGTCATAGTTGATGACGAACTGCACGTGAGGCAGCCCGTCGACGGAACCTGGGGGAGGGGGCGACAGGAAGGAGCACGAAGAGGGGGGACGGTGAGGGCGAGGAGGACGAGGGGCCAAACAACTACGCTTCCGTCTGCGCCCATCACAGCATGCATGTGTAACGAGTGTGAAGCTACTTGCAAGCCCGGCGACACCTGGAGGTATATCGCATACGGCATCACACGAATCACAACGCAATGCAATCTCGAGAATAAGACTCGAGTGTGCTATCCAATGCGCGGGCTGTCGACGCCAGCCCACCACTACATAAACACCCAAAACATGGTTTCAACTGCAACGCACCATTGCTGCCAATAAGGTTGCTGTCTCCTGGACAGAATCCGTGCGAAACCAGCCCGTGAGCGCCTCCCCTGGATATAATCCTGGACGCTTTTCTGAACCGCGAACAGCTGCTTCAGAGGACAACAAAAAAGACAGGAACGACGCATGCCCTCCCCCACACCTGACAGCTCATCTGGCCGTGATCGGGGCCACCGAGCCGATTTGGGCTTGACCCCTCCACCCTGGAAGGCTCCTGACGACGTTGGAGGGAACCCAGCACACATCACATATGCCCGTGTGACCCTCTCGAGCCCAGCCCCCTCGTCATAAACGCGTTCAAAGTCCCGTGCACTGCGGCAACCGGTAAGGGTCCCAGTAGCCTGCCGCAGGCTTAGGGGCCAGAGGGATTAGAGTGATCATATGTACGTATGTATGGATGTGTATATATACGCATATACAAATGGCAATGCAACATCTGGACGCTCCCATTGCACATAATTCTGCTCCACCGCAGTATGCGCACGTGCTATGGTGCCTCAGTCAGGAGCGCCCCGGGCGGGCCCAAGAGGCCCCGAAGACAACAAGGACGGGCCAAAGGCGGCCCGGGATGGCCACAAGACGGCCCAATACGTCCCCCGACCGTCCAAGGGGGTCCGAAGGGGCCCCCCAAGAGGCCCCCGACAAGCACCAATCACAGCAAAATTGCTTTACGATTTGGGCCCGCACGCCTTGCCTCCAAGACGGCCCACGAGACCCCCAAACTCGCCCCAACATGGCCCAACAGGCGACCAAGATGTCTCAAGAGAGGCACACGAAGGGCTAAATAAGATGCAAGAAGGGCCCAAGAAAGCAAACGAGAGCTTATAAACGTTCCAAGAGGGCCCCCCGACCAGCCCCAAACAGCCGACGAAAGACCCCACACCGCCCGATAGGGCCCGTCGCCGTCTGGGCGGCGTGTTGGGTCGTCTGAGGGGGAGCGACCCACCGTCGCTGGCTTGAAAAAAATTCCAAGGGGGTGTCTGAAACCAGCCGACGACGACGACGACGACGACGACGACGACGACGACGACGACGACGACGACGACGACGACGACGCCTACGACGACGCCGACGACGCCGACAATGTCAACGCCGGCGACGGCGCACCTGCCGCCGGCGCCTGCGCCAAGCGCCGTCTCTGATAGAATGCTGATTGAACTCGTTCCAAGTCGCTCGGAATCCCACTCGGGCCCTTGAATGTAATCTACCCTACTCTACCCTACGCTACTGTAGCCTACTGTACCCTAGCATGCTCTACTCTTCTCTACTTCGTTCCTGCTGTAGTCCATACTCCTACTCTATTCCATCCTTCTCAGGTCACCTCTACTCTACTCCGCTATGTTTTCTGCTGTGCTCTACTCATCCACTGCTCTCTACTCTTCTCTACTCTGCTCTATTTCAACATGATCTACATCTCCATACCCTACTCTACCCCAGCCTGCTTTGCTACTGTACCCTTCCGAGTCCAGCCTTGCTCTACTAGACTCTACTCTAGCCTACTCTACTCTACTTCTCCCCAACTCTACTCTACTCTACGCTACTCTACTCGTCGTCGTCGTCTTCGTCGTCTGCGTCTTCGTCGTCGTTGTCGTCTTCGTCGTCGGCGTCGTCGGCGGAGTCGTCGTCGTCGTCGTCGTCGTCGTCGTCGTTGGCGTCGGCGCCGGCGTCGTCGTCGTCGTCGCTGCCGGGGGGGGGGGTCTCTGGACACTCCGAATCGTTTTCTGGGCGGCGGGAGGGGGGCGTTGGACCCCGCCAAATCATTTTCCCGGGTGGGTGGGGGGGGCGGCGGCGCACCTGTCGCCTGTGCCCGCCCTAGGCGCTGGCTCTGATAGAATGCTACTAGGACTCGCTCCAGGCCTCTCAGAAGAATCCTACTAGGGCCCTATTGCACCCTGCCCTACTCTACTCGACCCTACTGTACTCTACTCTCCTCTACCCTACTCTGCCATACACTACATCTACCCTCCCGACAAGCTGGGCCAGCATTTCTTGACCAACTCGCTGGAAAGCTGGCCCAGTTTTTTTTGAACACGTTCGCCCTTCCGTTGTGTGTGTGGGGGAAATGTGTCCAGGTTTGTTTTAAGAAACCTCTAGGAAGCTGGCCCAGACTTCTCAAATCAAAACTTTCCTGATCATATGATTGGTTATGTTCTACTCTACTCGAGTCTACTGTAACTCTAATTTCTTCTACTCCAAGTCTAATCGAATCTACTCTGTTCAGCTCAGCTCAGCTCTACTCCATTTTTGCTCGACTCTATTCATCTACGGTTTTCCACTCGATTCGAATCTACTCAAATCTGACCTGACTCTCCCCATTCTGCTCTACTCTACTCTACTCTACCCTACCGTATCCCGGTTTCCCGCCCTACTCTACTCTACTCTACTCTACTCTGCTCGTCGTCGTCGTCGTCGGCGGCGTCGTCGTCGTCATCGTCGTCGGGAGTCGGCCTCAGCGTCGACGTCGGCGTCGGCGTCGTCGTCGTCGTTTCCAGGTGGGGGGGGGGTGCACCTGGACCCCCCGAATAATAGGATTTCCGGGCGTGGGGGGGGTCCTGCACCAGCCCCGCATCATTTTCCCCGGTGGGAGGGGGCGCTCGGACCTCCACCCTCTCCTTGGCTTTGAAGAGGAGGGGGGGGGGGGCCCTCCACCCCTGCCAGCAGCGGCAGAAAGCGCTCTTTCGATCGCCTTGGGGCCCTCCCCTGTGGACCGTCTTGTCATGGAGGTGTCTTGAGGCTGTCGCGTGGCAGTCTGGAGGCCCTGGTGGGAGGCATGGCGGCTGTGGTAGGAAGTCTGGAGCCCCTCTGGGAGCCCTCTTGGGGCGTCTCGGGGCCCTCTTGGGCTATCTTGTGCCCCTCTTCGATCGTGCTGGACCCCTCTCGGGCGCCGTTTGGGCCATCTTGGGGCGAGCTTGGGGCAACTTCGGGGCCTCGTGGGCCGCATTGGAGGCTCGGAAGACCGAGCAGGTTCGCCGAAATCATATAACATATTCGCCCTTGGTGCATCTTGGGGGTCCTGTTCGGACCCCCTGGTGCCTTCGAGGGAGCCCGCTGGCCCGTCTTATGGCCATCTGGGACCGCATTTGGCCCGTCTCTTGGACTGACTTGGACCCTCCTGAGGCGCCCTGGACCCAGGCGACCATGTCGCATGCGGTGCGACCAGATCATGCGGATGCCGAGAGGCAACGATGCAGAGGTACCATTGGGAAAGAACTCGCCCTGACGGTGCAGTTTGACTACGTCGCTCTTCTACGTATCCGAACTGGTACCAGTACAGCCGAGTGGCCCTGTCACAGGTGCGGTCCCTGCCACGGCTGGAAGGGTCAGAAACCTGCAACACTGCCACTGGGAGCGACGGTGGGAAGACCGAGTGGTGAGAGCCTTGTACCTGTGAATTCCTGATCGCCGGGCATGCAGCCGATGGGGAGATCGAGGGCAGGAAGACTGGGGTGTGCACGCAGTCCACGTGTCGCCCAGGGGGGATTCGACGGCAGGCGTGGGCTGCGGTGGAGTCGTGGCCACGACGAGCCCGTTCGCCGAGGGCGCTGGGACCCATGGAGACAACCCCAAGCGAAGCACGCTCCGAGGTCGACAGCCCGAGCACGAAGGACCGACGGGATCAGAGGGGCACTCTTCCAAAACTGCAGCCGTCGTGCTCTCACAGGGGGCGCTGGGGGGACGAACGAATTGTAGTTTTTTTTTCTGGCCACGGCGGGCCTTGGCCACGAAAGGGTCCCCCGACAGAGCTCTGAGGAGCAGTCCGCCACCTACCATGGCCACCCGTGGAGCTCGCGCACGATTTCCACGCACGCCGCGCACGACACGAACACGAACTGCGATATTTAAGCGCGGACGGCCTGGGGGCAAAACTGCCCGACCAACCTCCAACACGGTCGCGGCAGGACTCGGACTTCATGCCCCACGACGGCGCTGGCTGCTTGCGGAGGCGAAGGGGGGGGACTCACGAGGACTTTCGAGGCCTCACCGGGGCCCCGGCTCTGGCCGACCTCGGCGCGTTTCTCTTGCCGTGCACCGGGAACGACACGGGTCCTGGCGGAACGGGGTCCTGGGCACGGCTTCGTCGCCGCGCTCGGAACCCGCTCTGGGGCCCTCCGCTGGTCCCGGGGAAGGCCCTGGGGTCCAGGGCCAGCTTCCCCGCCGAGAGCCTCTGGAAGCCCCGGGGGGAGCCCAAGAGATGGCCCCGAAACAGCCCCGACGCCTCGATGCCCGACCGACGCAGTGCTCGTGGAAAAGGCGCCTGCGAGAGCCTTCTACGCTGTAGCGGCACGGGCGGATGATGGTACTGCTGCTGAGATTGATGATGACAATGATGACGACGACGATGATGATGATAGTGATGATGACGACGACGGTTAAGATGATGCTGATGCTGATGCTGATGGTGACGATGATGGTAATGATGATGGTGATGATGATGACGATGATGGCAGTGATAATGATGATGACGATGATGCTAAAGATGAGGATGATGATGGTGGTGATGCTGAGGGTGGTGGTGATGGTGAGGATGAGGACGATGGTGGTGACGACGATGATGCTGATGACTATGATGATGCTGATAACGGCGATGATGATGATGCTGGTGGTGAATATGGAAATTGTGATGCTGATGATGATGCTGATGATGATAATGATGATGATGATGATGATGATGATGATGATGATGATGATGATGATGATGGTGATGGTGGTGCTGATGATGATGATGACGATGATGCTGGTGCCGATGATGCGAATGATGATGGTGAGGAGGAGGAGGAGGAGGAGGAAGAGGAGGAGGAGGAGGAGGAGTGGAAGGAGGAGGAGGTGGAAGAGGTGGATGATGAGGATGATCGGGTAGGAAGGACACTTCGAATAATAACAGCACTGAGTAACACCATCTGAGGCTCAGCACAGGGTGCCACCAAGTGGTGGTCGCCAGTCCCTGACCACCCCCTGGCACTGCCTGGATGACAAAGCTGAGCTGAACGAAAGACAGGTCACACGCGAACAACACACAGACAATACAGACCCACCGGGGGGACGGAGGGGGCCATGGGTGCGTGTTGTCGGATGGGGCTCCTTGCTCGAACGGGAGCCTGCCCGGGGACCCGACAACCCGCACCCATATCCACACCTGTACCTATGGGCCTATGGGTACGGGTGTGTGTTGTTCGTTCGTCAACAGGGGGGGTAAGAAGGATAGCAATGGGAAGATTGGCGAAGCAGCTCACGCAATTAGCTGTTTTTTCCGGCGCCTAACGGCGCCAATGTATCGAAGAAGGCGCCCGGGGGCGGGGCCGAGACCAGCTGCATGTAGCAGATGTCGTAAACTCCCGCCTTCTCAGTCATGAGACTGCGACTGAGACAGAGGAACGGCTCGTGATTTACTGCGCATGTGACAAACACCAATTCTCAAAACGAACTTTCAAATCTCTCACGATCACTCAAGACTCGACCCCAAGTCATCACACTGCCTCTCCTTGCCAGGTCTGCCAACCAGCTCCACCCCGCGCCCGAAAGTCCTCCAGCTCTGGTCGAACCAGGAGCTCTACGAGCTATTTCCCGTGTCATCCTGGGAATCGACGCTTCTGTTTGTCTGTGCGCTTCTTCGCCTCCCGAGCAGGGACCGACCGTCCCGGCATTCCTATAGTCCTGCCACGACATGTTCTGAGAACCCTGAAACGTTCTAAGAACAAGAACCGTGTTCTTAGAACATCAGCCCGAGGTGATAAAACAAGACAGACTCCGCCAGAACTGTTCTGAGAACCCAGGAAAGGTTCTTAGAACACTGTTTGGTAGGACTGAAGGCACGCCAGGACGCTTCGCCACTGCTTGAAAGAGGAATCGGGGAGACGTAAGACCCGGGTACGGGGGACTCGGAAATCCCCGACGAGGTCGTCAAAAAAATGACGAGGCCGAGCCTGCATTTTGACGAGGCCTCCCGCTGCAGACATCCCACGAAACTCCTCCTCGTCAAAATCCGAGGCGCGGTCGTCAAAAAACGATGGCGAACCCGAGTCCTGGCAAACCCGGGTCTTACGCTCCCCCGAAGGAGGGCAGCCCCCGGGGCGCCGCCCGCGTCCGCCACCAGCACGCGCCGGCTGCCCGCTCGGAAGTCCTCCAGCGCCGCGCGCCGCTCCTCGGGCCCCAAGCGGCCGTGCACGGCGGCCACCTGCGGGCGCCGCCGGGCCCCTCCCGGAGACGAGGCCAGGACGAGGAGAGCATCGGGCGAGGATACCTCGAGAACCCAGATGGTCTGGTACCGGAAATTTTCGGTAGCGATTTCGACGCACCCCGAATTTCGGTAGCGACCGGATCTTCGTTTGAGGGCGTTGAAATAGCGGATTTCAGAACGCTCTGATACCGGTATTGGGCGCTACATTTCGGTATTTCGGTAGCGACCGATCTCTGCCGAGCGCTACCGGAAATTTTCGGTAGCGGACCATCAGGGAATGGAAGGTCGTCATGGCTGACGCCCCAGAAACGATGCTTCTGGCACGAGGTTGGAACGTCAGGGCGCCACGGTCACGTGGATCCGGGCTTCGACGTCTCAGGAATAGCGTTCTGGCACGAGTCAGGATCGTCAAGACGCAACAGTACCGGTGAATCGTGGCGTCGAAGTCCCAGGAGTGGCGGTCTGGCGCAATTCCCGACTTGCAAGCATTTGTCTTCCAACGGGGCACTCCCCTCAATGAAAATGAAGCCTTGTAGGGGCCTGTGAAAAGGGAGCATGGAGGGAAAGTTATGTACCATATGGGTGATGCGTCTTAGATTCAACCTGGTCCTCCTCCTCTTGAGCATGGACCGCCCGTCCCGGCATTCCTATAGACCTACCACGACATGTTCTTAGAACCCACAAGTATTCGAAGAGCAAAAACAGTTGTCCTTGAACATGATTTAAAACAAGACAGCCCCAGCCAGAAATGTTCAAAGAACATGTCGTGCAGACCACAAGGGTTCTTAGACCATTCTTTGGTGGGCCTATAGGACGGCCAGGACGCTTCGCAACTGCTTGATCCTCCTCCTCCTCCTCCTCCTCCTCCTCCTCCTCCTCCTCCTTCCCAACCTACACGTGGCAGCGGCGGCGGGGGCCATGAGACCAGGCCCACGGGGCCCATGGGCACAGGAAGCACCGACGGCCGCACACGTCCCCCGCAGAGAGGCGATGAACCAGCCGTCCCTCGACCACGCTACAGTGGAGGCCGCCGGGGGCCAGTACACAAGAAGCCTTCCACGAGAAGCCCAAACCCTGAGACCCCGGGGCGTCCATGGATTTTTGGTGTGGGCACGTCACGCTCTCCATGGCAAAACCATCGAAACCCAAATAAACCCAGGGGCACCCTGGAGGCGAGCAGGGTGCTTCTTGGCATGGGTCTCCACTGTACCCGGCTGCGGCCAACCCGATTGCCCAGGTGGTGCTCGTGGCGGATGGGTTCAAGAGACGGCCGTGGCATCCTTGGAGCGGGGGCGGGCCGCAGCGGGCCGTGCACGACAGCACGGCGCGTGAAGGCCACGACCTACGCGGCCGCACACGCTTGGCGCCAGGCGTGGCTGCCACTGTAGGTGGCGACATTCGAACCCTACCACCACCAGCCACGGATTCTTTGCATCGATGGGAGGCGGCGGGGGTAGGGTTCGGAGTTCGCCGCGTGCTCGACGAATTCCGCACCCTATCCCCGTCGCCCATCGAGTTGCCTGAGCCGTCGATCGGCGAGGCCAGGATCCAGAAATCGCCACCAACACCGGACGAGGGTGTCCTGGGCGGGGGGGGGCCAACTGGTGCGGCTGGCCGCGGAACCCATCGAGGCTGGCGGCCATTGCGGAGGAACCGGCCGCGCAGGATGGCGCCCGGCCGCCCCGGAGCGAGAGCAGTCCTGCAGCTGCGTGCCTGGCGGCGGGTGGGGGTGCTGCAGAGGCGTGCGGTCAGGCTGCGTTCAGAAGGGACGCCAAGCTTTTTGCGTCGGCGTCTAGGCAGAGTCACTGCGCTGGCGAGTGAGGCGTCGGTGGGGTGCCCTGGAGACGAATTTGAAGGAACGCCAGGCCAGGAATGGAACCTTTTTTGGCCCTCGCAGGGCCTGCGTGCACGAAGAGGGCCAGAGGAAACCCCGCGGAACGCGGAACGTCCTCAGGAACAGCGAGCTCCTTGCGAACCCGGGCTGCTCCTTGTTTCGATATGTTGGCTGAAAATGTTATCGCCCCCCCGCGCGTCGCCTTGCATGCTGACCCTTGTAAACCCCCGTCAATCGTGCGCCGTTGCTCCGTGCACGTCGGGCATATTCAATGCAGCCACACTCGTCTCGGGACGTGTAGGAATTCCCTGCAAAGCGTGCCCTTGGGAACCCAGCTGCTCCTTATTTCAATATCTTGGCTGAAAATGTTATCGCACAACGCGCGTCGCCTTTCAAGCTGACCCTTGTGAGCCCTCGTCAATCGTACGCCGTTTCTCCGTGCGCGTCGGACATGTTAAGTGCAGCTACACTCGTCTCGGGACGTTCAAGAATTCCCTCCGAAAGCGTGGCACGCGTACTGAGGGGTGCTCGAGGGGTGAGGGCATGCGTGGAAAGCTTTGGATCCCTGAGGGGTGCTCGAGCAGGCAGACACCGGGCGCTTCTATAACGGACTGTGGTGCTGCTCTAGAGCTCGGGGATGGGATGCGGCTGATCCTACGCCAACCAAGCTTCAAAGCAAATCGTTTTTCACCGCCGAACTGTCATGGCCCCACATGAATCCGCATCCCAACCTGCGGCGAGAGGTCCGTGTCAGAATGCTGGCCAGGATGCCGATCCCTCTTGTGGCTGCACCACCACCCGATGATCCCCCCAAAGGCTCCCCCCGCATGTCCCAGCGTGGTGGTGGATACGCGCGGCATCGCGACCGAAAGCCGAACGCACGTTGCAACACGACGTGCGCCTAGGACGACGACACTAGGCACGCCGAAACGTCGAGGAGCCAAATCAGGTTGCCCCGCGACGTCTGGAATCAGCTGGAAAGAACAAAAAAGGCAACGGTCGGCATGAAACCAAGCTGGCCAACCACCTTCCTTTACCGTGTCTACTGCGATGGGTAAGCTGCCTGGTGGCGAAGCGCCCAGAACAAGTGCGCAAGTTATGGGCAGCTTGGACGGACCCAGTGGAAGAAGTGCGCGCGCTCTCTGGTGCATGAGTACATGCCACACACAGGACGTTCCATGGCCGGCGAGCGCTGGTGGGATCTGTATTCGTTTGCCTCTGGCGAGCTATGGTGGCGATGGGGAGATGCGCACCGCACCGTACAGCAAGTCCTGCTCGTGTTGCCCGACTCAAGTACAAGCTGGTCGATTCTTTGAACATTTCTCAGCACGATGCTCGGCCCCTACATAAGAATGCGTCGCGCCTTCGGCGTTCCGAAGGCATCGGGCCGCACAGGTCGTGAGGGCTCAGCGACAACACGGCACTTCGATATAGGATCTAAAGAAAATTCGTTGATCCCAGATTCATCCTCCCCCTCGTCCTCATCTGCTGCTCTTCTCGCTCCTCCACCTGGTCCCTCTTCATAATTCATCCTCATGCCTCTCCTTCCCGGCCACTCCTCCTCGGAGGGGAGGGGAGCAATCAGCTACAATGCTGACATCAGGCGTGTTCGCGCCAACCAGGACAACCTTACGTTGGCACTCGTGGTTCCTAAATGGTCGCGTCTAAAGACTGCGCTCTTAAACTAATTCCGACAAGTGTTTGGAAGTGACGTGTGCTATACGTGATGTTCATTCGTGCTTGGTCTGGGATGTGGTGGAAATCGTCTGGGCTGTTAGTGAGATGCAGCGTGAGTGCTCTCAACTTCAAATGTACATCTCCGCAGAAATCTCCCGACGGCCTTCTGTCACAGCGCACGCAAAGCTAAACACGTTCTTGCCTCCTCTGCACCCCCTGCGCTACCCGGCCACCTGTATGTCACCAGAACAAATGGTGCTGGACACGTCCTGCACTGTCTCGGCACCCTTCACAAAAATGACAACCCGATCTCCTTGCCTGATATTCTCGGAGATCTTCAGGATAGCCTCGTCAAGGTAATTCTGTTTCGCTAACTCGTGCACCACTTCTATACGATGTACCACATGGCGACACGCACTCAGGCCGCTCCCAGGAGCGACACTCAGCACCACAGCGCCCTTACCACTCTGCCTCTTGAACGTCTCTGTCATTGCCTCCGTCGACGTTGCGGCCTCAGCTGTCCTACAGGTTCCACGGCCGGGTCGCTGTCTGTCCGATCGGAAGCAACATCTGATAGGAGACGTGGGCGGAAGGCGGGGAGGAGCGGGAAAGAAAGCGGAGGAATAGGGACGAGGGGAGAGACGCAACCCAAGCACGCTCACATCAAATCTGACATCACGCCGCAACCGCCTCTCTCTTTTCGTTGCACCCTACTTGTTGCATCCGCCCAGTCGGATGTATAATCGAATCTTCCTGAATGGACGCTGCAACATTTGAGCTATTTTGAAATATAGACGCCAAGTGGGACGAGGAGACGCCATGGGTACATGCCACGCGCAATGGAGCAACGTCCGAAGCAACCAGTAAGAAATCGGATGTCGACCCCGAAGCCACTGGGAAGCAACACAGAAGGTAGAAGACAGCAACTATGACGATTAGGGGGGAAACGAAAAAAGGAGAAACATGATAGCAAACGGGGTTGGGAAAAGTTGCAGGGGTAGAAAGGGAAAGGGGAGAAAGAGGAGGAGGAGGAGGAGGAGGAGGAGGAGGAGGAGGAGAGAAAGTGTGGAAAGAGGAAGCAGCGGAACAACACCCTAACGATGCTCACACAATGATGGGCAAACTCAGATGCAGGGGGCATACTGTAGCAAAGATGTCGAAGCAAAGATGCAAGGCCTTGAAACGGAAGAGGGGGGATGGGAGGGAGTGGAAGCAGGGAGGGGGACTGAGGGAAGGAGGGCAGGGGCTGCTCCTCAAGTGCTCCCCGCCCCCCTGGGTGCACACCTTGTCCGTGCCAGACCATCTTTACCTCCCATCTGCTGTTCGGTTGCAGGCTGACCTATGTTGTCTTGTCGCGTGTGTAGGTGAGAGAGGGGAGGATGTGAGAGAGAGAGAGAGACAGACATATAGAAAGAGACAGAGAGATAGGGAGAGATTGAGAGAGAGAGAGAGAGAGAGCGAGAGAAACACCGAGAGATTGCGCCGGGAGACGTTCTTCTAAGCAATGCCCCTGGCAGGTTATCGCCGCTGGCTGCAACCAGTGCGTGCGCGTGCGAGTCTGCCTCCCTCACCCCTTAGCGTCAGTCAGGCCGTCGCGTTCTGTCACGACGTCTCCCAAAACCCTGTGCGTCGGGCGGCCGATCGAGTGCAACCTCAAGCCCAGAGCCTTGATCGATTAGACCGGGCGCCGCACCTCGGTGAGGGGCACATCGCGCGAACTCGCCCGTCTGCTGCACGATCCCCGATCGACAGACCCGGGGGCAGCCGAGGCCGTGGCGAAGAGCAGCATCTGCACGTCCCCGTCACAGAGTCCGAGGACGCGGTCCAGGTCACGGCTCGAGTGGCCCCCGTCTGCGAGCAGCGCATCGGCGTCGTCGAAGGCCAGCGCCGAGATGCCGTCCAGCCGGCTCGCCAGGCCCCTCGACCCCAGGGCCGCGGCCAGGCGGGACACCGTGGCCACCAGCACCGCCTGCGGAGCGGCCCCCTCCGACAGAAGGGGATCCACGGCGACATGTCCGACCCATCCCGGGTCCGACTGCTCCAGAGCCCGATCGATCTGCCAGGATCTGGCCGAGCCCCGGATGTAGCGTTGAGTCGGACCTGTCCCCGTACAGGGGGATTTTCGACGATAATTAAAAAATGCACAATACATATTCCAAAATTGTCAAAAAAAACTATTGAAAACATACTCCTAATAATACTCAACAAATACTCAACAAAAATACTTAAAACAAATCCCATACCATTCTTGGTTATTCTTGAATACTCCTCATGTAGAGGGACGGGCCTGACTTAAATCTAGCGCTCACGGAGAGGTCCACGCACGAGCTCTGGCCGACGGGAAGAGACAGGCGGACACCAGCAACTCGGACCCCCCTTGCCACTTCGGCAGGGGCCCGCTGCCTGCGCGCCCACCCGCGCACCCCCACGAAGGTCCACACGATGCCTCTCGGACAAACACACATGAAGATCTGTTCCCAGGGCCCCTCCACGGACGCAGCCCGAGCAAATCTTCTGGGCCGCGTCCTGCAAATGCGGCGACGACGGAGCTCTCGATGGCCAAGATGGTGCTTCTTTCTTCCTCCAGCCGCCCTATCCCTCCCTCCTCCCTCTCCTCCGCTGCCTCCTGCAACCCTCCCACGTTGTTCCCAGCTCTACCGCACGCGAATTCCGGCACGAAAGCACACACACACATACACACACCGCGGATCGTGTCCCACAGGCAGTTCCACCTCCGGCCTGAGCGGGAGCGGTTGCAAAGCGTTCCCCCGCCCCTGCCGGCACACCTCTCACGATGTTATGTTTATGCTTCAATGCGCGGTCCCGGCAGCACGCACTCCACAGCTTCGAGCGAGAAACAGTGAAGCGTTTACTGGGGCTTCCACCGACACTCTGTGCATCTTCGGGCGTTCACCCCCAGCTCCAGAAGCAGGAGCGCGTTTCTTTATTTTCGGCGGGGGCCAGGGGGGTGGTATAATGTAATGCTTCCCCCCCGCCGTGCGCACGGCGGCAATGCCAGAAGCGCACTGAGGGGGAAAGGCGTTACGTTATAGGGGGGGGAGGGGGGGCCGGGGGCTATAATGCCCATTTTGCGCCAAGCAGTAAAGAAACACGCTCCAGCATGTTTGGTTCAAGTCTGCCGTCTGCGAGCCTCCCCAGTCAAGCAGCTGTCAGCGGGACGGGCGACCGCCCGATCGTTTCATCAGGCGCCTAGCGACGCTGAAGTGCCCTCCCGCTGTGTCATCACCACGTGGCAAGGAGCAGCGGACTGCGCAGCATGGGGCCAGTCATGGGGCACCAGCGCATAGAAAGCCAGGCGTCGGCCACAGAGAACCGACCAGGAACGACCGACTGCGCAACACACGGTCATACATAGGACAGCACCGCACAGGGCACAGCCCATAATGCACCAGCTATAAAACATCGACTGGGAACGGCCGACTGCGCAACACATGGTCGAACAGATGACACAAGGCTTTGGGCACACGCAGTGGAGCACAGACCAGGAACGGCCGGTTGCCCCCACGGCTCTCTGTCAGCTCTAGGAGGCTCGTGGGATGCTCCTGGCGCCTTCCGCGGAGCCCCGTGGAGACACCACGTGCCTGCAGTGCCCTTGAATTCCTCTGGAAGCTGTCTGTGGAAGCTGCCTGGAGTGCCATCGGGGAGCCCCAGATGAACCACCAGGAAGCATTTTCTTTTTCTTACCTCTTTGGAAGCCCCCAGTGGGGGCCCGAAGGCCCTTGGAGCTGTCCAGGGCTGGCGGAACTGCTCCCGCACGATTTCCGCAAGCCGCTGCGCGCGTGAACTTCGGCCCCGCAGTGCGTTCTCGGGAAGCTGCTGGCGGCTGCATGGGAGCGCCTACACCACTCCACAACATGAACGTCAAAAACTGGCACCGTGATGCGCGCATGTGCGCGCATGGGTCTTGCTGGCAGGCAACGGAAACATCCAGAGTCGGAGCGGCCAAGAACGCGTTTGTCTTTGGACTCGGCATTGAAGGTGAGCGACACTCAGACGAGGAGGAGAAGGAGGAGGAGGAGGAGGAGAAGGAGGAGGACGAGGAGGAAGGAGGAGGAGGAGGAGGAGGAGGAGGAGGAGGAGGAGGAGGAGGAGGAGGAGGAGGAGCGAGGATTGGAGGAGAGGAGGAGGAGGAGGAGGAGGAGGAGGAAGAGGAGAACGAGGAGGAGGAGGAGGACGAGAGGAGGAGGAGGAGGAGGGAGGAGGAGGAGGAGGAGGAGGAGGAGGAGGGGAGAGTCCAACATCTTTGAACTTCATTTTCTCGACGGTTGAAGGGAGGCCCATCGGCCCCTCGCATTCCCCCCCGCACCGAAGAGGGGGACCACGGAAGGCCACGCCACGAAAAGCAGCGCCACGCTCGGAACAAGCGTGGCCGCCTGGGTTCCGTTCTGGCAGCATGTCGGGCGTGCAGGAGCTCGCCTGTGACGGCTGGCGAGGCCTCGGGTGGAGCTGTCAAAGCCTTCCAGGATGCCAGCGTCAGCAAGCATCGGCGAGCTCAGGGGGGAAGGCAGAGGGGGCGGGTTCTTTCTAGAAGACTCAGAAGCTTCCGAAGCCTTCTCCCAAGATGCAGGCGGCTTCTCAGAAGGCCAAAGGGCTCCTGAGAAGCCCCGCCACCTTCTGAGACGGCCTGTCCCCTCCCCCCTCTCTCTCTCTCTCCCTCTCTTTCTCTCTCTCCCCCACCCGGGCGCACTGCCGCAAAACGAGCAAGGTACCTTCGAGCCGAGGACTCCTCTCGTTTGCCGTCTCTCCCTTCTCCTTGGCACGGCTCCCGGGCGAGGTGCGCCTGGGCTTTCGCCAGAAGGTTGGCAAGCGCTCTGGTGATCTATTTTTTCAGAGCTCCGTGCATCTGCCAGCTGCCCTTCCTGGGTCGAGGGGCCTCCTTCTCCTCCTCCTCCTCCTCCTCCTCCTCCTCCGCCTCCTCCTGCTCTTTCGAAACCTTCGATGCCCTGCCATTGTGAAGGGGACCAGGAACACACAGATCCGCCGGCCCCCTTGTGGGGCCACCAGGCTGTAGGCGCGGGTTCGCAGTTTCCAGTACCAGTTGTAGCTTGTAGTTTCCAGTGTTACAGTTCTGCTTCTTGCTGGTTACTGTAACTAGTTGATTGACCGCGCGAGGGGGGGGAGGCCCAAACAGGATTTTTAGCACCCCCTGGGCGCGTTGTCTGAATTGCTGGGGGGGCTCGAAATCGACACCCCTCACGCAGATCCGCGGGGTCAGGGTCCAAAAACACAGGGGATTTGCCACATTTCTGAAATTCGGTGCCACCCCTCACGCAGATCCGCGGGGTCAGGGTCCAAAAACACATGGGATTTGCCACATTTCTGAAATTCGGTGCCACCCCTCACGCAGATCCGCGGGGTCAGGGTCCAAAAACACATGGGATTTGCCACATTTCTGAAATTCGGTGCCACCCCTCACGCAGATCCGCGGGGTCAGGGTCCAAAAACACATGTGATTTGCCACATTTCTGAAATTCGGTGCCACCCCTCACGCAGATCCGCGGGGTCAGGGTCCAAAAACACATGTGATTTGCCACATTTCTGAAATTCGGTGCCACCCCTCACGCAGATCCGCGGGGTCAGGGTCCAAAAACACCAGGGATTTGCCACATTTCTGAAATTCGGTGCCACCCCTCACGCAGAGCCGCGGGGTCAGGGTCCAAAAACACATGTGATTTGCCACATTTCTGAAATTCGGTGCCACCCCTCACGCAGATCCGCGGGGTCAGGGTCCAAAAACACAAGGGATTTGCCACATTTCTGAAATTCGGTGCCACCCCTCACGCAGATCCGCGGGTCAGGGTCCAAAAACACATGGGATTTGCCACATTTCTGAAATTCGGTGCCACCCCTCACGCAGATCCGCGGGGTCAGGGTCCAAAAACACCAGGGATTTGCCACATTTCTGAAATTCGGTGCCACCCCTCACGCAGAGCCGCGGGATCAGGGTCCAAAAACACAGGGGATTTGCCACATTTCTGAAATTCGGTGCCACCCCTACGCAGATCCGCGGGGTCAGGGTCCAAAAACACATGTGATTTGCCACATTTCTGAAATTCGGTGCCACCCCTCACGCAGATCCGCGGGGTCAGGGTCCAAAAACACAGGGGATTTGCCACATTTCTGAAATTCGGTGCCACCCCTCACGGACATCCATCGCAAGGCGTGGTAACCCAAACTGCGAGTACTCCCTCGGCCCTTTAATCCCAAGGTGTGGTAACCAAGCTCGTAAACCATACACGTCTTACCAATCGCCCTGTGTGGTAACCCCTCTTGTGATCAGTTGGTTTTGCCGATTGCGAATCGGCCTCGCATGAAGTTCCGATACTGCTGCGCGACAGCGCCAAAGCCTCATGACTTAGCTCTTCCATGGCCCATTCTCCGAGAGAGGGGGCCGGCGGCAGGGGGCGAAGCCCTTACGGATAAATACACACAAATAGCAGGATTCCCTGTACTTTCACATATTTTCAGGGTTTTCGTCTTCCCCCACTTCCCATGTTTTCCCATATTTTCCTGGGAGTCGACGATTCATTGTGTCTGTGTGCGTTTCTTTCCCTCCTGACATTGGCAGAGCCAGGGCCCAGAAGCAATGTGGGTCTAAGGTTGCCACAACGTCTCTCGGGATGCCCTCGTCCGTCAGCGTGGCGATCTTCAGGCCAGACGCCACGGCCATGGGCTCCAGGGCGGCACAGAACTGGTCGCCCTGCTCCTGGGAGGACACCTTGGGCAGGCGGCCAGGGTGGCCGAAGGTGCGGCAGCTTCTGCTGCAGATCCCGGGAAACCAGGCTCCTGGAACCGACCATCGGGAGGCACGGCCGAAGTGTGGTGCGACTGTCCCGTGTAGTGGTCTCTCTCTCTCTCTCTCTCTCTCTCTGCTGCGGGACGACATTGCGAATGACAGCTGCGTGGAACACTTTGCAGTGCTCACGTGCTGGCGCGAAACGTTCACGCGCCAACCAACAGCGACCCACGACATTACTTCAACATGCGCTAAGTTTCACCTGAGATTGACATCATGGTGTGAGTGGACGCGTTGCTCACCCCGACACTCATTGTGGGACCCCCTTGCCTCTATGATGGCTAGCCGTGTTGCGGCAACTGTAGCCGCCACTGCCTGTCACTGATGTTGCTAGTCCTACTCGTGCAGTGCGACTGCTGGCTCTGCTGCTGTCACTGTTGATTACACTGCTTCTGCTGCAAGAGGCACCAGAGTCGGCCCAGCGCTTCGCGCCACACAAGGTTCCCACCCACAAGCGAGTTGGACGAAGTCCATGCAGGATCAATCGAACGAAGTGATCTACAAATCCTTGAACACGTCATACGCTCGACTCCTGGCCCACGCAAGCGCCCTGTCGCAGAGGGCACAGGAAGAATCCGAACGCACAAGCAGCATACTCGGGGGGAATCGTGTCTCGGAAGCTTCGCAAGCAAAAATGCGGCCGCTGCCGTTGACATCTGTGTTGCAGCTGCTGCCTCTGCCAGAAGCGCTGTCTATCAATGCTTCTGCTTGTGCAGGTGCGGCTGCCATAATAGTATGGCTACTGCTGGCGCCTCTTCTGGACTCGATGTGAAGGCACGCCCAGGCCACTGAAGTCTTGGAATTAATATGGCTGGGGCGAAAACTGCTGTGACGTGAAAACTGATTGGCGATGGAATGCAACAACACTTCCCAGACGCCGGGCGCCAATTTGGGCCGGGTCTGCTACTTTCATTTCTTTCGCGCTACTGCTAGCGCTAACTACACCGCTGTCGCTACTTCTGCTGATCATGCTATTGCTTGTCAGGTACTGAGGCTGGTCGTGCTGCTACGGCCTGAACCCCTGCTGCTGCAACAGCTCATACAGCTGTCCCCCATCCTACACAATTCGCCTCCCAGGGGAACAAAGAAACATCAACGTGAGGACATACAAATAACTACCCCGACGATTTCATCGAGGCCGTACTCCAGTACTTCAGGCCATGGGATCATCTGGGACGATCGGGGCACCCCTGGGAAACCCTCGGCGGCTGCCAGGGTACGTGCGCCCGGGGGCTCGACAATCTCCGAGGTCACTTCCTCCTCCTCCTCCTCGTCTGCTCCTCCTCCTCCTCCTCCACCTCCTCCTCCTCGTCCTCCTCTTCCTTCGCTTCCTCCTCCTGGTCTTTTTTCAACAGAGGTGTCTATTCCAGGGTATGCAGACCACACATACCATCCACCAACTCCATGTGCCAAGTAAGGTCCCTGTGGCAGGCTCTGGGACCAGAAGGTTTGTCCTGCCCACGGTCACGACCACCGCTCCAAGGATGAGAAAGCACATGAGCCCACCCGACCCAAGAGGGTTACGCCTGCCGTCAAGGGCATTTATTTCTACTGCAGGTTTGCGAGCAATGAACGATTCGCTTCACAGGCCGGGGCCAGCTCCCCTGCTGAACCTCGCGCAAACACAAGCCCAACTTCGCGCGCACGCCCCCCCCCCCCCCCCACCGCGGACTTGGATGGGACTGGGACGCCAGGGGCCGGCTTCCTGCCGAGGGAAGCGCGAGGCCAGAACAGGCAAAACTTTAGTCGGGGACCCGCGGCTCAGGGGGTGAAACATCGAGCTGGAATCGATCGAGAATCTGAACGTTCCTGGGCGGGGTGGGCTACCGGACCCCTATCTGCGAGGAAGTGGTGATTGGGGTCGATGCGTCGCCCTTGGGCCAGTCCCCCTCTAACGGCTCTCTAACGGTGCCTCTGGAAGGAGAGAAGCCTGACAAGGACTGGCGCAGCTGCGATCCAGACCGCTAAGACACCCGGAAGGCGCGGAGCGATTCGTTCATCTGGCGCACGCCCAGAGCCCTAGTGACCGCCGCAAGAGTCGAAGCCGTCGGAGAGTCTGGAATCACGAGGGGCGGGCATGTCCGGATACACACCTTCGCGCTCCGGGCACCGAGGCGCGATCCCATAGATACGTTCCGCGCGGTGCACCAGCGCAGAGCAGTCCCGCAGAAACCACCAGTGGGCCAATGGGGTCGCGGCCAAAGAGTCCAGACCGTGAGGCCGTGGAGATGGGATGGCACGTCTGACATTGGCGCTGCGACTGTG
The DNA here is from genome assembly GCA_963575745.1 of Prorocentrum cordatum. NCBI lineage: Eukaryota > Dinophyceae > Prorocentrales > Prorocentraceae > Prorocentrum > Prorocentrum cordatum. The sequence continues at coordinate 900,146 of CAUYUJ010015505.1, forward strand.
GACCAGGACAGAGAAGTGAGCACGACGCCTAACATCAAATGTTGTCCAAAGCCAGCAGACGCCGCTGTTGGGCTGGGCAGGCGACCTCTGTCCCGAATGGACCGCGTCCGCGGCGACACCGACAGCGAACCCTGCTCAAGATGAACGGGAACTGCTGCTGGCCGTCGAGCCCAGTCTGTCTGGTCGGGCCCGATTCCGATCTTCCCGAATGGACTGCCCCCCGACATCCAGCGCCATGCCTGTTTGTCCGAAACGTGGCTCCTCAGATGTCTGGACCCGTCCCAGAGACGGGAATTCCACCCCGAGCCGCTGCTCCACGGCCCTGGGCCCGGTCAGGGGCCCCCCAGAGGCCCAGAATCGCCAAAAGCCTCGGCAGCTGGTGCCCTGGCTTCGTTTCGAATTTTTCCACGGCGCGAACGTGTCCGGGGAGGCCAAGAGGTACCGATACCGCTACTCCCCAGACCTCTCCCGGAGTGCGTTCTGACCAGGATTCCAAGGCGAATGCGGCGGTGGCGACGGGGGCCTCCCAGGAGGCCCAAAAAGGGGAAACACGAGGGAAGTGTAGCGGTATGAGTGCTCCGAGTTTCTTTATAAGCGTCGGGGGGGCGTCACCCCCGCCGACAGCCCCTCATCGACCCCCGTCGCGGGCAGCCACCGCGCGCCGAAGGCGCTCCGACCCTCGTCGCGGCGCGACGACGAGGCGGGGTTGACCCCCGTCGAGGGGGTACCCCCCCACGCTTGGTAAGAAATGCAGAGTGGCGGTGTGGGTACCCTTCCCTCTGGCCATCGCTCGGACGTCCATTCCCTGTGTTTTTGTTTCGGTTTCGTGCGTGGCTTTTTCGCCAAATGATCAAGGATGCTCCTCGATGGTCCTCGCCGAAGGAAAAATGCACACGTCCGAGCGATGCCAAGCCCTCCTCTGGCCGTCAGGGTGCGCTTCCCTCCCACGACGGCGGGCGCGGTGCGGTTCGGTCCACCCGGGGGCGCGCCAGGACGAGTGCCGCGGGGCCCGTGGCCTCCGCGGCCCCGGGGCGCTGCAGCGCGCGGACCAGCAGGGGCAGGGCGTATGCCAGCGTCCTGGGCAGCTTGCAGGTCAGCGTCCCTCTTTACCTGCCTCTCTCGTTTTGTCCGTATACTCCCTCTGCTTGTGTGTTGGCATATGTCTCTCTCTCTATATATATATGTATGAGTTATGTTCCTGTTATCTCTTTCTCTTTGTCTCTCTCTCTCTCTCTCTTCATATACCTCTCTCTCTCCCTCCCTATATACCCATCTTCCTGCCCTACATGTCCACATACTTCGTTGTCAATATGTGTATATCTACATACACCAGTATACTGTGTGTACGTACACGGGCGCGCTGTTATATCGCCGCCTGCTTTTCTGGTCAAGCAAGAACTGGGGGTACTCGTCCTTATTTCGACTCTTCTCTCTTCGCTTGATGCTTACCTCTCGATCCCATAAATATAAATAAATATAAACGTTCTCATTTCCCTCTCTCTCTCTCTCCCTCTCTCTCTGTCTCTCCTTCTCTCTGTCGTAGTCCCTGTGTGGTGGGAGGATGCAAACATATTCACTTCGTGTGAGAGTCTGGCCCTGGCACAAAGGTCCCAATAACAGAAAACATGGTTCCCTGAATCCACTGGCCCCATTTTTTTGTTTTGTGTTGGGGGAGGGGGGCGGGGCAACAAAAACGAGGCCAGTGGATTCAGGGGGTCAGTTTGCGTGTCCCCCTGGGACCTTTTCCCCCCGGGCCAGGCCTACCCCTCCTCTGCTGCAGCACGAATTTATGCGACCCCCCCCTCGCACAAAAGAAGTCGGCTTGCCCTCCTCCTCCTCCCCCTCCTCCTCCTCCTCCTCCTCCTAATCCTCCTCTTTCTCCTGATCCTCCTCCTGATCCTCCTCCGCCTCCTCCTCCTCCTGCTCCTCCTCCTCCTCCGCCCCCCCTAAGTCCTCCTACGACTCCCTCCATGCTCATCTTCGTCATCGTCCTCGGAAGGCTCCTTTGAGGGGCGATTTGGCGACTTTGCGAGGGTGTCTCGAGCGGGAGCCCCAGTGGAACACGCCCAGGTCGACTTTGTCGAGGATGTCTCGAGCGAGAGCGCTGGACTGGGACACTCCCGGTGCGCCCCGGCGCGCTCCTGCAGATCCCCAAACATTTTGCCCAGAGGCGCGGTGGGGCCTGACTTTCTCGCGCGCCAGGTGTCGACCTGGAGGGGATGTCTTGCGCGCGAGAGGCCCGGACTGGGACACCCCTGTGCGCCGCAGCGCGCGACAGCAGATACCCGCCAACGGCTCCTGAGATCGCTGTGGGGCCTGAATTTCTCGCGCGCCGGGGTCGACTTTAGGAAGATGTCTCGATCGAGAGGCCCGGACTGGGACACACGCCCAGTAGCGCCCCGGCGCGCGCCTGAGGGCCTCCCTGGGGGAGGCTCGGGGGGCCGGTTTGCTAAAAATGTCCCACGCGAGCGCGCTGGTTTGGAATTCGTCGCCGGATGCCCCCGATGTGCCAGATTTCCTGGCAACGGAAAAGAGGGGGGGCGGTTGGCAGGCCCGTTCCGTCGCGCGCTGGAGTCAGGATGACGTGAGTTCTCAAAGCAAGCTCCTTCAAATTACAGGGGGCCCTGACTGAGAGAATCCTTGGCACAGGCATCTGGATTGAGGACTGGGGCCGTTAAATTATTCCGGGTATCCCCAGCGACGATCCCTTGTTAAAGGCATCCTTACAAAAATGCCCCTTACTGACAGGAATCGGAGTACTGACTCCAATGGGAGCCTTACTAAGGTCTCCATACTACAGGGGTCCTTACTAAGGGCTCCTCTCCATGGGTCCTCACTCGGAATCACAAAGTGCACCCGCATTCGAGAATGCGTGCTGAAGGGATCCTCTACAGGATTTTGCAATTCAGGGGCCCGCACTAAGGATCCCTCACCAGAAGCACTGTTAGTGAGGAATCGGGACGGAACGGAACCATTACTGCGGAATCCGTCTTACAGGGGGCCCCACCCGAGGGAACCCTGGGCACAGTCATCTGGGCTGGGGATCCCGAATCAAAGGGGCCCTGACTCAGGATTCACTCCTAATTTGGAATACGTGATGAAAAACATCCTGAACGAGGATCCATTGTGAAAAGCGTCCTTACGACTGGATAGTTACTGAAAACGGTCCTGAATAACGGCCCCTTAGTCAAGGGATCCTCACTAAAGACTCCTGGCAACAAAAGTGGTCATTACTAAGAATGTTTCGACCAAGGGGTGAATACCCAGAATGTCTAATTAAACCGGCCATTTATGAAAGAATGCGTTCTACATGAATCCGCTATCAAAATCTCGTGCCCCAGAGGTGGTTACTGAGGATTTCTTATTACAGGAACCTTTACAGAGGAATGCATACTCAAAGAACGAGCACTGCGGAATCAATATTACAAAGGCCCGTACGGAGGGAGTCCCCAGTACAACTGTGCTAACGACTCCTAATCAAAATGACATGTAATACGGGTTCTGATTAACAGATGCCTTCTGACGGGGTCCTGCTTAAAGACACCCTACTACGGGAATCCGTGCTACGGGTCCCAAAGTGGAGAATCCGATCTAAGGACCCTTACACAGAAACCAGACTAAGGATCCCTGCGGCCGCTAAATATTACAAAGGGAATCCGTATTCGGTACTCCTTACAAAGACGTCACAACACACAATCGAGGGGGTAGTGAACGACACGAATGTAACGATGAGGCCTTAGGATTTCCTTTGCAGGACCTGCAGGAGGGGATATGCCTGTACGCCCATGTGCACACACATATGGCATATCTCTCGTATCTCGCTCTCCCTCTCTCTCTCTCTCCTTCTATTATCTCTATCTCTCTCCTCTTGTTTCTTTATGTCTCAATCTCTCGGTTGTTTTGTTTCTCTCTCTCTCTCTCTCTCTCCCCCTGTCGCTGCCTATCCTTCCCTCTCGCCCTCTCTCCTTCTCTCTCTATTTCTCTCTCACATGTGCACACACACGTTCTATACAAACATAGTTCTACAGACATAGCATGACGTGTCACTATAGCTCTCTCTCTCTCTCTATCAGTAAACACTCATATATATGCAATATATACACTGTCTCTCTCTCTCTCTCTCTGTCCCTGTTCCCCTCTTCTTCTTAGTATCATTATTATTATTATTTTCTCTCTCTCTCTCTCTCTCTTTCTCTTTCTCTCCTGCTCTCTCTCTCTCTCTCTCTCTCTCTCTCTTTGTTCTCCCTATACCTTTCTATGCGTACATCTAGAAACCGCTGGCCCTTCGGGGGGGCAACACTCTGCGTGGGCTAGGCTGTCCTGTTTCCTGTGCCAGTTCCAGCTCGTTCCACAGTCCAGTGCTGTGATGGTTGAAGTTTGCGCGATGGGGGGGCTCGAAGCGGGCCCTGCAAAAACCTCCCCGGGGGATGTCAATTTTTCGGGGCTGGCCTGGGACACGTAAGCTGACGACAGGCAGATTCGCGCCCCTGCAGCCACGACCAATGGTAGAGTGCGACGGATTCGCGCCCCCGATGCCACGTCACCTTATAAAGTGCAACGTGGTTCGCGCTCCCGAGGCAAGAACCCCTTGTCAACCACAAGCACAGCGCACTCGCGCTCCTGATGCCACAGCCCCTCGTGAAGTACGACGGGCTCGCACGTCCGAGATGATCACAACGTCCAGTAACTTACAACGCACAGTCGCGTTCCCGAAGCCACACGCCGTCGCAAATTACATAGTTCGCGACACTGGGGTCGCAACCTCTTGTTGCCATTTACTACGGTGGGGGCACTGGACAAGGAACCCTTAGATAAAGAACCCAGGGTCTGGAAGCAGGTGGAACTCCAATCGCGGATCTGCAATGGATATCACCGCCGCCCTCATCAAATAAGGAATTATCCAGGGTCCAGCCTCCTGGGCACATTCCTTAACGAACGCCCCCCCCCGTATAGATCTGCGCTACGCTTCCGATGCAGAACCCATCGCAAATCACGGCGCGTCTGCGTGCCCGAGGCCACGAACCCTCCCCGCGGAGGTTGCCCCCCAGAGCCCCCCCCCCTCTACAGAGCATAACTGGAGGGGCCCAGGGACACACACACATAAATACACACAAATCCCAGGATTCCCAATATTTTCATATACTTTCTGGGTTTTCGTCTCCCCCCCCACTTCCCATATTTTCTTATAATTTCCTGGAGATCGACGATTGATTGTGTCTGTGTGCTTTGTTCCCCTCCTGAATAACAGAAACTGTAAATATCTGTGCTGGGAGATTTGTCAGGGAAGCGCTGCTCGGCGTCCCGTCGTTTCGCGAGAACTCGCGAGCGCGCGCTCCCGAAGCCGCGAACCCTGGTAAAATTCGGTGGAGGCTTCCTTCCGAATTACCCGTCCCTGTCGCTGCCACCATCCTCGTTGCCGTCGCCGAGGCAGTCGCCGCTGCCGTCGACCCCGTCGCCGACGTGGTCGTCGCCGCCGCCGTCGCCGTCGCCGACGCAGTCGTCGCCGGCGCTGTCGCCGGCGCTGTCGCCGTCACTGTCGCGGCCGCGGTCGTCGCCATCGTCGCCGACGCGATTGTCGTCGTCGCCACCGTCGCCTTACGACGACGTCGCAGCGTCCTGCCCATGCCGGGCGCCGCGACGGCCATGACGTCTCGGCCAGTCGCCACCAGCGGCCACGCCTGCGCCTGCAGCGGCGACGGGGCCGCGAGACCCCAGCTGCGGAACGCCTCGGTGACGACGCCGACGACGCGTTGTCGTCGTATTCGTCTCTGTCGTTGCCGCCGACGCCTCGCCGACGTCACACACGACGTCGACGGCCCAGGTTGGCGTCCCGTCGACGACGACGCCTCGGCTGGAATACGACACGTCGTGTTCGTTGCCGCTGTCGCGACGCCAGCACGGGCCCTCGATCGGCGTGCTACGCCCCCTGGGCCTGGCCCGGGGTGAGTATAAGCACGGACCGTGGGGCCCCGGATGGGACACTGCCAGGGCCGGAGTGGCTGTATAGCTGGCGCCCCCCGAGCGCCTCCCCGGCCCAGTCCGGGAATGGGGCCTCGTCGAAAGACAGCGTCGGCTTCGGGATGACCTGGGGGGAACGGGGGGAAACGGAGCGACAGGAAGCAGAGGAGGGGGAAGGAGGGGATGAGCCAGAGGAAGGGGCAAGGAGGAGGCAGGGACGCAAGGGTGGACGAGGAGGGGGAGGACGATGGCGACAAGGGATGGGAGGGGTTTCTGATTTCTTCTCCCTCCTGTTCCTGTTCCTGCCCCTGTTCCTGCTCCTGCTCCTGTGCCTGCTCCTCCTGACCTTCCTCCTCCTCCGCATCCTCCTCCTCCTCCTCCTTCCCCTCCTCCTCCTCCTCCTCCTCCTCCTCCTCCTCCTCCTCCTCCTCCTCCGCATCGTCCTCCACCTCCTCCTCTTTCATATCATCCTCCCTCTTCGCCTTCTCCTCCTCCTCTTCTTCCTCCTACTCCTCCTCTTTCATATCATCATCCCTCTTCGCCTTTTCCTCCTCCTCCTCCTCCTCCCCCTCCTCCTCCTCCTCCTCCTCCTCCTCTCCTCCTCCTCCCTCCTCCTCCTCCTCCTCCTCCTCCTCCCTCCTCCTCCTCCTCCTCCCTCCTCCTCTCCTCCTCCTCCTCCTCCTCCTCCTCCTCCTCCTCCTCCTCCTCCTCCTCCTCCTCCCCCTCCCCTTGTTCTCCCTCCTCCTCTTCCTCCTCCTCCTCCTGCTTAACCTCCTCCTCCTCCCTGTCCTACCTGTCCTCCTCCTCCTCCTCCTCCTGCTCTTCCTGCTCCTCCTACTCCTTTTCCTCCTCCTCTTCCTCCTCCTCCTCCTCCACCTCCCCCTGCTTTCCCTCCTCTTTCTCCTCCTCCTCCGTTCCCTCCTGGTTTTCCTCCTCCTCTTTTTTTTCGCCGCATGGGGTGATCGGCGAAGGCTGGAAGGCTGGAAGGCTGGGGCGCAGCTCATGCAGGAGGCCCTGGGGGCGGGCGGGCCCGCAGTGTTCCCACTCGGCACCACGTGACGCACTGGCCCTCCCGGCCGAACCAGGCGCATCGGTCAACAACGACCTCTGTCCGGCTGTGGCGTCCCTCCGTCGCGCAGAAGCGCCGTAACGTGTCGACCCACTTCACGCGCCCGCCGCAAGAGTCCCGTATCCATTCATGAGATCTCCAGGAAGAAAGTATGTACATTCCCGAACTCGCACTCATTCTCTGCACGTGTCCTGCCCATGACCGATTACGTCGCGAGTGTGCCTGTCCACTCCCTTATTCCCAAATGGTGCGCTTTGGTCCACGACCCCTCATGGCTTTGGAGACCCGTTCATGCCATTGCTTGTCTGGCCTGCGCTGGGAGACAAATAAACGCACATGTGATGTCATATCTTGTGGTGAGCCCATTACAAACCTCGTAGCTATGCAGCCCGAGGCGTCCACGAACCCGAGCAGTACCAAACGCTGCTTCCAACGGACATATTACACACCAAATCCGGCGCGAATTTGTAGACACCTCCCCGTTAAGCAGCAGCCGTTTCATGGCCAGAGAGACTCGGTGATAGATTTCTGCGCTGGTAACGTCAAAGGGTCCACAAGTACACTTCCAAAGGATCTCCCGCCACCAGCACAGCACGTACACGGAGAAGGCGGGTCCTATATCGACGTCCCCGCGCCGCACCGTCTGCAAACTATTGGTCTGAACCTTGAATCTCGTGGGGTGTAGATTGATCCGTCTTTTCCACAGCGCCTCTTCGAATGACAGCACAGCCATGATCGCGCATCCGATGTCACGCCGCACGTGGGACGCCTTCCTGTGAAGTCCTGTCCCGCTGCGGTCCCGTATCCCCTGCGCTGCCAGGCGCAGTGGGATTCCTTTAGAACTCGCGTTGCGACCAGGTTGAACAGCACTGGTGGCAAGGGGCCCGCTTGACGGACTCCACATTGAACGCTGGAAAAAATGCACGTACTGCGTCATCGAATCCCCTTCCCTTACCAAACTTGCATCGTTCCTCTTCCAAATTGTCAATTGTGTCCCGGATGCGGTTGTGCATCCCTGTGCTACATAATTTTGCCGCCGCTGTGGTCATTGATATCGGCCTGTAGTTTTCCAGCTAGTGCCTATCACCTCTCTTGCAAATTACATACGGGCGTGCGAATGTCTATTCGCTCGGCAACTCCATTCTGCTTTTCAGGATGCATGTAAGGAAAACACCGACGAGCATCAGGCCTGCAAGCTCGGTGCACAACGTTTCCGATACCAAACCGTCGTTGCCTTTTTTCTCCGATGGTCAAAACGTTGGAGGGTTGCCGTGAGTTCCTCTGCCGTGACCTCTTGTGCGTCGTCCGTCGTGCAGGCCTCGCCGATTGCACCACTTGATCCCAATTTCTGGTACAAGTCCTCGTATAATGGAACGACAACTCCTGCAATGAGCACACTCTCGAAGACGACGTCCCAAACCATGTTCTGAACCTCGGCGACGTTCTGAACTTCGGAATGACTTTGCAAAACTGGCTGCAGACTCCGCAGACCGCGCCCTTGCTCAGCGACATCGCATGCGTCCCGACCTTGCTGCTGGCGGCATCGTTCTGCTCGCCGAAAGTCGCCTACCATCGTCTGGGGTCCTTTTGCTTTCCGGCACTCGATTTTGCGCGTGCATCCACTCTTAGAATTCCGAAAACGGCTCTGCGATCCGATGTGCCATCCACGCCATCTCAAACAGACGCTGTCGTAACGCAGTCCTGCCCGGCTGACTCGACGACTCCACGACTATGTAGTTCGTCCAACTGTCGTTCCTCCCCGGCGATCGGCGAAGAGCGCGTCGAGCTGCAAGGGCGCAGCTCTCCCTGCCCGACTTCGGGGCGTGCCGAAGGCCGGCGGAGGGCGGGGGGCGGGGAGCTGCCGGGGGGCAGGCCTTCCCCGAAGGCGCCGGGGCTTCGGAGAAGGTCCCGAAAGCTTCTCGGAAGGCCGGAGACCTCCTGAGCCTTCTGGGAAGGCATGCCTCCTCTGCCTGTCCCCCCCCCTGCACGGGAGCGCCCCCGAGAAAGACGCCTGGAGGCGAGCCTCGGCGGCCGCGGATCACGCAGCGGGTGCCCAAACGGAGCACGAGGACGCCTGCGCCTGCACGCCTGCAGCAGCTCATGCGGCAGTGCTTTCGCAGTCATGCGCTGCACATCTCTGTGTAATCACACCTGTCTTGGGAGAGGCGGCAACCGCGCCACCGCCGTCAGGGACCAGGGGGGGGTGTCCTCGCGATGGTGAGGGTGTCGTTGTCCTTCGGGGCACCCTGGGCCATCGAGGTAAAGCCTCGCGCCCTCGCGCCCCGCGGTGCGCGGCTGCCTTCGCGCCCTCGCGCCGCCGCCCTGGAGGAGGGCACCCTTGCGGCCCAGGCCGACACGCGAGAGGTGCGATCACCTTCGCGCGGGAGGGCAGCCTTCCAGGCTGGGCACGGTCGGAGTGAGCTTCGCGGCCTGCGTCCTGTCGTGGGAGGGAGGAAAAGCGGCACCAGCACCACCAGGGGCCACCAGCGGGAGGAGTCAGGGGAGGTTCCCTTGGTGGTGTGGTCTCTCTCTCTCTCTCTCTCTCTCTCTCTCTCTCTCCCCCATATCTCTCTCTCTCTCGCTCGAGGCATCCCGGCCTCCCTCTCTCGCGCGAGCCACGTCCCCTGTCCCCGCTTCGGGGAGGTATCGTGGACCTCCTCCCTGGAGGTGGCCCCCCTGGTGGTGATGGTGTCGCTTCTCCCCCCCCCCATGTCGGAAACAGGGGGTGGAGGGAGGGGGGAGGGAAGGCTTCTTAGAAGAAGGCTGCTCCTTAAACGGCGCTGGCCTCAGATAAGGCCCGCGCCTTCTAAGAAGCAGGGGTGCTCCTAAGAAGCCCTGCCCCCTCCAACCCACCCCCCTTCTGCGCGTGGCCAAACACTGGCGACGCGACGGCTGCCGGGACCCGGCGGGCACGCTCTCAGCGAGTCTCCCGGCAGCAGCGCTGGCAGCGCCAAGCGCACCCGGGGCGGGCCGGCACGATCGGAAGAGGGGGCCCGCGGGGCCCGCGCCTCCCCGGCCCCCTCCGTCCCTTTCCCCTCCCCCTCCTCTCGCCTCCCTCGCATCGCTCCCTCCTCTCGCCCCCCTCGCCCCCCCCCCCCCAGCTCCTCACCTCCCTCGCCGCCCTCACCTCCCTCGCCTCCCTCGCCTCCCTCGCCTCCCTCACCTCCCGCCCCTCCCTCGAGCAGGGGATCCCCTGGCCTCCCTGCCTCCCTCGCCGCCCCCAGCTCCCCCCACCTCCCTCCCAGGCATCCGACGTCGCGTCTTCTTCACAGCGCGGCTCCCCAAATGTCTGGGCACCTCCCCTGGGGGGCCGGCCTCTCGTCCCGAGTCGCTCGCCCTGCACGGTCCCAGGACCGGGTGATCGAGGGCCCCTTATGGAGCCCGAGAACGGCCGGCAAAGGACCGCCTGCATGCTTGCCGCGACGCACACGTGTCAGAGCTCGCCTCGGCTCCCTCCCACGACCTGGCCGCCGTCGCCCTCGACGAGGACGCCCTGGCTTGCCCTCCACCTCTCGACCTCGGACCAGGTGCGCGCCTGGACGGCGGGGTGCTCGGGGTACGCCGCCTGCGTGGGCGGGGACTTCGGCATGGAGTTGGAGGGCGAAGAGAGGAGGTGAGCAGAAGCTCTGCGGCAACTCATGGGAGCCTCTCATACCGTCTTGTTGGCTCTTGCGGATCGGCGCTAGATCGACGCCGATCGACGCTAAATCGACTCTACATCGACGCTAATCGACGCTTTTCGATGCTATATCGGCGCCACCTCGTCGACTAACAAACGCTAATCGACGCTACTGTACTCGAAAGATGGAGTTCCGAGGATATAGAAGACCCCCATGACTTGCGACAGGACAGGAGGATGCAATGTCCGAGCCTGGAAAACGTAACCAAAAAGGTTCAGATTGACAGAACACGGCAGCACGGACCCAAACAAGACGGGGCCTACGTGCCAAACACGCGGCCCCTCTCCAGGACAAAACCAGCCTCAGGTGAGCCAGCAAATCATGAACAAGTGTGGGGGGATTTCTAGGATTTCCGCCATCACAAGAGTGATTGACAAGCTGAACTCAGGCTATGGGAAGCGCACCGCAAGAAATTCTGGTGAGATAGTCGCGGCGTGTCTTCGATATGGGTAAGACGCATGGCTGTGCTAATTCGACCCCTGAGCTGGTCTTGGCCGAACTGGCCACCTGCGCGAGAGAACCACAATCGAAGCACTTCATGAAAGTATAGAGCCGCAGAGGCGAGGGGGGGAAGCGGCGGGCGGGAGGGAGGACTGGCGTCGGTTACTGTCAGCTCGGGGGCGCTTTCGGTGGCTCCTGCAGTGGCGGCGCGTCGAGGGCGGTCAAGGGGTGCCCGGATCGTCCCGATCGGCCGCTGGAGGCACGTGTTATGGCCTGAAAGCGTGGCATCCTGGCGTCGTGGAAACTTGACGGAATCTCGGTGGAGCTTCGGAGGGGAAGGAGTCGGAGGAGGAGGAGGAGGAGGGGGAGGGGGAGGAGCAGGAGCTGGAGCAGGAGGAGGAGGAGGAGGAGGCGGCGGCGGCGGCGGAGGAGGAGAACAGGTAAGGACAAGGAGTAGAAAGGAGCACTGCTTGGGACTGCTTTGCCCGCCCAGAGAGGGAGCCACTCGGGAACACATGCCCGAGGCGAAGCACGACGGAGGCGGAAGGAGGACGAGGACGAAGACGGAGAGATGGGAAGGATGAGGGATCGTTTGGAGGAGGATGAGGATGACGACGAGGAGGCAGGCGGAAGACCACCATCAGGTGGACCAGGAAGAAGGAGGACGAGGACGATGAGAAAGGATGAAGGAGGACCAGGGGAGATGATGATGATGATGATGATGATGATGATGATGATGATGATGAGGATGATGATGATGATGACGACGATGATGATGATGATGATGCTGATGATGCGGATGCTGATGCTGATGTTGATGCTGATGGGGATGATGAGGATGATAGGGATGATGATGATGATGATGATGATGGTAACGATGATGACGATTAGGATGAGGATGCATGGTGATTGGTGAATGAGATGAGGGTGACGATGACGATGACGACGATGATGATGATGACGTTAATGATGATGAATGATGATGCTGCTGTTGTTGTTGATGATGATGATGGTGAGGATGGTATGGATGATGATGATGATGATGATGATGAGGATGATGATGATGAGGAGGAGGAGGAGGAGGATGATGATCGCGATGATGACGACGACGATAAGGATGATGCTGATGATGATGCTGATGATGATGCTGATGCTAATGCTGAAGCTGATGCTGATGATGGCGCTGCTGCTGCTGATGATGATGATGGTGATAATGATGGTAGTGGTGGAGATGGTGGTGGTGGTGGAGGCGGTGCTGAGGATGAGGCTGGACGAGTAGGGCGAGGCGGCGAACGGAAGGAGGAGGAAGGAGCGTGGACAAGAGAGGGCCGCCTGTGGGGGAGAACGTTCCCCACCCTCAGGTCTCTAAGGAGCCTCGACGCACGGCGAGGCCAGAACGGAGGAACGGCCTTCCCCCAGAGAGGCCGAGGGGCCAGAGAGGCGGCCGAGGAGGATTCGGTGCCTCGACGACGACGGTGGCGGCGGCGGCGACGACGACGGCGACGTCCCCAGACGGGTTTCGAGGCTCGCCCCGGCAAGCATCTTTGAAGGCGGAACCTGCCGCGGTGACGGAGGCGCCCCTGGAGGTCCGAACAGGGCCCCCCCAGCCGCCCCTCAAAACCTGAATCCTGGATCTTCGACACTCGACCCTTGGCGCCGACGAACAGCGCTGACGCCGACACCGACGAAGACGGCGCAGGCACAGGCGCAGGCGCAGGCGCAAACGCTGATGCTGACGTCGACGACATCGTCTGTCGGGGAGAACGAGGATAGGGAGCCCACGAAAGACGTACGCGCCCAACCACGTACACGAACGCGCACCTCCCCAAATCTGGGAGAGGGGTCGCGTGATACGAACGTTCGCGCAATGCGTACTCGAAACCCGCCTGGGTTCATGTACGTGTACGTCCTGCTTTCGCTTCTGAGAAAAGGGAATAGAAAGGGGGAGCTGGGATATCGGTCGCCCGACCCTTTCGAGAGGTTTATCCCTTCCAGAGGTCCATCCTGCCCCCTTTTTCGAGGTGGGTCCGAACATGGCGACGAGAAGCCTCCAGGAAGGCCAAACATCATGTTGCATATTCGGGGGACCTTGACTCTTCCGTCGTGCCCCTAGCCGTGTCGAATCCATGTTGGTTTCGTCCAATCCACGCCGCATCCGCGTCGAGTCCGCATTGAACCCGAGTCGGGGACAGAAAAAGGCACCAGTCTGGGGCAGAGGCAAAGTTTAGCTTAGGTCGGGCGTGTCCCCCTACAGGCGGATTTAGGACGAAACATGAACAAGTAGTCAACCAATAGTCAAACATGGAATCAACAAAGGATCGAATCATCGTCCGCAGACTATTTTTTGACCATGTTTGATCATTCCTCCTGTAGAGGGACACGCCCGAGTTAAGACGAGGCCCACCGAATATGCCACGTAACAAAGATCACGAACACGCCGGGCAGGGCCGACGTGGCCTCGCCGAGCGAAGACCGACCCACCCACCCCTCGGCCCCCGCCCACGACACTTGCAGAGGGTTGTAGATGCCATGACATTGGAGGCCTGGGAATGGGCACCAACACCAACACAGGGTGCTGCCTCCATAGGGGGAAGATGATCCTGGATTTCGGTGTTGGCGGTAATATTTCGGTCACCTTGGAAGCCAGAATATTACCACCATCACCGAGATCGGGATCTTCTTCCTTCGGTGGAGAGACAACGCCGATATTGATGTTGGTGTCAACCTCTAGGCCTGCGATGACAGCGGACACCCCAACGGTCCTATCAGAAAACAAAAACTGTGCTCAAAATGTTTGGACATCTTTTCAAATACTTTAAGCATGTGTTCACATGTTTAAGACATGCTTGAAGCACTTCTTAGACATCTTGGCCTAATTGCAAACGTGTTCCTCTCCACTCATCGTCGTCCACAAGCAGAGGGACGACCGGCGACATGCAGAAGAAGGAAAAGACAAGCTGCGTGAGCAGCACTGATCGGAGGTCCGCGCGGCTTTCTCGGATCCGCGCTGGACCTAAGACGAAGCCAAGGCGAGGACAAAAACCCTGGTCAGGGGAAATCGAGACTCGCTGAGATCCGGTGGCTCTAGACGATGCCTCGGGCGCCGCGGTAATCTCAGAGCGCTCGGGACTGCTCTGAGAGCGTTCCGGAACGCTCTGGAACAGATTTATCCTCATCCTAGTCCTAACCCTGCCCGACGACCCCCCTCCCTGACGCGCGGAGCGCGCCAGGGGCGGCGCCGGAGGCGCCGCAAGGGGGAGCCCAGCGCCGATCCAGGACACCTGCGCGGACCTCAAACAGTTCATGCTCATGCAATTTCGGAGCTCACGCAACGGGGGTCAGCGCTGACGAGGGTCAACAGGAAACCTTCCACAAAAAACCCAACCCTGAGACCCTAGGACGTCCATCGATTTTTTAATGCGGGGACCTCACGCGTTCCACCGCAGAACCATCGACACCCAGGAAACCCAGGGGAGCCACTGCAATCGCCTCTGGCTGACCCCGGTCTGGAAGCCCCCTGGAGCCGAACCCGCAGCGCCACCCTCCACAGACCCGGGTTCTTGGGAGCTGTACTGAGCGGCCGAGCTTCGTGACGAGGCCCTGGCCGATCTGGGCTTGGGCTGACCCCAGGGGTGCGTCCCCGACCCCGGACCTCCTCCCTCTAAACGGTCGCCGGACGTCGGTCTCGCGACTTGCCTAGAAGAAGAAGCGACAACGCTATATAAACATAAACTTTTGGCGCTCCGCACGGATCTCTTGGGTTTCTTGGATCCGCGCGCCAGGGGCGGCGCCGGTGGCGCCGCTGGGGGGCCCCAGCGCGGACCCAAGAAATCCGTGCGGAGCGCCCAAAGTTTATGTTCATAGCGTTTCCTCTTCTTCTAGTGACCAGGGCCTCCTCCCTCTGTCCCAAATCCCTTATTAATCGTCCCCCAGATCTGGTACTTTAAGGCGCCTTTTTTGTAACTGCGGGCGTCTGGTTTATTAGGGCGCTTTCGTTGGATTGGAGCTTAGGGGGTCCGGGTCATCAAGGCCCCTGGTCGAAGAGGGGGGTCCGGAATATTAGGTCGCATTTGGAGGGGGGTTCGGATTCTTAGGGGGGGTGGATTAATGAAGGATTTGGAATGCCAATAGATCCGACGTCGTGATTTTTTCAATACGGGGTCCCTGGAAGTCTCGACCCCTTCCCGGGGACCGATTTTTCATCCTGAGTCGTTTTTGACGGTCCTGGTGCCTGGCGAGGGCCCCTCGAGGCCGAAAGCTGCAACAAAAACCTCCGTTTTGATTTTTTTCAATGCGCTGGATCTCTGGGGTCGACTAACAAGGGATTTGAAGCAAGCGGTCGCCGGTCGTCGGTCGTCGCGACTTGCCGGGAGGGGCCGCGCTCCGGGGGCCGGTCTCTCATCCTGAGTCGTTCTTTGACGGTCCTGACATCTCCGGCGAGGGCCTCGGGAGGCGTAAAATACCAAACAACTCCCGTCGTGATTGTTTCGCGACGCGAGGAGGTCTGGGAAGAAGGGGTTTGGAGTGAGCGGTCGCCCACCCCCCTTTCCCCCCAGTCACCCATCTTTCCTTCCTCCCCCTCCCCCTCCTCCTCCTCCTCCTCCTCCCTCCTCATTCCCCCTCCTCCCCCTCCTCCCCCTCGCGCCGCACGCCTCACTCCCCCTCGCGGTCGTCGGTCGTCGGTCGTCGCGGCTTGCCGGCCGAGGGGCCGCCCCCTCCGCGGGGCCTCGCTCTCGAGGCGGCGGCCCGGGGCGCGGGCCCGCCCCTCGGCGGGCGGGGCGCCGCGGGGGGCGGCCGAGGGGAGGAGGCGCCCGCCCGGGGTGCGGGCGCTCCACGGGCCGCCGGCCTGCTGGGGCGGCCTGGCGCCGGGCTCCTCCTCCTGCTCCTCCTCTTCCTCCTCCTCCTCCTTCTCCTACTCCTGCTCCTGCTCCTGCTCCTGCTCCTCCTGCTCCTCCTCCTCCTCCTCCTGCTCCTGCTCCTGCTCCTGCTCCTGCTCCTGCTCCTGCTCCTCCATTCCTGTTCCTTCTGAGCAGCTCCTCGCTGTCGCACCCCGAGGCCCGTCGGAAAGGCGGGCTGGGCGTTTCGCCTGGGACTTCCTTTTCCATGTATGAGCCTGAAGCTTAAACACCGACAGTAGCTTTAGGTCGGGCGTGTCCCCCTACAGGCGGAGTTTGGGCGAAGAACTAAAACATACTCCAAACATGCCCCCAAATTACTATTTTTGAATGCTCCTCCTGTAGAGGGACAGGCCCGACTTAAGGCTTGGGGCGGGTCGTCGGGTCGTCGTCGGGTCGTCGCGGGGTCTGTCCTTCGTGGTCGGCGCTGTGTCGTTGGGCGCCGTGCGTCGTCGCTCGTCGCTCGTGTTCGTTCGCTCGTCGCTCGTCGTCGTCATCGTCCATCGCTCGTCGTTCGTCGGCGTTCGTCGTTCGGTAGCGCCCGTCGTCGTCGTCGTCGTCGTCGTCGTCGTCGTCGTCGTCGTCGTCGTTCGTCGCTCGCGCTCATGGTCGTTCGTCGCCGCCGTCGTCGGTCGCCGTTGTCGTCGTTCGGGGCGAAAGATGACCCACACCTCGCCGCGTCGTAAAGAGAGAACTCGCGGTGGGCAATTCTTGCTTGTGTTCGGCCTCTGGGGGCCCTCGCTGGGGCCCGGGACCGTCAGAAAACGACTCGGGATGGGAAAGCCGGTCCACGGGAAGGGGCCAAGACCTCGAGGGGGCCATGTCGTGAGTAAACACGACGTCAGGGCTCCGGAGGGGACTGGTGGCAGGCGCACGCCTCCAGCGTCACGTTTCAGCCACCTGGCCCACCTGAGATCTCGAGCTCTTTCCTGGACGGGCGTTTCAAGACGAGCAGGTCTTCGACAGTCCTGGGGCTGGGGAAGGGGCCATGCCCCAAAAAGCTCCTGGCCGCCTTCTCTTCACGTCGCGAGGGGGCCCCGGGGGGGACAACGAATCGGGGCGCACGCACCTGCCTCTCCCAGCGCCCAACCCAGCGCCTGAGGCGGCCACGTGTCGAGGAGAGATGCATGGCGGCGGGGCCGAATCCAGCTGCATGCATCAGTTTTCGCCCCCCCTTTCCCCATACCCCCCTTGCTGCGCCTGCCCCGAGCAAGGGGGGGGGAGGGCGAGCCTGGCATGCGGCGGCTCAAAAACGCTGGGGGCCAGGCAGAAGCAGCGAGAGAGCGCGCTCCGTGGGCGCTGTATACTGCGGAATCTCCCTCCCCCCTCTAGAACTTGGCCCCCCTCCCTCCCTCCCTCCCTCCTCCCACGGACCCTCCCCCCTCTCCGAAAATCACCGCCGCTTACCTCCTGAACCGGAGCCCCCCCTCCTCCCCCCTCGGGGGGGAAACCACCCTTCTCCAACCCCCTTCCCCTTCGCAGCGGGCAAACGACGACGGCGGCGACGAAAACGACGAAGGAGACGACGACGAAGACGACGACGACGAAGACGACGACGATGACGACGGCGGCCAGGACGCTCAGTCGGGCGGGCGGGGCACTAAATGTAACCCTCAGTCAATGATGGGGCATGGTTGGATGGAGATACAGGAAAAGCACCGACGACGGCGACAACATCCACGACGGACGGGCACCGCCATGCTCCGCAAGTCTGCCAGACTACCCCGTGTCATCCCTTGCAATGTCATCCCTTGCCATCTGCTCGGATAGCTTGCTTGCTGCCAGCCCGTGGCCTTCTGCCAACAAGGGGGCAGAATACGTGGAAGGCTCCATACACCGCACACCACCACCACCGTGCCCTGCCAGGGCCATGCCAGGGCCATAGGGTGTATACGCCCTCCTGACCGAAGCCAAGAGGGTCTACACACCATCCTGGGGTTCGGGATGGCCCTGGCGAGGTATGATTGATGCCTTCTGTGGACACCAACCGCCCTGCCCAGAAGAAGAAAAAGACATCTACTGTCGGAGGTCCGCGCGGACGTCTGGAGCGCAAACATGGCTGCGCCAGAGGCGCCGCCAGATGTGCTCATGTATCTCTTCCTTCTTCGAAGGTCGCTCCCAAGGCCCCAAAAGTTCGCTAGGACCTGTGATAGGGCCCAACCCGTTCCATGCTCTGCTTATGCGGGACACGTCGCCAGTCTGCCCGCCCTGTCCCTGAGCTCTTGATGGCCGAGCGCACGGTCAAAAACCGCCCCACCGCCGCCTCCACCTTCCGTTCTTCTTTCACAGCCTCCTCTGCCTCCATCCCTTTGCCTCATGAGCAAATGCCTTCCCCTTCCCGCACCGCCAGACGCGTCCGGAAGCAGGGCCCGGCGTTTCACCTCGGACGTTCTTGTGTTTCAGTCTCCTGGAGCTAAGAAGCTCATGGAGGCGGGTTCGTTTTCAGAAGGAGGTTCTCGTCCTGGCGCAGCGCACGCTCGTTGTAAACACGACGAACAAACAAGCTGATGGAGGGCGGCTGTTTTTCAATCCCGGTTACGAATAACTCGCAACCTAAAACATGGAAGACCGTTTCATGAATGGAGGGAGGACCCTTTTTAAAACATGGCTCTCGCATGTAATGCTTCGAAGCTTGACCCAATACCTGTGTATGTGCGCAGCGCTTTCAATGCAAGGCACATCCTTTTCAAAGCGGAGCTCTCGCTGGACAATGTTTGAAATCAATGGTCTTGCCCTCTGCGTTTCTTACTGCTGGTGCAGCACGGGGCCTGGCCTGAATGGCAGGCCAAGGTGGGGGGGGTCGTCTGTCAAGGGGAGGCGTCTCCCACAGTGGGAAGCAATACCTTCAGGGACTTAGGATGACAGGGACCTAGGACAGAATGTGGATTGCAATATCGTTGATGCATGTTTGGTTTACTCTGGTCCTCCTCCTCTTCCTCCTCCTCCTCTTCCTCCTCTCCTCCTCCCCCTCCTCCCCCCTCCTCCTCCCTCCTCCTCCTCCTCCTCCTCCTTCTTCCCCTTCCTCCCACTTCCCCGCCCCCTTCCTCCCCTTCCTCCTCCCCTCCCCCTCCCCCTTCCCTCCCTCCCCCCCCCCCTGTCCCTTCCCTCTCCTCTCCTCTCCCTCCCGTGCTCTCCCCCCCTCCACCCCCGAGGCTGGCCGCGAGCGGCGGGCCCGCCCGCCCCTGGGAGCCCACAGAGGACGCACGCGCCCCGCCACGCACAGGAATACGGCCCCGCCAGCCCGCGAGGACCGCCTCGTGCCACGCACGCTCGCGCAACGCGCACTCCAACTCTCTTATTCATCGACCCCCTCCAAATGCGACCTAATATTCCGGACCCCCCTCTTCGACGGGGCGCCTTGATAAACCGGACCCCCTAAGCTCGAATCCAAAGCGCCCTAATAAACCAGACCCCCTCAGTTACAAAAGAGGCGCCTTAAAAAACTGCACCCGGGGGACGATTAGTGAGGGATTTGGACCCGTTTCGAAGCCAACGAGGACTCCTGTACGTGTACGAGTCGGACTCGATGGGACAGGTCACGCGAGAGGACGCGAGACCCTTCCGAGCGCCACGCTGCAAGAAGAATGTGGGAGGCATGGGCCGCGAGGCACGGGACACAGGGAGTACCCTTGATTTGGCAGGGCCGAGCTACTCATCGGGGCCGACTGTACGTCCTTCTTTCGTTCCTAACTCCCCAGACCCCCGACGTCGTGATTTTTTCGCAACGTCGACCCCCAGAGGTCTGGACCTCTTCCCAAGGACCAGTCTTTCATCCTGAGTCGGTTCTTGACCGTCCCGAGGCCCGGGGAGGGCCCCCAAAGGCCGAAAATGGTTTAAAAAAACCTCCCGTCGTGATCTTTCCACAGGAGGAGGAGAGGGGGAGGGGGGGAGGAGCAGGAGGAGGAGGAGGAGGATGAGGAGGAGGAGGAGGAGGAGGAGGACGAGGAAGAAGAGGAGGAGGAGGAGGAGGAGGAGGAGGAGGAGGAGGAGGAGCAGGAGGAGGAGGAGGAGGAGGAGGAGGAGGAGGAGGAGGAGGACGCGAGGAGGTACATGGGTCCCCACCCCCGCCCGGTGGCCTCTCGGGCTCCCGGCGCGGCGCCGCCCCGCCGCGGGGCGCCCCCGGGCCCCTCCACGCGCCCCAGGGGTTGTCCTCGCCGGGCGGGGATCGGCGGCGACGATACGGGCGAGTAGCCTCCAGGGGCGGGCATGGCGCGCATTCGCCCGGGAGCCTGTTCGAAAACACAGATCATCGGCGCACCCGAATACATGTGTTGCTATCCCCTGGGCTTTTCGCCCCTGTCGTCGCCTCTGAGGGGAGGGGGCGGGGTAGAGAGGCGCAGCCGGCCAGAGAGCCCGCCTCGAGGCGTCCGTGAAGACGGCGGCGCTCCCGAACGCACTGAGAGTGCTCAAGGACGCTCTGGAACTTTCACCCAGCGATCCAATGCATTGACAAAGTCAAGACGGAGGGCTTTCGCAATTTTCGGCCTCTGGGGGCCCTCGTTAGGCCCCAGAACTGTCAAATATCTCAGGATGAAAACCGGTCCCGGGGAATGGGTCGAGATTTCATGTGGAGTCCCGAAACGGTGCGGTGACAGACCGTGCGGTGACCTCGAAATCCCCCAAGACCTCGCCGCACGGTCCGTCAGCGCTCGTTTTCGGGACCTCGGAGGCTGCAGTCGCCCGAGACATCCTCGGAGAACGACCCGAGTCCCGAAACCGTGCGGTGACCCCGCATCCCCACCGACTCACCACACGGTGTGGTCACCACCCCGTTTGGGGGCCCCCGGCTTCTGGGGGCCCTGCATTGAAAAAATCACGACGTCGGACCTCAGGGGCCCCGGCCAGGGCCCGCCTCGGGGCGCCCGAGAAGACGGAGCGCTCCGGAACGCTCCGAGAGTGCTCAAGGACGCTCTGGAACTTTGTTACCCAGAGATCCAACGTATTGAAAAATCAGCACGGATTGTTTTCGCAATTTTCGGCCTCTGGGGGCCCTCGCCGGGCCCAGGACCGTCAAAAAACGGCTCAGGATGGAAAACCGATCCCGGGGAATGGGTCGAGACTTCCGGGGGCCCCGTATTGAAAAAAACACGACATTGGATCTTTGGGAAGTGTTCAGGAACGTTCAGGAACTGCTGCGCAGATCGGTGCGCCCGTTCTCAAGGAGTGTCGCCCTCGCCGTCAACGCCGCGCACGTTCGTCGCAAAAGCCTCAGTCACTTTGCGGGCGGGGGCGGTGCAGTCATTGTGCCATCATGAGGCGCGCCAGCAATGGAATGAAGCGGCTCTTCTGATCGTGGCGGGCATCTGCCCGAGAGACTCCACGACGGCCCTGAGGGGCACGGAGAAGGCTTCACAGCGGCCCAAAGAACCAAAACGCGACAGGGAGACGTCCAGAATTTTGGGGAGCGACGGTCGGCCAGGAAATCAATGATCGGGAGACACTCGCGCGTTCAAATCTCGAGAGAGGTGGCCAGGTCGGCCCATGTGGGCAGAGTCGAGATGGCCGCGCGGATTACAGCGGCAAGGTTGGCAAGAACGGCACTGCCAACGCGGAGGCCGCTCCATTCAGCAAGATGGAACCGGGACAGACAGCAAAGCGGCACGAGGAACATCGGCTCGGGCAAGCGCTGTGCCAAGGTATCGGCTTCCTTGAAAGGGAGACGCTGGTCCTGGCTGACACGAGAGAACGCCGAGAACGCGCGGCTCTCGTGCACGCGGGAGGCTATGGCGGCGGGGGCGCCGACAGCCGCCCCAGGGCGATAGCGGGAGACCTGCTAGACCAGTTGAATACTGGGCCGCCCCACGGTCTCTGCCCTGCCCCATGCCCGCCCACGAGGCCGAGGTGTTCAAGGCGGCTGGCAACCTGGAGTTCAGAGCAGTCAGGGATGTGGGAGGAAATCCAATCCGCACGACTTCTGGAGGCCTCAGCAGTGAGCAGGCCTGCGCGAGTTACGATGAAACACTTGTGGGCTTTGAGTCGGGGGTTGGCGACTCTGTCAAAAACCTCGAACGCAGCGTGGAGGCGTCTCAGAGCGGAAACCCATTCCACTGCATTCCCTTCGTGGTCAGCACAAGCCCGCGCGAATCCAAGATTGGGGGTTGCGATGAGTTCTTCGAAAGGTCACATGAACGGGTGGGAACTCACAGCGAAAATCCTTCCTGAGGCTGGGCGCCCGTGGATCATCCCCGGAAGGATAAGGAAGAAAGCCATGGACGTGGACCCGCGCCCGCCAATGCGCCGCACATCATCGTAACTCGTCTTGAGGAAACCTGAGAGGCTCCCCAAACCCCCGACGTCGTGATTTTTCCACAACGTCGACCCTCAGAAGTCTGGACTCCTTCCCCAGGACCGGATTTTCGTCCTGAATCGTTTTTTGACGGTTCCGAGGCCTGGGAAGGTCCCCCGGAGGACGACAAGGGATTTTTCACAACGCGAGGAGGTCTGGGTCTGGGATCTGGGGGGCATGAAGGGCCGAGAAGATCCAGGCGCGGCCGATGCCGGGGAACGCCTCTCCCCGAAGTCGAAGGGAGGCCAGCGATCGGGGGGCCGCTGCGCGGCGCCTTCGTCCAATCAAGCGACGCGGCTCATCGCGTCGAGTCCAAAATATCTTCTCCAGAATTCGTTGTTGATGCCGGTGCGTTACAATGGGAGCTCGAGCACAAGAGACCTTCCACAAGAAACCCAGCCCTGAGACCCCAGGACGTCCATTCACTATGTTGCGGGAGCGTCACGCTTTCTAAAGCAAAACCATCGGGACCCAAGAAAGCAAGGGCAGCCTGGAGGCAAGCGAGGTGTTTCTTGGCATGGGTTTCCACTTTATGTCAGGAAGCCGCTTGGTGAAGGCCCAAAACCGAGCGTCCGCGAGGCTCTTGATGTCCGCGCCCGAAGCCAAAGGCGAGTCTGGCCGGGGCGTCGGGGGGCGCCGATCTCGTCGTCGGCTTCGCCCCCTTTGGCGAACAAAAAACCCTGCTGCACGTTTGGAACACACGGCAGCGACTTACCCATCCAAATTCCAGGACAAGATTTCCTCCAGGATTTCGGCTCCAAGAGGCTGCGCTTTCCAGGCGTCTCGCGGAGGTTGGTCGGGCCCTGGGGCAACGGTGTTCAGACGCTGCAAACATGTCTTGACGTCGGTGATCGTGGATTTGGGTAAGTCGCGGAGGCTCGCGTCGAAGCCGAATCTGTCCAGATAGCTCTTGGCGGCAACCTGATCGGTCGCCTGCTCGCCGAAGACGGGCCCCTGGTGCCTCGCCAACTGATCGAGCATTTCCGAGGAGCGAGCGATGGCCGCGCGGTCAGTTTCTGGGTCTGCTGAGGGGCTGGCAAGTCGGATGCGGGGCTTCCAGTCGAACGGAGCCCACAGACGCCCGCGCTTCTGAAGACCTCTGAGATGCCAGCGAAGCTTGGACCTCGAAATCTGGCGCGCAACCTCCTGCAGCTTGGCGGGGGCCGACCTGGCGCTGCCCTGAAACAGCCGCTGGTGGGCTTTGTCCAGGGCAGCGTGGAAGCCACCGGGGTCGAGGAAAGGAGCCGTGCCAATAGGGATGACGATCGCCATGTATTGCGCGCTCAGACAGTGCGAGCGCTGGATCTTCTGAGCAAGGTGGACATTCTGCTGCCAGACGGCCCTAGAGATAGAGCGGAAGATGATGCGGATGGTGAGGGGGTCTGGCGGCTTTCAACGGAACAAAAAAAAAACTCGGGTGACACGGGCGGCTGCGGCCATGATGTCTTTGTGGAGGGAGAGCTTGAGCGGGGCAGATCGATCGGACATGCCCACCTGCTCCAGGATCTCTGAAACATTCCTGGCGAACTCGGGGAGGCCGATGATGTCTGATGTGATGGCGCGTTCCCGTGGCTTCTTGGGCCTCCGTGGCGCAAGAATGCATGATGTCGCAGCGTGGTCCGAGATGCTGGCTTTGTGGAGCATCTCGGGTGGGCCATGAATCCGAGCTCCTGTGGAAGACTGAGCCACTGCTCAACCAGGGAGCGAGACAAACAGGCTATCGATGTCGCTCGGCGCCCTT
Organism: Prorocentrum cordatum; assembly: GCA_963575745.1. Taxonomy (NCBI): domain Eukaryota; class Dinophyceae; order Prorocentrales; family Prorocentraceae; genus Prorocentrum; species Prorocentrum cordatum. Next base: position 924,216 of record CAUYUJ010015505.1, read on the forward strand.
AGCGCAGCATGGGAGTCTGTGGGCTCCGGTCCAGGAACGGCCCCGACAACGGCGCCAGTCACATTTGTGGGCATGCTTGATTGGGGTGTCCCGAGTAGCTGCGGTAGGAGGGGCATCGGCAACAGTGGAGTCGCCGCCTACGATCACGAGAAACTTCATAAGGGGTCCTTTGGAGCTAAATTGAGGTTCTGGGAGATCGCATACATGATGTAGTCGCCTGTGACGGGGGGGGCACAATTGTGTATGTTGTAGCGGGAGACGGAGGTGCTATCGAAACAATTGATGCGAACATTCAGCGCTCTTCCCTGGACCAGCTCTTGAGCCTCAATCTCAGGTGCTGCCCGCCCAGCCGCAGCCGGAGACTTCGGAAAAGAGCGACTGCACAGCCGGTGGCATGTAGAGCATGAGGAAAGAGTGAGGCACGAGCATGGACAGGAACGTGGGAAGGTAGGTCATCCCCTCGATGTTCTCGATGGACCCGCGGGTCCCCAGGATGCCGGCAAGGCTCCCGCGCCTTAGGAGTTTTCGAAGGTACTGGAAAACTTGCGGTCCCCGAGCCGAGGAGAACGATGGAATGACGCACGCACTTTCCAGGACCCGAACAGGAGAGGAGCATGAGAAGGATGCTGACGACACCATGCCTCGAATCACGTGTTAGGGCCACTGCACAGGCTCGGGTCCGTCCACGATACCGGCAGTGGCACTCGCGATGAACTGGCGGCCGAGACCGTCGGCAATGAGGTTCGCGGCGGCCAAATGGTAGACGGTCGGCGAGGCGTCGCCAGGTTTTGGGTCAGACGGACAAGATCGGCTTCCAGCCGACGCTGATGGTACCCTTGATCTTGTCTCCGTAGAGGCGCTTGGCCATGTACGAGTCAGCACACGCCTGCCTGATAGCCTTGGCCAGCTGCTCCCTCTTGATCTGGCACGGTGACTCGTCTGGGTCAACGAAGAGATCGACAGAGGTGCCGATGGATACGCGGGGGAATGACGAGCCCACGAGCCATCTGCTTGACGAAGAGAGAGCCGAACAGTTAAGAGACCTGACGGTGAGCACACTGGGGGGCGCCTCGAACACGATCCTGGATACGCTGAGCAGCAGGAGGGCCTTTGAACAAGACCCCTGAAGGGGCCCTGGGACACACAACTAAATACACACAAATCACAGAATTTCCTATATGTTCGCATATTTTCTGGGTGTTGTCTCCCCCCCCACCTCCCATATTTCCCATGTTTTTCGGAGAATCGACGATTAATTCAGCGGTGGACAAACCTCCCTTTAGTACACCTCCCCTTAGTGAGAACGGCCTCGGACCGAAACCCGCGGACGTGGACCCGCAAAAATGACGGCCGCGACGCCCTCTCGCGAACCGAAAACGGCCAATTCCTTAATCGACGTGTCAGGGTAGGAGGCCTGTCCACCCCCGAGTAATTGTGTCTGTGCGTGTTTTTTTCCCTCCTGAACCCCGTCGATCGACATGTTGCTCTTTTCCAGGGTGGGGTTGATGGCGCCTTGGAAGGCCCCCATCGTGGTGCGCGAGCGCGTGCGAGCAACCAGGGCTGCAGGGTCAGGAGCACGGTCCAGCTGGGCACCGTCGGCCACGATGGGCGGCGGGGGGTCTTCCGAGCGAGCAGCCCCAAACACGCGCTGTAGTTCGGCAGCCTTGCCGTCAACCTCTCCTTGACCTTCGCGGCGTGGGCGGCGGCCTGGGGCTCGGCGCTGGCCCTGCGGCGCTCGACCGGGGTGCCGAAGGCGGTGCAAGAGAACTGCATGGTGCTGGCCAGCCAGCCGACGGACCGCTGGACGCTGGAGGCCATCTCGGACTTGGCGAGCTCGATGGCCTGCATCTGGGAGGTGCGGGTGGCGTCGACGTAGGCCTTGATGTCTGTCGAGGCGGCGCCACCAGAAGACGAGAGGAAGTCGTCATCATTCCCACCTGTGCTGATGCGGTTGCGCTCAGGAGCAGCAGGGCGATGAGGGGAACGCGGGGATGAAGACGGGAAGGTGGGAAGCCTCGTCGATGGCGGCGGCCAGCGCAGCAGCCTCGGTCGGGGATGAGGGGATGCCGTGCGACATAGCGTCGCTGAGCTACGCTGACAGCTTGCACCCGAAAGCTCTGGCGCGGGAGAAAGAGGCTCACGGCGCTGGGTAGCTTCCCTGAGTCTCGTGGCCTGCGGAGACTTCGAGCCAACCCCTCGCCTGCGTTCAAGCTGAAACCGAAAGGGCCCCGAATTTTCCACTTGAGCCACAAGGGGTACGGACCTCCGCCTCCTCCTCCTCCTCCTCCTCCTCCTCCTCCTCCTCCGCCCCCCTCCTGCTCATACTCATTCTTCGGGGGCGCGCAAAAATGGATTAGCGACAAATCCATGGATCGGGGGATGTGCCCTCCCCCTCCCCCAAATGCGGCCGGTGCCGCCTCGTGCAGCGGCGGAAATCCGCGATTTCCCATGGAAACGGGACCCGTCGCCAATCCACGCCCCCTTCATCCATGTGCACGGTCGCCTGACTTCTCCCTCCCCCTCTCCCCGTCCCCCATCTCACCCGCCTGCCGCCACGGGCGGTTTCCTCTCCCAGCGTCCGGGTCGACCACCACCGGCGCGCGGTCCCTGGCCTCGGCGACGGGGTCGTAGTTCGGGCCGAAGTCGAGGGCCGAGGGCCCGAAGTTGTGGGTGGATCCCGCGATCACGGCGTCGAGGATGTCGTCCGACGTCGGGACCTGGAGGGCCACGTTGCCCGAGGTGTTCTGACAGTTTCGGGGCCTTCGGGGCCCCCCCTCGTCGCCACGTGGCACGCCCGGAAGAGGGACTGCATACAACATGGGGACGGCGCCCACCGGCGATGTGTGTCCAAATCCGACGGCGGCTGCGGCTGGGCGGGCGACCTTTTGCCTGCAAAGGTGGCACCGCCCGTGGCGGCGCCGACAACGAGCACTCCAACGAACTGCTGTTGGTCTTCGTTTAGGTCGGGCATGTCCCCCTACAAAGGGATTTTGGCGACAAATACAAAGACCCCATTCAAACATAGTACAACATATACCCAAACAAATTGTACCCCGACTATTTTTTGACTACTGTGGAACATGACAGGCCCGACTGAAGTCTTCGTTCCCCTTCTCCCCATCCTCGTTCCAACCCTCCCGGCCCACGGCTGGGCGCGGCTCGGGCTCGGGATGGTGCCGCGGGGGGGGGGCCTCCCACGGGGACTCCTCAGAAGCCAGGGCGCTGGCACGCCTTGGCGCACTGCACCCGTGGGCTGGGACATGCTCCGAGATCCACTCCCCTCGCCATCCTCACTCCTCCTCTTCCCCCCCCCCCTCCTCCCGCTCCGCCTCTTCCTCCCCGGCGCCCCCCCCCTCCCTATACACCCCTCCCCCCTCCTGCTCCCCCCCTCCCCCATCTGCCCCCCTGCCGCTCGTGGGCTTGGCCCCCCCGCCCCAGGGGTCAGGGCCCGCCCCGGCGTCCGCATGCCGCCGCCTCTCGGGGGCGCCTGCCGCAGGGGCCGGCGAGCACCCGCGCAGGGCAGGGGGGGGGCCGTGCACGCGGCCGGCCGCGCGCGGGCAGCGGCCCTCGGGCTGGGCGTGGCCTCGCGCGCGCGGCCTGCCGATCGCTGCGCGCAATGCGCAGCGGCCCGCCCGCGGGTGCCTGAAGGGCTTGCCGCCCCCCCCCTGCGCCCCGCCTCCCCCAAGAGGGCCGCGCGCCAGAGGCCACCCCGGCAAAGGGCCACCCCCGCGCTGCAGCCGATCGCAGGGGCCCCCCGATCGCCCCGCGTGGCCGACTCCAGAGGCCATGGCACCAAAGGTGCGGCGTTCGGGGGTCATACTGACCTGGGTCCATCCAGTCCTGGGCGCCAGCCATGCTTTGCAAGCTCCTGCAGGATCCAGGGCCCTGCAAGCAGCTCCTGCACGCTTGCCTGGGCCCACGCGCCCGATCCTGCAAGATCCGGCGCTCTGGCTGACGCCCGCTTGCCTTGGCCCTCGTCTCTTGAGCCCGACGGAGGCTTCGCTTCTACTCCCGCCGGCTTCAGGCCACTCTTCTCTCTTAGCTGAGCAGGGACCGACCGTCCCGGCATTCCTATAGGCCCACCACGACATGTTCTTAGAACCCCCAAATGTTCTTAGAACCAAAACAAAGTTCTTAGAACATAGAACTGGTGTGTTCAAATAAAATATCCCAGCCAGAAATGTTCGAAAACAATTTCGTGGAAACCACAAAAGGTTCTTAGAACATTGTTTGGTAGGCCTGTAGGCACGCCAAGACGCTTCGCCACTGCTTGACTTAGGCCCCTCGGAACGAGTGCGCGCAGTGACCACCCCCCCTCACTCCTGGGGCTGCCGGCCCCTGCCGCCGCCTCCGCGGCGAGGCCCCGGCGCTCCCGCAGCCCGCGCGCCCTGTCAACCCGCCGCCGCCCGCCGCCCCCGCCGCCCGCCGCCGCCGCCGCAGCCGCGCCGCAGCTCGCGCCGCCCTCGCCGCCGTGCCCCGGCGGCGGCGGCGCCCCACGCGCCGCCGCCGGGGCACGGCGGCCACTCGGCGCTGGCCCCTGCCAGCGCGCGCCGCCGCCGCCGCCGACCCCACGCCCCACCCGTCGGGGAACGGTCACCTGCCCACCTGCACCGACCCTGGCTTGGGCCCCTCTGACGGATCTGGGGGCATCCCGACGATGCTGGTACCGCTGCTCCCTGGACCTCTCCCAGGGTGCATCCTGACTAGAGTATCGAGGCGAATCCAGCGGTGGCGCCGAGGGCCTCCCAGGCTAGGCCGAAAAAGAGGAAAGCGAGGGAAGGCGCCTCTCCCCGTCCATGGCCGTGGAGGCTTTGCAGTCAGCCCGCATAAGGCGGACGCACGATCGGGATGCAAGGACCTTGGACGGCCACGCCGAAACTCTGCGCGAGCGGGGCGCGGCCAGGGAAAGCGGCCAAGGACTGTGAGGCTTCTCGTTGGCCTGCGCCTGGCCTCAGGCCATGGCCGGGGAGGCGTTCCTCAGCAAGCACGAGCCCAGAGGTCTGCACAACGTCCAGAGTAAGCACGGGTCCAGAGGTCCAGAGGTCCAGGGACCCCCGACGCCGTGACTCTGTTTCACAGCGTCGGCCCCCAGAGGTCTGCACCCCTTCCCCAGGACCAGCTCTTCACCCTGGGTCGTTCTTGGACGGTCCCGAGGCCTGGGAAGGGCCCCCAGAGGCCGACAATGGCGAAACACCTCCCGTCGTGCTATTTGTTCACAGGAGGAGGGGGGGAGGAGGAGGGGGAGGAGGCCGAAAATAGCGAGGAGGAGGCCAGAAATAGCGAAAAACCTCCCGACGTGATTTGCTGCGCCGCGCGAGGGGGCCTGGGCGGGCCCAGGCGACGCACAGGCCCCCGGGCCGGGGGGTCGGCGCGAGGTGGGCGGGCGGACGTCCCCCCCAAGCCGCTCGGGCGGGCGGGCCAAGGGCGGGCTCGAGCCGCGAGGGGTCGCGCGCGCGCGGGGGAGGTCGGGGCTGGCCCCGAGAGGGGGGGGGGGTCCACACGAGGGGGGGGGTGCAACTCGTGGCCGGCGGAATGTGCGCGGCCGGGCGAAAGGGGGGATAGCAAAGGGGGGGTTTGAGAATCAGCTCACGTAGCTGATTTTCCTGGCGCCTCCCGGCGCCGGGAGGCGCCCATGTATGATGGAGGGCTGGGCCCGGCGGCGGGGCCGAAGCCAGCTGCATGCAGCAGATTTCGTACCCCCCCTCTCCCTATCCCCCCCTTTCGTTCGGTCCACGTGCGCGGCCCAAGGGCCTTAGGGGGGGGCCGGGGACGCATCGAAACAAGAAGGGGCGTCAGGACATCTGGGGAGATAGCATGGCCCCCGCCAGGGTCTCCAGCCCCCCCCCCAGTCACCACACTCCCTCGTGGCCGCCCCGCCATGGTCTCCAGCCCCCCCCCCCCCCCTCGTCACCACGCTCCCTCTCTTGGCCGCCCCCGAGGCGGGAGGGGTGCAGCCGGCGCCCGGCCGGAGGGAACGCCAGAGAAGGAACGAAAAGGGGGGCCCTGCATGGCCACGCGGGCCTCGGCTTCGGGCAGGCGCCCCGACCGATGTCTCGGGAGCCGGCCCCCCAAAGACCGCAGCCCCTCCCGAGCCCACGGTGGTCCATGTTTGCATGTCGTGACTGTGCCACCGAAGGCTGGAGGCCTCGGCGAAGCATACGGTATGGGTGTAGCTGCTGGCACATGTGGGAGCAGCACTTCCAGACATTTGCCTGCGCAAGGTCAACAATCAGCTTGGCTCAGACGAGCCCCGCGAAGGACGAACCGTCAGCCAGACACGGGCAAAATATGTGCATCATAATGCTTTCGTAGTCCAGCTTGGTTGCCTTACCTTGGCCAGAGGGGGAGGAAAAGGGAGGGGAGGTGGAGAAGAGGAACGAAAGTGAAAGGGGGCAAGAGCCTTGGAACGAAGCAACGCTGTTCACACTGAGAGACTCCAGCCCCGGCAGTGCCGCAGTGGGTGGCCTGCGAGAGCCTCGTGGGGGCTACATGGCCAGTCGAGTGCCCAGCTGCAGCCGGTTCGGGGCGGGCGTTCGAAGGGGGAAACAAAAGGTTCAGAGGTGTGTTCAGGAGGAAGATCGCGACGGGCAGCCCATAAGGAAGGACGACCCTCCAGCTGGGCTCGCTCCTCAACCCGAACGAATAGGAGCACCGCCCCAGCAAACCATTGCCCCTTCGGGGCTGCAGCTGCACGGGCGCCACCGCTCTCAAAAGGCTCGTGCGGCCAGGAAGGTGCCACGCCCCCTCAGGACGCAGCTCCCTGCCCAGCAAGCGTTGCACTCCGGGTGCGGTGCCTACGAGCACCGAATGCGACACCCCAGGTGGAGGAATACTATAGCGAGCGCCGCCACGAGGCGGCTCACGCTTCAACTGCTTGTGGGGCTTGGCTGCCCGTCGACCGCGACGCCCGTTGAGTACGTCTCAGAGCAATCGTGGAAACGGCACTTCGCCTGATCCGAACCCTTGGCGTTTAACCCGACAGAATTGAAATCATCCCCGGGAGGGGAGGACGGCGAGTCACCATTGCTGGGCACATGCACGAGCTGGCGTACAGTATGTAGAATGCAGCTCGTATGCGGAGTAACTGGGGGAGGTAGGGGGGGGCCAGGGGATTCGGGAAAGGGGGGAGGGGGAGGGAGCGGGCCAGGCGAGGCGGAGGGGAGGGAGGAGGAGAAGGCCAGGGCGAGGGGACGGGAGGGGGAAGAGGAGCAGGAGGAGGGGGAGGCATCGATTGGGCATGCGTGAAGGTGGAGCATACGGATGACAGGCGAGGAGGGACCCAGGGGAAGAGAGATGGGGCGGGGGAGTGGCATAGGAAGCGACGCTGGTGGGACAGGAAGCCTGGTCCCATCCGCTTCACTCCTGCCTCCTCCGTCCACGCATCGCCCCCTCGTCCCCCACTCACCAAAGATCCCGAGAAACATCTGGGACCCCCCCGGGAGACTTCAGGAATCATCCCCTTGCCCCTCCTCCCCTCCTCCCCTCCTCACCTGCAACCCCTCCGCACCTGCACCCCTCCTCTCCTCCCGTGGAGGCCCTCTGCTCGCCACCGATCTCTCGCCCCCTCTCAAATAAAAAAAAAAACACCTCGATCCGTGTTCCGAGCCACGCCCAGTCTCACGCCGTGGCGACGAGGGGAAGCCCTGGAGGCCAGACGCGCAGAGGTCCCCCGGAGACATCCAGAGGCAAAGACAGCACAAGCAACACATGACGACGTCTAGAACGAAATGCCGTCTAGGGCAAAAAACGAGACGAAACCCAGCGTTTAAAGCGAACGTTGGGAACGACTTCGGTGCCACTCGAGACTAACAAACAAAACGAAGCGTTAAACCAAAAACGAACACCAAACAAAACAAACAACGGCACGAGAATCACGACAACGGCCCAACTCAAGCTAAACAACGTTGTGGTCGGTCCTTGAAGACGCTCAGAAACCTCGACCCCCTGCCAAACCCGTGTTATCCCTGCTCCTCTTCCCATTCGCTCCTCCCCTCTCCTGGTAAGCAATAAGAGTACTCCAAGCCTTTGGGAGGGGACCTAGGTGAACAGGGCCAAACACATTAAGGATAAGGGGTCTGTTTTGCAGACGTGTCAGACGACACCACCCATATGCCCAAGGATACCCCTTAAAAACCGTGGGCCTACGTTAGGCCGCAAATTCACTGTGTTAGCAGGGCCAGGGGATGTGTTATGCTTAATCCTTAGTGACTCTTCTGCTCCACAGAGCCAGGGCACGCGCCTCTGCGAACATCGGCTACACGCAAGAGTGACCATGGGTTAGAGTGACCTCTGGTGCGTGGCCTTTTGGGGGGCCGTGGGGTGACCAAACACAAGCGCGCAAGACGCTACCAGCGCATCGCGTTCGGCGATCGGGGAATCCCAACGTGCCCGCACCAAAGGTTGAGTATCGCTTAATCGATCCCCACCCCCAGCGGCGTGGCCTGGGCCCCACTGGCCGATTTACCCCCCTAGATGGGGATGTAGGTCGTTCTCTTCGGGTTTCTAGGGGTGTATCCCCAACTGGGGTGGTAATTTGGTGGGGGTCTCGAAGGCGATGGAGATGGGGATGGGGATCTCGGGCGGACGTCTCACGGCACCGGCCCTGCCGACGTGCTGCGGTGGCTTTTGCGTGGATCCCTGACAAGGCAAGGCCCCGAAAATGGCGAACGAAAGACGAAGTGACTTTCACGTGGGTTTATCATAGCTTTCATTCCTGGCCAAAAAGAATCCGCGCGAAATTGACTTCGCAACCCACCCTACTGTTCTCCGAGCGAAATCCGCTCTGCGATGTTGGCGCCATGAGACTTTCTCCCCGGCACTCTGGAGGAAAAACGAACAACACACTCCGATCTGCGTCGGCGGCAAGGCAGGGGTCGTCTGCGCTAGCGGCAACGGCCCAAACAGGGGGTGCTGTCAGAGCGAATCGGTGCCACCGTGCAGGAGGTGGGGGAGGGAGGAGGAGGAGGAGGAGGAGGAGGAGGAGGAGGAGGAGGAGGAGGAGGAGGAGGAGGAGGAGGAGGAGGAGGAGGAGGAGCGGGAGGAGGAGGAGGAAGGGGAGGAGGAGGGGGGGGGAGGGAGGAGGAGGAGGAGGAGGAGAGGAGGGAGGAGGAGGAGAAGGAGGAGGAGGAGCAGCAGCAGGAGGCAGCAGCAGCAGCAGCAGCAGGAGGAGGAGGAGGAGGAGGAGAGGAGGAGAGGAGGAGGAGGAGGGAAGGGGGAGGAGGAGGAGAGGAGGAGGAGGAGGAGGAGGAGGAGGGGGAGGAGGAGGGGGAGCGGGGCGGAGGGAGGGCGCGGCCGAAAGAGGGGGGGCGCAGGGACCGAACACCACACGAGTCGGCCAGTGTGCCGCCGCTCGCGCCGCAGAGCTCAGACTTGGCCGGGCGTGCCTCTCTCTGCTCTGCGCGCGTTCGCGCGCGCTCCACTGCACGAGGAAGTCGGGCGTGTCCCTCTACAGAAGGAAGATTCTGGAGACGATGTTTGGACTATTTTTGACTATGTTTGAACATTTCTGGGAAAGGCTTTATTTGTCGTCTGGAGTCCGCCTGTAGGAGGACACGCCCGACCTAACTGCACGAGAGCGGCACCCCTGCGCTGCACCACGCACGGACTCCCCTCGGGGCCCGCTCCGACTGCGGCACGGTGCAGTAGCAGCTCGGCCGTCCAGGGCCGAGACAGCGTGCACCGTGCCATTCCTGGGCCGAGGAGTCGACGACGCCCCGACGCCGCCGCAGTACCGCAAACGCAGGCCGTCCGCGGAAATTGGGGCATGACCGACCGGCCCTCCACAGGTGCTCAACATGAGCACAGTAGGGGCCCGACCACACCACAAGAAACCTTCCACAGCAAACCCAACCCTGAGACCCCAGGACGTCCGTTGATTTTCGGCGTGGGAGCGTCACGCTTTCCATCGCAAAAGCCATCGAAACCCAAAAAACCCAGGGGACCCTGGAGGCAAGCAGGGTGTTTCTTGCCCTAGGTCTCCACTGTAATTACTGCTCTTCCTCCTCTCCCTGATCACGCCCAGCGGTCCTCCCGCCTCTCGGGCGCATCTGTTTTCCCACAGGCAGGGCCTCAAACATTGATCTCACATGTGGTGCTCGGTCCTTCACAGTCGGCGTTCCCGCTGCAGCGTTGGTCACAATTCAGGATCGGCACGTTGCCCGTGTCGTTCCAAAAGCCACTCTCGCCACGGCGCGGGATCCGATTCTTTCCTCGTCGTCGAAAGCCGCCCCCCAAATTTCCTTTGCCGTCACTGGTTCTCCTGCTCCTCCTGATGTTCCTGCTCATCCTGCTCATGCTGCTCCTCCCCTTACTCATCATCCACCTCCTCCTCCTTCTCCTCCTCCTCCTGCTCCTCCTCCTCCTCCGCCTCCTCCTCCTCCGCCTCCTCCTCATTCTGATCATCCACATGATCCTCCTCCCTCAATGTGCACCCCCCCCTCCCTAATTGCCCATCGCACGATGGGGTCATCTTGAGGAGCAGCGTCCTTCAGGACACCTCAGCCGAAGTGCAGACAAGGACTCGGCGTCATGGGAAGGGACTGGCATTAGGTCGGGCATGTCCTCCTACAAGCGGAACTTGGGCGAAACATGAAAAAATGTCCCAACAAAAACAAACAAAATAAGCAAAAATGGTAGAAGAACTGTCCCCTGACTATCTTTCGGCTATTTTTGAGACTCCTGTAGAGGGACAGGCCCGACGTAAGTCTGGCAGGACGGGCAGCATCTCCGGCGTGGCGCGCGCGCGCCCCTCCTTGCCGCCTCTCCCCGCCCGCGCCCGTGCGAATCCCCCTTCCCCCCGGTCGGACTCCGCTCGCCCTCGCCCTCGCCCTCGCCCCCAATTTCCCCGACCCGCTCGGCCTCCCTGCCTTCCCTCTCTCCCTCCCTCCTTCTGTACTCCCCGGGCTGGCCCTCGCCCCCTGCCCCCCCCCCCCCCCCCCCGCCTCGCCCGGAAGGCCCCCCTTCCCCTCAAGTCGGGCATGTCCCCCCACAGGCAGATGTTCAACCAAAAGTCAAACAAATATTCCAAGCATATTCAAAAATAGTGTAGGAATAAAGGGAAATCGTCACGATCTGATTTTTTGTCTACGTTTGCATATTGCTCCTGCATCGGATTAGCGATCCATGGATTAGCGATCCATGGATTTGGCGCGCGCTCGCCAAGTCCATGGATCGGGGGAGGTGCCCTCCCCAAAGTGCGGCCTGTGCCGCCTCGCTCGGCGGCGACACTCCGCGACCTCCCGTGGAGACGGGACCCGTCGCCGATCCACGCCCCCTTGATCTATGTGCTCGATCTCCTGACGCGGCGACAATCCGCGATCTCCCATGGAAACGGGGCCCGTCGCCAATCCACGCCCCCTTGATCCATGTGTGCGATCGCCTGACTGCAGAGGGACGTGCCCGACTTCACCTCCCCCCGGCGGCCCCCGGCCGCCCGCGCGCACGCGGGCGAGCGGCAGCCTGGCGCGCAGGCGGGCCAGCGCCCCCCGCACCGCCACGGCCGGGCCTCCTTCCCGGCCACGGCCCCAGCCTGCAGAGAGGGGGGGGAGGGAGGGAGGCAGGAGCTTCAAGAGCTCCTCCTCCTCCTCCTCCTGCACCTCCTCCGCCTCCTGCTCCTCCTCCTCCGCCTCCTCCTCCTCCTCCTTTGCTCCTCCTCCTCCTCCTCCTTCTCCTCCTGCTTCTCCGTCTCCCGCCTCCTCCTCCTCCTCCTCCTACTCCTCCCCCCACCTCCTCCTCCCACCTCCTCCTTTTTTTCCCTAGAGAGACCTCCTCCCAGTCGCACCACCAGACGTGCCGGTAGGACAGGCCGTGCGTTTCGCTCCAGACTTCCTCATCATTTATGATCGTGAAACTTGACATGTGCAACATATTTTCAGACGTACGGCCGTTTTCAAAATGTGCCTCTCACCTTGGCGCCGCGCAGATTCGGGCTACAAGCGTGCAACAAAAAATGGAAGACAGGTGGTTTTCAAAATGTGGCTCTCGCCTTTGCGCCGCGCACGTTCGTCTTAAACGTTTGCATCAGTTGCAAGGATGGCGGTTCCTTTTCAAAATGTGGCTCTCCCCTTAGCGCCGCACACGTTCGTTTTCAAAGCTTGCGACTGATTCAAGGACTCATGCGATTGACCTCGCTGGAACGGTCTGGCACAATTTGGGAGTTGAAACGCAACAGAGGTTGGTTGATTCGCGGTGTTGACGTTTCAGGAATGATTCTCTGGCACGATGTAGGATGGTCAGGACGCATCAGTCATGTTGACCCGCAGCGTTGAAGTGCCAGGAATAATCTTTTGGCACGAATGAGGATTCTGAAGCAAATGTCTTCGAATGGGCCACGTCCCGCAATGAACACAAATTTGTGTAGGGATCTTTGAAAAGCGAATTGGGAGGGAGAGCAGTTGACTGCAACTTCGTGGATGCGTCGTGGGTCTACATTCGTCCTCTTCATCCTGCTCCCACCTCCTTCTCCTCCTCTTCCTCCTGCTGCTCCTCTCACTTCCCTTTTCCCTCCCTCGTCACACCTCTTCCCTCGCCCTCCTCCTATCTCCTCCCTGCCTCCCCCTCACTCCCTCCCTGACTCTTCTTTCTCCTCCTCCGCCTCCTCCTCCCCTGTTCGTGATGGTGGAAGGAACGGTGGCACGGACGTGGCAGGTCGTGCTCACCAACCAGGGACCTTACACGAAACCGAGTGGGTATCCTGACATGGGCGCGCCGTGAAACAACCAGGGGGGCCTCAACAAGCCCTGGGTCCGTTAGAGAACGAGTCGGAATGAGAAGTCAGCTCCATGGAAGGGCGGCAGACATCTGGAGAGACACGCTGTGAACAAATCATGCAGTCGGATGTCTGGGGGATGAAAATAGTGGCGGTGGGGATGGTGTCACGGACGTGGTAGCTCAAGGAAGAACCGAAAAGCCACCCCTGCTGGTCGCACTGAGTGAGGAGAGGGGGGGACGAGGAGCAAGAGGGGGAAGGAATAAACAATAGAAGGTGGACTGGGGGGTGAGGGGGGAAGATGAGGAGGATGAAAAGGCGGAGGCTGCGGCAGGTGAGGAGAGAAACGAAGAAAACACACGAGAGGACGAACCAGCCTCCATAAGACAAGGGCAGGAAAAAGGCAACATCAGGAATATATAGATCAGGCATGTCTCAGAACAGGTGGGGCCTCACCACAACGGTTGGTGTTTCAATGGTTGGGGCCTGTCGGGGACGTCTCGGGGCGCTTTGAGAAGCTCTTGGAGCTGCGTTGGGGTGTCTTCAGACACTATGGCTTGGTCTTCGGGTCCGCCAGGGCGGCGGCCCGGGAGCCTCTGGGACCCATGGAATCAATAATTTGATTTTGGGTTCCCAAGAGGCCCCCACAAAGCCCCCAAGAATCCCTCAAGCGGCTCCCAAGGAACCTCCAATAAGCTCCCGGGAGGAATCGGACGAAACCCAAAGAGGCGCACAGCAAATCCCTGACCCACAACCCTGACACGGTAACGGCCTGGCTTGGAAAGTACCAGATGTTAGCCAGCCTGGACCCCAAATCGTGATCTCTTGCCAGCTATGCGGTGCAGTTCGCCCTGCCAAACTTCAGGATGTCAGCCCCGCTGCTCAAACCCGCTGCTCTCGCAATCAGCCCGCCCACCCACCCGCGACTTGGTTTGCAAAACCGATGCGTCTGCGATTGCGGTGACTGCTGGGCGCCGGCTGGCGCATCGCTGCGGCCGCACTCGCGCACGCAGGCCCATCACGCGCAGAGCAACCTGATCGTCTGGCGCGACCGACGCGGCCGCGGTGGTGCTGACCGCTGGGGATTACCCAGCACGTCTCGCAGGCCGCGCTGACGCGCGGGCACGTCAGGGCGGGTCGAAGCATCGGGCGGGCACGGTATCATGGCGACGTCGACAACGGCAGACGAGATGATGACAGCAGCGATAGACGATGATGACAGTGACGACGGCAAGACCAATGACGGCGCCGATGCTGATCACGCCGACGACGATGATGATGATGATGATGATGATGATGATGATGTCCACGTGTCGGTGAATGAAGGTGTTGGGAGGATTTTGACATGCGCGAGCGCGGCCGACGCGCGCGAGTGGACCACATGGTATCATTTGATCAGGATCGTGCCCCCCTCACCACGCGCGCAACGGCGCGCGACGACGTGCGTATGTGGACTTTGGCACATTTGTTGCAAAACGAGTGCTGGACCTACACGGTTTTTGGTAAACGGATGCGCGCAACATACATACTACTTGACGAAGACGAGGGGGGTGGGCGATGCTGGCCTGGCTATGATGGCATAAGCTCATAGTACATGTTGACGATGGGGAAGAATCATATGTAGATGAATGATCCACATGCGGGCCTGATAAAACCGAGGGTGGGTGGGTGGTAGATCCCAAGCCCTTTGTGGCAAAGGGGTCTCTAGGTGGCACGGTCAACGTGGTGCAATCTAGGTTGTGCAATCCATGTGGTGTTAAAGGACTACACGCAGGAGCGACCCTGGGTAAGAGTGACATTTGGTGCGCGATTTGCTGGGGGCCGCGGGGGGACCGAACACAAGCGCGCAAGACGCTACTGCCGCACCGCGTTCGGCGATCGGGGGACCGCACTGGGCCCGCACCCAAGATTACTTTGGCGAAGGGTCACTCGTACGTGCAGTCCAATAATGTATGTTGTCTAAAGCAGCGCAAGACGATGCAACAGAATGCCACCCAAAGCGAAGCAATGTAACGCAACGCCGCCCCACACCAACATGGCAAAATATCGCGATGCAAGGCAACGCAACTCAACGCAACGTAATGCAACACAGTGTAAAGCCGTGCAACGCAATGCAAACGCAATGCACAGCAAAAGCAATGCAAAGCAACGCGAGCCAGTGCGAAGCAGCGCAAAACGAGGCGCAGCAACGCAACGCAATGCAATGCAAAGCCACGCCAAGCAATGATCTGCAATGCGATGCAAAGGAATGCGCAGCAATACAACGCAATGCGAAGCAATGCGAAACCACCCGAGGAAACGGTGGCGGCGACGGACGGCGGCGACGGGGGGCCACGCAAACTTGCTGGACCGACAGCAGGGCCCAATGAAAGCGGCGGCAAAGGACGGCGGCGGCGGGCGGCCACAAGCTGGCCGGACCGCCACAGGAGCTCAGTTACCCTAGAACACAAGTAATGAAGGGAAAGGCTTGTATATAAAATTTCTGGGGCGGACGATTAAAACATGTTTCGCGGGCCTCCTCGCCCCCGCAATAGCGGGGGGGGGCAGCGCAGGCAGACGGGGGGCTGACAATTCCGGGTTGCCTGGAAGGCCACGGGGGGAGGGGGCGCGGGGTGGCGATCCATGGCGCGGGGGCCAGGGGGGTGGACGGGGTGATTTTTCAAGGCGAGTTCGTCCTCCTCCTCCTCCTCCGCCTCCTCCTCGTCCTCCTCGTCCTCCTCCTCCTCCTCTTCCTCCTCCTCCTCGTCTTCCTCCTCCTTCTCCTCCTTCTTCTCCTCCTCCTCCTCCTTCTCCTCCTCCTCCTCCTCCTCCTCGTCCTTTTCCTCCTCGTCCTCCTCCTCCTCCTTTTTCTCCGTTTCCTCCTGTCGTTCTCCTCCTGTTCGTCCTCCTCTCCCCCCCCCCCCCTCCGTCAGGACGAGGGCGGCCCTCTCGCTGTCTCGCTTCCCTTTCCTCCTCGTCGCCGCGCGCCGCAGTCCGCAGCCAGTCAAGCAGACTGGTGCTCCTTTGGCCTCCAGAGGAGACAGGGCGGCCCTCCTAGCCCTTGCATCGCTGGCTGGTGGCTCCCTCGCTGGTTGGTGGCGAGGACAGCGCGGGCAGGATATGGAGATAATGAACCACGCGGCGGTTCCCGCCCGGACGTCCTCGCAATTGAGGAGGAGGAAGAACAATTAAGAGGAAGAGGAGGCGGAGGAGGAGGAGGAGGAGGAGGAGGAGAAGGAGGAGGAGGAGAAGGAGGCGGAAGAGGAGGCGGAGGAGGAGTGTTTACGTGCCACGTCGTGCTCTGCCATGCTACGCTTTGATCTTCAACGCCATGCTGTGCAATGTTATGTTCGGGGCCGCTGTGCGATGCCATGCTTTGCGTTGCAACGATTGTTGCTGCAATTCTTCACTACGCCACGCAACGCCATGCTGTGACATACTACACTTTGCGGTGCTCTTCAAAGACATGCCACGCCGTGCTCTACAATGCGTCGCGTACCCTTTCGGGATCATTGCCCTGCTCGACATCCGACTGTGCGAGTAGAGAGGGGATCTACGCCATGGTAAGGGATGGGAGGGAGGGGTAGGCTGTCATATATGACGCGAGCGCACCTAGCTTGTCCTCCCCCCTCCTCTTCTTCCTCCTCCTCCTCCTCCTCCTCATCATCATCATCCACCTCCCAATCGCCGCGGCTGTCCGCAAGGACGACCGGCGGCCGTCCGCAAGGACGAGGGTGATCAAGCGCCTCTTCGAAAACCCCTTCCCTCAACTACTCCCTAATTACCCCGTCCCCCACCGCAATCCTCCCCCCGCGGCCGCGGGTGATCAAGCGAGCGAAGGAGGACGAATAGAAAATCAGTTTCCCCCAAAGGGCAAAACCAGGGGGGGATTTTTTAAAATCGCTTCCCTCCGTTAAAAGCCCTGAGTGCAAGCAGTGGTTGGGAATTCCGCCGACTATGTCGGCGTGTGACAGGGGCTGTTCAAGCGCCATCGCCGTCGCTGCCGTCGTCGCGTCGCCGCCGCCATCACGTCCCCTCCTTCCCCTGAGTCCGTCGCCGCTCCCCCCCTTACCTTGGGCTCTCGTCTCTAAGCACGCCAGCCAAAGCGAAATACACCAGCCCATCCACAGCGAAATTAAGCAACGTTGTCATTGAGTCGAAGGGAAGCCCCTTCCCTTTGATCCCTTCCCCGCGGAGGGGGGGGTGTCCCGGGTGGTGGTCCCAGGGGGTGGTCCTGGGGGGCTGGTCCCGGGTGAGAATACCACCCTCCGGAGCCAATGTCCCGCCCTCTCCCTCCCATTTCCGTCGAGGGCCGAGGCCTCCAGAGTCGGCGGCAACGGCCGTAAGGCCTTAGCAATCAACTAACTAACGTATCCACGCAAACAACTAACTAACGTATCGCTCGTGCCTAGGAGGGCCATGGAGACACGAGGCATTTGTAAAAGAAAATGTCCAACCGAAACTGTAGGATGCGTGCGCGGTGAAAACCGGAGTAAATCGACGAGTCTGAGAGGCGCGCCAGAGGACCCCAAGGGGTCGGCGGTGCGGCGAGGCGCTGAAACCAGCCCAAAGGGACCCCAAGCGAGCCCCAAGATGGCCCCGAGAAGCCCCCAAGACGGCCTCCAAAGATGCCCAACGGCGCAAGAGCGCCCCACCCACTACGCCCCAAGACGCCCCCAAAAGGCCCCAAAGAGGCCTCCAAGGGACCCCCAGCGGCCCCCAAGAAGCCTCAAAGTGGCCCCCAATAGGCTCCCAGGAGCCCCCACATCGACTGGACTGTACGTGGTCTGGACGTGCACCCCGCGAAACGAGAGGAATCTTGCGGATAGTTTCATAACCAAGGTGTAGGAGAATGGAAAATCTATGATATCGACCTCCGGGGCCTCTCAGGGGTCCACGAGGGCCTCCTGACTGTTCAACATAGCCTGCGGACAGCCCAAGACGGCTCACGACGGCCCAAGATGGCCCCCAAGACGGCCCAAGAGGCCCCCAAGAGGACGAGAGGCCCCCAAGACGGCCTCCGAAGGGGCCAGACGGCGCAAGAGCGCCCAAAGACGGCCAAAGAGGCCACCAGGAGGCCCCAAGAGGCCCCAAGAGGTCCCCAAAAAGGCACTCAAGAGGCCCTCAGGGGCCCTCAAGAGGCCACCAAAACGCCCTCGAGAAGCCCCCAAACGGTCCCAAGACATCACCAAGAGATGCTCATCGGACTTTCAGCTTGGCGTTGCCTTGTGCTGACACGCGGTGAATGCTCACTGCCCTCATGGACATTCGCACGCTCGTCTCGGCGCTGAAGCGGGGGCGCATCCGCCTCCCATGGCACTGGCAGCGCTACTGGCGGGCAGAACGACACGGCCGAACAGCGCGGCAGACGAGCAGGGCAAACCACCCAACTCCCAGTCTTCACGTGCTCTGGACGTGCACCCCGCGAAGCGAGAGGACTCTTACGGCTGGTCTCGGAACCAAGGTGCAGGAGGCCTCCACGGGCACCCGCCACGAGACGAAGCCAGGACGAGAACGACATCGTGCAGGGATGATCCCCGAGATCCCTGAGCGCCGGGGCGTCCAGCGGAGGTGTCCGGCGCCGCGGCCTTGCCGGCGCGCTCCAGGACGCGCTGGGAGCGCCTCGTGGGGCCCGCTGGCGGGCCACGCTGCCGGGGCGGAGGTGGGGCTGCGGGGGGGGGGGAATGAGGGCGAGGAGGGGCTCACCTTGGAGGGGCTCTCGGGCGCCGTCGTGCTCGTGCTGCTCGAGGTGGGCCTCGCCGGACCGACCTCCTGCTGCACCCCGGGCCTATGCCCGACGCTGGGGGGGCTCTGTGCTGTCCGCGGCGCCGGCCGTGCTCTGCGCCAAGCAGCCTCGAGCTCTCATCCCTGCCCCCGAGATTGACGGGCCAAGGCAGTGACCACCTTGTCTTGGCTGGCCATAGCAGGGGGGGTATGTCGCCCGACCCTTGGCGGTGGTCGCCACCATCAGCACCGCCGCATCATCACCATCATCATCACCGTCATCATCATCACCATCATCATCGTCACCGTCAGCATCGTCATCATCGTCTTCATTAAAAAGTATCACATGTATCCCATACCCACCATCATCAGCATTGCATCATCATCACATTCATCATTGATCTTCATCGTCATCGCCACCATCACCATGATCAGATCGTCACCATCACCATCACCACCTCCATCACCACCATACCATCACCATCGTCTCCATCATCGCCACTATCACCATCCATGATTATCCAAACCACCGTGGGCATCATATATGACTATGTAAGAGAAGATCATTCCCATTGTTGTCGTCTACATCATCCCAAACGCCGTCTACATCATCATTGTCGGCAGACGCACCATGACTAAAACAACACCGCCCCCCGCCTGCTTGAGACTTCTTTGCAATTTACGTAGGGTTCGCGCCCTTCCTTGGGACTTACTTCATCGCAGTGTATTGAGACACCGCGCGCTCGACGTTCAAGGTTCGCGCTTTCGCCGAAGACGTCCTCGCAATTTACTAAAAAAATCGCCGTCTCGCCGAAGATTTCGATGTTCCAGCGCGCGCACGCGGACACACACACACAACAAAAAATGGCAACGAACAAAACACAGAACATACAAGCTTGCAACACAACATCAACACACGCGCGCTTCTGCATGCGTGTTAGGCATTATCGGCATGAGTGTTAGTTATTTGTGTGTCGTTTGTGTTGTTATTGTGTTGTTGGTTTGAATGCGTGGTTGTTGAATGCCGCTGGTTGTTTGTTGGTTTGCTCTGTGTGTGTGGTGCGTACTGTGTGTTGTTGTGTGATAGGTTGCATGTTTAGTGATGTGGTTCGTTGTGTTGGTTTTGTGTGTGCCTGTGATTTGCATTGTGTTTGGTGTTGTTGGTGTGTCTCGTTGTTTATGTTCGATGTGGATGGCGATGATATGTTTGTGGCCCACTCCCAGCCACACGAATCAAACGCTGGTGCTATGCCGGCTCGCGCCGAATGCGCGCTGAAAACACTCACAACCAAATTCAATCGGCCACGCTAGTGCACTGCAAATCATGCCATTCAGGTCGCTTCTTGAACCCATTCCAGCACGTCACGCAGTACACGTCGAGGAGTGCCCCTTTGTACACGTGCTGCACGAGCTTGTCCTCCTCGGTGCCAATGCAAATATGATCTGGTTCCTGGTCCTCCAACGAGTCTGAGTCTGGAACCATCTGCGTGCACTTCGGATGCCCGAGCAGCTGGCACCTGAGCGACGTCTTACCTTCATGACTCGTAACATTGTTCCAGCACTCTTGACAGTAGATGTCCCCGAATTTCCCAGAGGGGAAGACGTGCCGCACAATCCGAGACTGCTTGTTGCCGCTGCACTGGACCTCGTCCTCGCACAGCTGATAGTACAAGCACTTGGGGTGTCCAGGTGTCTGTCCAGATGTTCGCACCTCCCTCTTCGTACCTCCATCTGCCATGTTCGCACCTCCATCGGCCGTCTCCATCTTTTTCTGTCGACGCAGCGCAGCCCTGAGCGCTTCCCAAGGTTTCTGCCTTGCCGGCCGCGGTGGCTCCTTCGCCAACGCAGCGATGGCCACGGCTTTGGAAGGATACTTAGGCGGCAGGAACTTGGGCTGACAGACCTTCGGCATAGGCATCGGACGATGCGGCAGCACGGCAGGGCAGGCGTCTGCCGCGGCCCGCTCGCGCGAACGCGAACGCGAGCCCGCGCGCGCGCTGGCGCCGACCGTATCAGAGGCTTGCGCGGGGCATGGCCTCGACGTCCACTTGGCACGAGGAGCGAGCGGCTCCGGCGCCACCGCGTCTGCCGCCGATGCACCGCCTGCGAAGTTATCGATCACATCCGCCTCCTCCGCCGCTGCTGGGACTGCTGCGGCCGCTTCCGCCTGCGGCGGCGGCGGCGGCGGCATCGCACGAACTATAGCCGGCCTGAGGAGCCTGGGAGCCACCATGGCGGACGGCGGCCGCGGCGCACGCCCGCGCCAGTGACATCACGCAAACACTCGACAAGAAAGGCTAATACGGGGCCCATACACGCCAGGCTCGCGTGATCACCCCTGAGAGCCCCCGAGCACCCTAGACCCAAGACGGGTGGATATCCCGCGATAGGCCCCGATGGGGCACAAAATGACAAGATCGAATTGCATGATAGTTCGAACATGTCCCCCCCAGGTTCTAGATGTGTGATAATGGTGGTGGTCGTGATGTTGTCGAGGAGGGTGGTGATGATGACGATGAAGAGGTCGTTGATGATGGTGTTGATGACGATAACCATGGTGATCATGATGATGGCCATGGTGATGATGATGATGATGGTAACGACGGCGAAGCTCTAATAATCGTTATCATCGATCTCGTCGTTTTCCTCATCCGCGCGCTGCTACCCCTGGAGGAGGAAATGATGAGGAGGAGGAGGGGGATAATGATGATGATGAGGAGGGGGAGGACCAGGAGAGAAAGGGGATGCTTTTTTTCATTTGCACCTATACCCCGCAAGGCGCACAAAACTCATCCTCAGTGCTGGCAGGCACCAACGCTTGTGTTCGCAATCTGCACAAACTTTTTGTACAGCTGCGTCGGCGTGAACAGTAAGCGATCGCCGCTTACATCGTCGGCCTGAGATTCAGCCACAACGCCGATCGCCGACAAATTTTTAGCAGCTGTAGCTCGCTGTCCGTAAACTAACCATTGAGCTCTGTCAAGCTCAGCCCAATGGGATATGGGCAAGGCCATGGCCTGCCTCATGGCCGAACATTTCTCCGCGTGCTCCGCCTGAAAGCGCTGAGACAGCCAGACGTAGCGAGGTTTCCTGGCAGCGCCTCCCACGGACACGCATCCTCGGAATCGGAGGGCGGCGCCTTCCCCATGCACAAAAAACCTCTCTGCACAGACGGTGCCACCTTTCAAAAACAAAGCCCAATTCATAGGATCTGGCATTCCCCCTGGGTTAGAACTCACTATAACATCAGCCAACAGTGCACTATGCACCAAAGTGAGCTGCAACGAAGCGCACTTATCTGATGCTGACTGCGAACACCTCTCTGCGCCTGTCGCGCGCAGGTAAACGGACATCCCTGCCCCAATTTGCAAATCCAGTTTTGCCGTTGCAGCCCGTTTTCGTTCAGCTGCCCGCAAGCGGCCGTCTCTAAGCGATATCTTGTGTTCCCGAACGCTTGCTTCAAGAGGTATATCGCCTGCCATCGTCTCTGCATCTAGGACAACATTGTCCCGAATGCCGGCTATGCGATTGGCCGTTCGCTTATCCTCATTGAATCGGAGCTCAGTTGTCATAGCGGCGTCCCAGATTGGGGCAGCAGATAATGTGGCATCTCGCTGCATGTCCCAAGGTCGGCATAGACTCATCATCGACTAGTCGGCATGCCTTCGAGACTGAGCCCCGACGCTCCCGGGCCAGGCCCGCTAGAGATCTCTCGTTCGAGGTTCTCGTCTGGCCTGCGTTACCGTTCACTTTGGTGAAATCCGTTGCGCGTGGCGACCCATAGAAATGAGCCCACGCAGTTGCAGCGAGGTCGCAGACAATATCGACCGATTTGGCATCCAGGTCGTTGACGAGCTTCATCTCGTCGTTCTCGACGGACTCGTTCAGGCTACCGCGTCTTCTATCCAACAACCATTCTTGCATGTTGTGCACGTGCTCCACTCCAGATGTAGTCATGCCGCTCCATGTCCCAAGTCGCAGCACCACCTCTCTGAGCTCACGGTGTCTGCCACCACAGTTTAGAATAATATCGCGCCACACGTCGAACGTGGTTCCGCAGTCAGGCACACTCAGCTTTGTCACGGCAACTGGTAGGAGGGCGTCGCACTGGCACTTCACGTGATACGCGGGCAAGTTGAGCAGCTTAGCCAAACGAGGGAGGCATGCATCTCGGTCGATTCCTGTAATACTGCAAATGCGGTCTGGATTGAAAATCGCAAACGATTGTAAAACGCTCCACGCAGGAAATTCGGCGTGAATGACAGAGATAGCCAAAGAAACCCAAGCGTGAACGTGTCGATAAGCATCGGCCACCGCAGCTTGCGGCAAAGCTCCGGCCCACCCTATCTGGTGAGGGATGCCACTGATGTGAAATACTTTTGGCTTAGCAAGCTTGTCGTATAGCATCTTAGACCACGTTTTCGGCAATGGGAAGGCTTGCCGCTGCATAAACAGAACATGTACTCTACGTGCCCACTTAGCGAGGGCATAGTTCAGGTCAGCAGCGTCCCACGCCTCCAAATCCAGAAACCTGATGAACTCGATTGATATCTCACCGGCCTCCGCCATGAGCCCAATGAGCAGTGCTTGTGATATCCCATTTGGCCCAGACATGAACTCGATGAAAGCGTTGAAGTCCTTGGCCAACACGGCCCCGCGCCGCAGGATGCTCACCTTCTTAGCGAGCGAACATACCTCATCGAAAAACACAATGAAGCGAATCAGGGGCCGCAGGGCAGAGTCAAAGCGATGCTTGGCGTTCGACATGTTCCTCACGTGGGCGAGCTCGACATTCTCTGGATTCTGCCAATCGATTGCTGGAACAATCTCTGAATCGCGTCACTGTTTTTAAGCCGCTGGATTACCGATGAATGGTCCATGATGATGGTGTCAACGATGGTCTTGATCGCTTTGATTGCGTCCCATGGCCGCTCCAAGATCCTCGCGGGCAGAATTGGGGACACATTATTTAGAAAACCTTGCCATGGCACCACTCCAACCAAAAATAAACACCCAAGCCCCAACACAAAATCCTTAGGTCCAACGGGGCCCCTCAGGTTTCAACGGGGCTAAGGGGAAGGTCAAACAAATATCGGGCAGGGCGAGTTTCGGACGGTTCGGGCGGTCCTCCTTCCCGCGTGCGTGACGTCCTTCATCAGAAGCTTTGTGCGGGGCAGTAGCGAGTCAGGCTTGTCGTGGAACGCATTCGTCACCATGTCTCCACACGCCTGGGTAGTAGGATCAGCGTCTGCATCGAAAACTTCATGTATGTACCTGATGTGCTCGAACAAGTCTCGATCGAAACGCGACTGAGGTCCGCCTTTGGCAAATAAGGAGCCCCGTGGCCAGCTGTGCAGAAATTTGTCATAGTTTGTTGCAGTGCCTCTCCATATGCGCTCGCAGCATCGGGTTGATGGGCCTTGATCTTCGCAAAGTCCGAATGACCAAACACACCTCGACGAACGCAGAGATTGTCAATTCTACCAGCGGAGAACTTTACAGTGAACCTGTGCTTTCTCGAATCAGCATGAAATACAAGAGAACTCGATTTGCGAATGTGTTCGCGATCTATTGTCCTGAGCCCCTCTGCTAGACAGAACTGCATTTTCATGATGTTCTTGCTGTGGCCAATGCCCCTGATGGCTTTGAGAGGGCCTCCCTGCGCTCGTTTTTGCAGCACTTGCAGAAACTCAGACTTGGTCGGCGCTGCGCGCTCGCGCCTCAGCTCGTCTGCAATCCCAACGCAATGGGGGCACTTGAGCAAAGCAGCCACGTTATCCTTATGTGCCTGTGACTGAGCGTGCGCCTCAAAGCGCTCCACTCTGTACCGGGCAACGGCTTTCCCAAATTCGTCTTGAGAGTCTCTCAGGTGGCACGCTTTGCAACCAACGCCGCCTTCCTTGAAAAACAGCCAAGACCCCAGCTTCGGCTGCTCGGAGCATAAGAGAAATTTCTTCTGCCATCTCGTTTTGGTGAGCGTGCTCGGAGGTTTAAACCGCTGAGGCTTCACCATCTTATAGCCAAAACGGCTACGCTTGGGCAGCAGCAGCAGCAGAAACGAGCAGGGGCACGAGCAGTGAGGCCACGTTCTCATTCCCCAGGCAGCGCTTGCACTTAATGCCTGTTGTATCACCACAATTCTGAACTATGTGCTGCAGCCGCTGCGCGACTAAACTGTTTGAGGCCCATGCGTCGACAATGATCTTGCCATAAGTGCGTAGAAGACGCGTCTAGGGCACACGGGAGGGGCACTGGTTATCGCACGATGTCTAGTTGGTTTGACGAGGCATGTACGAAGCGCGCATCGTGTCGCGCGGGGACCTCGACCCCCACTGCGCCGACGTCGAGGAAGGGGATGGAGAGCGGGGAGGGAGGTGGCGAGGAGGAGGACGAGGAGGTGGAAATAGGAGCGGGCACAGGGACATGATTCACAAGGCGAGGGCGCAAGGAAGGAGAAGAAGGAGGGGAGCGGGACGGCGACGGCGACGGATGAGGAGGAGGGGGGAAGGAATGCAAAACTACGACGACTACGAAGACGACGATGACGACGCCCCCTGGCGGCGCGCGGCGCGGGGTGGCACGCCGCGGCGCAGCCTGCGCAGTGAAGGCGAGGTCGAAATAAGGCGGGCGGCGGTCGCGGGCCGCCGGCCGCCGGCCGCCTCCTCATCCGACCCCTCCGTTCTCCCAATCTTTCGCTGTCCCTCGCGTCGTCGTTATCGTCGTCGTTATCGTCGTGGCGTCGTTATCGTCGTGGAGGGCGGTCAAGGGGAAATAGCGGAGGATGATGCGAGGAATGACAATGTGTTTTTCATTCGTTGAGGCATCGGTGTTGCAAAAGCAACGCGGTCGTGCTGAGAATTCTGAGTTGGGCAGGCGTCAGCCCGCAAGGTGAGCTCTTACAGCAAAGAAAAGCTTACTGACCGTGCCTGTCACTGTCGCGCAGGTCAGCTATGCTAAGCCAACTAAGCAGTAGGCTCGACATCACCACAATCCTCCCAGCCTGGGTCGCAGGCGTCGGCGTCACCCTCCTCCGGCGATGGCCATTGACGATCAGCCACCTTATCATCGAAGCACCTCCAGGGCTTCGCAGATGGATTGAGCACGACGTAGTACCACGGGTTGGGCCATAAGACCTGATTGTGAACGATAGGATCCCTCTTCGCGTAGCCCTTGGAGTTCTTGAACAGGCGAAGGTCGTTCACAGCGCCTTTCGGGTGGCCCAGGGTTGACACCAAGCACCTCTTGACGATCAGCGCTGTAGTGCACAGGTCCTCCTCCCCAGGATCCTTAACGCCAAAGGCTGGGTTGGGCACGAATATCGTGTCCCACTCAAGCAGATCCTGGATGTACATCTGGTACTTCAGGTACGGCTCGACGTCAACTCCAGCGACTTCTGAAATCGGGGACAGCGGCGAGTTGCCCACGGACATGAACTCCGTGGTGGAGATGTACAGGCCAGTCCCCTTGTGGACCACGTACTCGTCCCAGAGAGGGGACACGCCGCTGGGCTCGCCCGGCGGGTCGTAATTCTCCACCGTGTCGTTCGACGCGGCCCCGTCGCGAATTGGGTAGACGAAGAGCGTGGCATTCATGTAACTCGAAATGTCATCCTTGATGGCCTGCACGACCTTGCCAACCTCGACCCCATCTGGGTAGTTCGGGTTCGTTCCCCGAGGGACGCTGATACGGATCCAAGTCGTCTTAGATGCACAATAGCACGTCACTTTGTCAACAAATGAGATGTTGGATCCTGAAGTGAGAGTCGTCATAAGTCGTTGATCCAGTATCCAGACGACTCTCGCAGCTCGGTTGTCTGAGCCAGTATTGCTGCGATGTGTCTGTTGCTGCTCGTTTGTTCGTTTGTACGTCTGTCGGCTGTTGTATGTTGCCCGTTCAACGCACTGTATGGTGTCCACGCCGGCAAGAACTGTTCGGGGTCCACTCGCATTACTCTTTGGGGGGCCTGCTCGTAGGAATCCACTGTTTGGGGTCCATCATGTATCCCACCAGCCTTTTGGGCACAGGTGGTCTGGCGAGGTCCTTCTTTCCTCTCCCAGAACGTATTCACTCTCCCCCGCCCCTCCCCGAGGTGTTCGGGGGCGTTCGCCACGCGGGGTTAGAGCGTCTACGATGGCCCAAGATGGCTCCGAGAGAGGGCCCAAGATGGCATGCAAGATGGCCCAGGATGGCCTACGAGTGCTCAAGACGGCTTCCAACATAGGCCAAGAGGCCCCAAGACACAAAATTAACTCGCGCGTCGGTTGCTGGTTGTTGTTGAGTCGTTGTTTGTTGCGCCCCCGGGGCTTGAAAGGTAGGGGGCGCGAGGCTGTCGATGATGATGGTGGTGATATTGACGATGGTGATGATGAGGATGGAAATGATAATGACGATGAGGATGAGATGGTTCTGGCGGTGTCATATTATCTCCCGGCACCTGGTTCGCTGCGCCGCTCAGCGGCAGAGAATTTCAAACTGTACGTCACACGATGCATGCAACATGAAAGATTAACCAAGGCAATCAAATAATGCGTTGCTGCGGGCATGCGCGTCTGGCACCCTCTCGCCGTCCAAGAGTGCACTACGTACTGCGCTATCTGGTGTTGCTGTTCCCCGTCTCGATGCCGCAATCAATACTGCTGGTCTCCGATGGGCTCCTGAGCCTGCCTCCCCTCGATCTTGTAGTTCGCAGAGAAGACGACGTTCTTCGAGCCCTCGACGAAACCTTCACGGACGTTCTCTTGCCACAGCATGCGAAACACCTCGTGGACATTGTGCGGCATGGAGCTGCGCTTGTCGTAGACGTGGGCCACCTGGATGGCGGCGCGCCTCTCGCGAGGCTCGCCGCGGATCAGCTTCGCCGCCGTCTTGGCCAGCTGCTTCTCCTCGTCGCTGGCATGGCGCTTCCTGCCCATCGCCACCGGCGGTGCCCGCGGCGCTGGGCCTGCCGCCGCCGATGCCCCGCTGCCGACGTCGACGGTCAATCGCCTCCTCAGCAGCTCCCGTTGCTCGGCCCCATCGGGCGGCGGCAAGGATGCTGGGCCTGGGGCCGCCGTCGCCGCTGAAGGCGGCGATGGCTTCACCGCCGGCGGCGCCGGCGACGCGGCTGTCACCGACGGCGGCCCTGGCGCCGCGCCCCCCGATGCCTTCGCCGTGGCGGCCGTCGCCGGCGTCGGCGGCGGCGTCAGCGGCTTGGGCTTAGCGGCCGCCGAAGCTGCCTGCGGCGGCGACTGGTGGGTGGCTGGCATTGGCGGCGGTGATTGCGTCGCCGCCGGTGGTGGCGGCGACTTGATGGCTGCCACTGCCGACGGATCTGGTTCGTCTTCGACCTCGACGATCGTCTTGTCAATCACCGAGTGACGCGCCGCCTTGTGGCTGATCACAGGGCCCACCACGCGCAAGGGAGTTGGGACAAGGCGCGACGCCAGGGACGCCTGAGACGACGGTGGCGCCTGCGGCTCAGGCTCGGGCAACTCCTCAGGCTGTGTCTCCTCCAAGAAGTCGCGATGGTTGAACTGCGGTAGGGTATCGCCATCCTGGCCGTGGAAATGCAATGATGATCCATGCCCAACTTGGGAATCCTCGGCGAGCTCCCCTGCGAGAGAATCAGTCAGGCCCTGATACTGAGAATCAGCCATGGCGAGACGAGTGGCGTGTTCTTCGTCAATGGATATACAGATACACAGCAGTGTTAGCCTCGCCGAGACGAGATGCCTTAGCCAAAATGGGCTACGGAGGAGGAGGAGGGGGAGGGATGAGGTGGCAGCCACGTCGTTTCACTGTCATTGTTTCTGGTGCAAACACTGTTTGGGGAACATTTCGCGGGGCCTTCGGCGACGCGGTCTTGCAGGCGCAGTTTGAAACTTGGGGAGGGGGCCTCTCACAGGGCGCAAGCACTGGTTGGGGAAACTGGTTGACGAACTGAGTGCAAAGCACTCCCGACCCCCTCAAGTAGGGAGCTCCCGACCCCCTCAAGTAGGGAGCGATGAGGGGTTGATCGAAAAGGGCTCTGGCTGGCAAAACCGATTTGCTGGCCAGCAAATCGGTTCTGCCAGTCAGGAGCGCCACCGACTGGCAGAAACGATTTGCTGGGCCCCCTGGCGGCCGGCAGAAACGATGTGCTGAGCAGATGCCGTGCCCCAGCAAATCGGTTCTGCCAGTCAGGGGCGCCCCCGACTGGCAGAACCGATGTGCTGGCCAGCAAATCGGTTCTGCCAGTCGGAGCCTCTTCGGGGCGCTCCCGACTGGCAGAAATCGGGGGCTTCGGGGGCGCCCCCGACTGGCAGAAATCGGGGGCGCTCCCGACTGGCAGAAATCGGGAGCGCTCCCGACTGGCAGGCATCGGGGGCGCCCCCGACTGGCAGGAATCGGGCGCGCATATCGGCGCGGCGCTCCCGACTGGCAGAAACCGACGGCGCCCCCAGGATGATGATGAGGAGGAGGAGGCTCTGAGGAGAAGGACCCAGGCTCAGGCAGGAGGACCAGGAGGAAGAGGATGAGGAGGAGGAGGGCGAGAGAAAAGGGGGATCCAGGTCGGACAGAGGTCCGCGGAGGAGGAGGGGAGGATAAGGGTGAAGTGGAGGAGGGGATGGAGGCAGGAGGAGCGGGAGGGAGCGTGACGACGACGACGACGGCGGCGGCGGTGGCGACGGCGGCGGCTGCGGCGGCGGTGGCGGCGGCGACGACGACGACGCGACGAGACAGGCATGTTGAAGCGTTTCCAATCCCCAGTCGGAGGCGTCTGAGGGCCTCCTAAATGCGCCAGTCGCTGAGACCAACGTCGAGACGCATGCGCCCCCGCCGGCAATGGCCAGGCGCATCTTAATTGTTGCGTAGTGCCCTAGCGCCGTCCACCAACATCTCAGAACGGCCTCTCAGCAGCCGTGATTGCTGCCTTCATTATGCGCTGGATGACCGTCTTAGTAAAGCCATTGCCAATCATGGAGCCCAGTGCCCAGTCCGAATGCGATGATAAATCCACGCCAGCAATCTCGTCGTTGGTGAAGCCCTGCAGCCGCATCATCTCTTTACAAGTCAAGCGTTTCGCCGTCTGCAGGTCCATGTAGGAGCGGCCCTTGCATCTGGTAGCGGTGAGGCACGGGGAGTAGCCGATTGCCATGTTGAGTTTCGTGCTGCCCATATCCACGATCACGCCGTAATCCGTCGCTGACTTGTTTTCATCATCGGCCTTGGCTTTGATGCGCTCCAAGGCTTGCGAGGTGTGGCGCTGCACCGTAGGGCTGAACATCTCCATGGGGTAGGCGTTGTAATCCACGACAGGCGGGCGCGGGTAGTCGTAAATAATGTCCAAGCTCAGCGGCGCCACAGGCGTTGGCCAGTCGAACTTGATGGCATTCCGGCCCATGCGCTTGACGGCCACGATATAGACACGTTCTCGATTTTGTGGCACGCATCCGACGTCGAGTGAGTTGAGCGTGTCTATGAACACGTCGTAGCACGTCCCCCCGTTGTATTGTCAACGATGGCCTTGATCTTCCTCACGATGGTGTCCAGCGTACTCTTGTGTTTGGACGCCAAGCCCGGCACGTTCTCCAGCAAGATCACGCGAGGCTGATGCTTTTCGATGTTTTGGATGATGTACCTCGCGACGTTGCCTC
Source organism: Prorocentrum cordatum (assembly GCA_963575745.1). Lineage (NCBI taxonomy): Eukaryota > Dinophyceae > Prorocentrales > Prorocentraceae > Prorocentrum > Prorocentrum cordatum. The sequence goes on from CAUYUJ010015505.1 coordinate 954,240, forward strand.
TTGGGTCACCAGTGCCCAAATGTTGGCCAGCTAGGCTGAAGGGTTGGCACGGGAATCCAGTGGTCAGGATATCCACGTAGGGCGCATTGTCCACGAAGCCGTTGGTGGCGTCATCAAACTCATAGGCAACATAGACGTTCGCCCGCAACCACTCCTGAGCCTTCTTGTCCTTCTCGCACCAGAACACGTGCTCAAACGCGTAGCCGCGGATCGCATCGAGCGCCCAATGATCCGTCCCCATGCCCGAGCAGATCGAGCCGACGAGGGTGACGGCTGGCATATTGAAGTTGACCTTAGACGCGGTAGGAAGGCCCCTGGCATACTTAGACGCAGCCGCTGGCCGCTGGTGGATGCTAGCAGCCGCTGGCTTCTTCTGAATGGTTTTCTTGGCCGACTGCTTAGCTTTGGCCTGTGCGGGTGCCCGGCCGCCCGTCGTCGGCGGAGCGCTCGTCATTGCAAGCCCCCAATCCAAATCCACGTTGGCATTGACTTGTCTGCGGCCGCAACAACCCTGAACACATTGGGCATAAACGGCTGCAGCATGCGGCATCAACCTAGAGACGCCCAACAACAAGATGGAGGACAGACGACGACGATGACGACGACGAGTACGAGAGTGGCGACGCGGAGGAGGGCGGAGGGGGACGGGGGATAAGGCCAGAGAACATAGGAAGTGGAGGAAGCAACTGGGGGGAGACCTGAAAGGGGAGGGAGACTCGATGAGAAAGAGCGCCCCCCGCTCGGTTGGGCAACAACAACGAATGGAATGGGGCAGGAGGAGGAGGAGGAGAAGGATGAAGAGGAGGAGGAGGTCCTCCTCCACCTCCTCCTGGAAGGGCCCCGGCTGCAGAAAAGCGCGGGCGGCCTGCGCAGTGAAGACGAACTCGAAATAAGGCCCGTTGGCGCGCCCCTCCTTCTCCGCCCTCCTCCCTCCTTCCTCCTCCTCCTCCTCCTCCTTATCATCGTTTCATTTCCTCACCTCCTCCTCATATCCTCCTCATTTCCTCATCCTCGCCCCGCTCCCTCACTCGCTCGCTCATCATCTCTCCTCTCCTTTTCCTCCACGTCTTCTTCCCGTCGAGGAGGGCCAAACAGGAGGACGATCACATTTTCCTCGAGCGGCAAAGGCGGCCCATGGCCGCGGTTACTTGTTTTTTGCTCAGGTTTACCTCTGGAGGGCAACCTATTTCCCCAAACGTCTTTCGAGCGAAATCTGAATCACAGCGCATGCGGGGTGCTTCGCCCTATAATATGAAACAGCTGTTTCTCTCAGGGCCCCCTTGCTACACCGTCGCGCATCGCTGCCCCTGTAGAGCATGCAGAGCCAAGAGGGGGGACTGCATGAGGCTGAGGAGGAGGCAGGAGGAGCAGGAGGGGGAGGAGCAGCGCCGAGGAAGCGCCATAGGAGGATGAGGATCTGAGACTGAGAGGAGGGCGAACGGCGCCGGCGGACCACTCACGCATCCAGAGTCGCAAGCTTCTCCGCGAGGGCACTCTGCAAGTCGCCCCCGCTGGTTTCGGTCTTGGGCTTCTTATTGGGCGGGGGCGTGACTTCGTCCTCCTCGGACGGCTGTTTCGGGCCCGGCGTCGGCGCATCTTTCTTGTTGATTATATCAGACAAGCTTTGGTCGAAGAGCGGGTGGCCAGGGGTGCGCATCAGCATCAACATCGTGTTCTGAAGAAACTTTTCCATCTGAACCTTCAGGGCGCAGCAAACCCGAGCTAATAAGGGGGTGGAGGGTTACTAACGAAACAAGCCACGACAACGGGCGGTATGATTTGCATTGGGATCAGCATTAGGTTTGGAATGCAGGTTTGGAGGTCGAGATGGTGAGGGTCAGCGTCGCCGCCGTCGTCGTCGTCGACGTCGTCGTCGTCGCCGTCGGCCCCATCGCTGAAAACAAACAACAAAAAAGCTAACTGCCCCGACCCTGCCAACAGACCCAATCCAGAGCTTCTCTTATTCATCACTCATGATCCTACCTCATGGCACAGACCCTACAATACTCAGCCCATGGGCCGTCGGGGGGGGGGGAGGGCGGGGGAGGGGGAGGGGGAGGTGGAGGAGATAGTTTATCTGACCGCTATACCTTCTGCTCCTCAGTGTAGCACACTCCGAAGTACGGCACGTCCTTGATCAGCGAGTGCATCGCGTGCACCCCGTTGCAGCCCGTGAGGTCGATGTTGGCCACGCCGTTCACGCCGCTGGTGACCTCGTCGTAGACGTGCGGGTTCATGCCATGGTAGTTGAACGGCACCATGTCCTTGCCCTTCGGCCCAGGGTCGGCTTTGGCATCGTCACCGGCGACTGCCCCTCCGGCCAGGATCCACGCCGAACCGTACAAGCTCGGCTTATCGCTGTGCTTGACCGTCCACGTGAGCGTATCGGTCTTCGTTGGTTTGTCGAACTTTCCAATCACTGGGTCTTTGTTGGTGCCCTCGCTGTACAGCTTCTTCTTCTCGGGGATCTCGGAGCCCTTGCTGAACTGGAAAACGAACTCCATCGTGGGGAGCCCGTAGACACCAGAGTAGTTGCCCTTAGTCTCCTTCAAGGACTTCTCGGTGGTCTGCAGGAAGAGGATGCGCTTATCCTTCTTGAGCGCCTTCCCATCCTTGCCCTGGAAGGCCTTGCCGAACTTCAGCTCGTTGCCGTGAACTCCGCCGTCGAAGATGTTGTAGATTACGTTCCAGGGCATCTCATCGTCCGGCTGATCGTCGCGACACAGGGCAGCCAGCGATCCTTTGATCATGCGGTCGTAGTGCTGGTCCCTGAAATGATTAATGCGGAGATGCCCGCGAGCATTCGGGTGCCCAGACAGCTTGGTGTCGTAGATGACGACGACGTTCTGGTCGCTGCCAAGCTCCATATCGAGCCCCTTCCACCACGTTGAAAGCGCTTCCGCCACGCCTGTAGGGGAGCCAGGGTCCACGATGAGCTTCACAACTCGGCTGTATCTGTTCTTCACGAAGTTCGAAAAGGGTTTCAGCGCATCCTGCAGTTTGGGATCCGTCAGCTTGCTCTTGATCGGGTCCCCTGTGAACTCATCCTCCTCGTCGGAGTCCACGAGGTCCTGCATCGTGACTTCGGTGGCGTCATCCTGCGGCGCAGCGTCTCCCTCCGCCACGAGGGCCGTGTAGATGGCGTCGATCTTCTCCTTCAACGGGGACCTGTCGAGAATCTCCCCCACCGGCGAGCCCTGGATCTTCTGCTGCTTGATCTGCAAATCGTAGTCCACCTTGAAAAGGCACTCCTCGAAGACGGAAATGGCCAACTTAGAGGATTGCTTCATAGCGGTGCGCCAGGACACGTCCTTCTCGCCAGCCTTGTACCCGACCATGGTGCGGCACGCGTCGTGCCCGACTGACCATGCCTCCATCCGTTGGAGCGCCCCTGCGTTGAGACCCATCGCCCGAAATTTCGTGATGAAGCAGTGCCCGAGCTCGTTCTTGGCAATCAGCAGGTCTAGCAGTCCTTTCCCCCCTGGGAGTCCCCGACCAGTCAGCTGGCGAAGGCTGATTTCACCCGCCGATGTCATCTTGGAGGTCACCAGGTCCAGCAGCCCAGCAGTGCACCAGTGGATCAGGCTACTCGATTGCGCCCTCTTCACCACTGCCTCGTACTTGTAAATGCTGTCGAAAGGCGTCACCCCAGTAGAGTCGGCCTCCACCGCGATCTTCTGCGCATAGGGGTTGTTCATGAGCCTGGCCCCCACAATAAAGCAAGCGTCCACGTACGTGTCCGAAATCTTCTCTGAGCTCGGTGCCATGGATACCTTCTCGGCCCACATCTTGGCCGTTTTCTGCGCGCCCACCTCATGCCCGACAGAGGTCTCGATCACATCCTTGCTCTCCGTGACGTCGAAGAATCTCTGCGTTGCCGTGCGCTTGACCGCGCCACCCATGCCGGCGATGCTCTCGCGCAACCCATGGGCCGCCCAGTACGAGTCCATTCCTGGGAGACGTGCCGAACATACATCACGCGCAAACCAATAACAAGCCCTGGGCAAAGTTGCATCTAGTCTGCGTTTTCACTCGATGCTTGAAGTAGCCAAAAACGAAATTAAAGCAACAACGCAACAACATACAAACCTGATATATCAAAAACATGTGAAACCCAATCTACAGAGGGCATGTGGAGGCAAGGCCGCCCGTGATGCACGAGCGCACTCGGGCGGGGTATTGCTGCCCCGGCGGTCCTCCGTCGACGACGTTGAAGGTGACTGGGAAGGTGATCAGCGCGCGCTTCAGCATGGCCACCTGCTCCGGCGTGGGGCTGGTCTCGAGAAGCTTGGCCGATCCGATGATGACGGCCCAGATGATCTCGGGGGGGGAGGCCGTCACCAAGCTGCCGAACATATCCGCGATGGGAACGGCAGGGTCCGTGATGCTGACCGTCGCCGTGAAAGCCGAGGGGAAATTGCCCTTGAATCCGTTCTGGTAGACCACGTCGATCAGAGAGTTCAGCTCGTTGAGATTCGCGTGGGCCCGTTTCGCGGGGTTGCCGTGCAAGTCCAACTGGAAGATGTTGAATCCAACTGGGCCGTGCGTCTTAGCTGTATTCAGGCACGCCTGGCTGGTATCGTTATCGAAGGGCGCGATCGTTGACGTCAGGCTGACGTCCGTCTGTTCGCGCGAAGGCAGCGGCAGCGGAAGGCTCGTGCCGACGTTGCCCATGTCCTGGTGGCCCACGATCATCTGCTTGGCCGCCGTGACGCGGCTCATCAGAGAGTTGTTCATGCTTTGCGTGATTCCGCTTGAGCTGCTGGCAGTCGCACCAGGGGCCTGCCTGGACTGCGACCGCACCGAGGAAGGCGACCCCTCGTCCGTGACAAGACTGTCGACGCTGCCGAGGCTCCCACCCAGGCTGGCTGCGACAGCGCCGGCCGCCACGCCTCTCGCGCCGACTCCGCCTGTCCCCCTCGCGACGCTGTCGAGGGACGCGTCCTCCAGCCCAGGCGCGGCGCCGCTGACCTCCGCCGCCGGCGGCTCCGCCTTCGCGTCGTCGGCGCGGCCCCGGCCACCACGGCCGCGGCCGCGGCCGCGGGCGGGCGGCTGGGCGCCAGCCGCCTTGGGGGTCGCCCTCTTAGAAGAAGCCTGGCCCCTGGGCGCCATGCTCTCAGACAGTCAGACTCGAAGAGAGAAAACAGAGGAATGCAAGCTCCTCAGGAAGGGTTTGGCGCCAAAGCGGCTGCGGCAACCCAAGCAGTACTTGCGCGCGAGGGAGGAGGATGACGAGGAGGAAGAGGAAGGGGGAAGAGGAGGAGGAGGGGGAGAATGTGGGGGGATCGAGCCAGAGAGTGACTCTTATGATGGCAAGCGGCAGCGACGTGATGACAATGAGGAGGCCGCACAGAAAGCGTATGCTAAGAGAGACCTTGAAAGGGGGGTCGGCGTCCTCCGAAGTACTTCAGCATTCCTGGATTGCATGGCGAAGACGATCCTTATGGTGAATAGCACGTTTGCGGACCATCGTCTTGAACTCTACCAGGCCAGGAAGATGTTGATTGGAGACTACGGGCCTCTCGTCTTTCCTCCAGATGTGGCGTCTTATCGCAATTTGCTTGTAGAGACCCTCTGGACCCAGGAAAACCATATGTGCAGCATCGAGGCTAACATGTGTCAGGCTAGGGAGCAGTGTATGGCACAAAGCAGGGCTATGAGAGGCCCATGGCCTAACGCCCCCAGCTTCGACAACGTGTGAGGAGGTAGCGTACTCAGAGATTTAATGCCCGCGTGTGGAAGCCTCTTACAGCTTCAGACCAGTATGTTTCTGCTGATCGGGCTGCGCAGTCAGCAAGCGTCTGCTCCCTACAGCTTTCAGACCAGTATGTTTCAGCTGATCGGGCTGCGCAATAGTGAAACAAAAACGTGCTCTTGCGCTTCATTGAAACCGATCTCTTACGACGCCCCATCTGATGAAAGGGCCCCGGCAATGATATCCTGGAAACTCTGAAGCCAATAATGGGTCTCGCGCCGAAGCGGCTTTTGCGACCCAAACAGCACTTGCACTCATTCGGAGGAGGCTGACGAGGAGGATGTTGAGCTGTTTGATGTTGGGATAATGCGCTTCGGTCGTTTGATGTTCAGCTGTTTGGTGTTGGGATGTTAAGCTGTTTGCTGTTGGCTGTTTGATGTTGGAGTCGCCGTCGGCGGGGGGAGAAGGACCTCGGAGGTCTGGGGAGGATGGGGAAGAGGATGAGAACGGAGGTGGAGGGGGTGGAGGGAGGGGAGGGACGGGCAGGGATGATGGGGGCGGAGGGATTAGGGGCGAGGAGACGGGGGAGAGGAGCCAGGTGATGGAAAAGGATAGGGGCGATATTGGGAGCAATGTTTGCACTGTCACTCCATCTGCGCAACCGCCGTACGAGCTGCAGAACATATGGGCGCAATTGCTGTTCCAAGGCCTACGGCCCTGGTGTATCACTTCAAGGCCAAAGACCCTGAGCAACACTCATCGCAAACGCACCATACCAAAATACCACATCGCCGACCCAGTTTGGGCCACAGGCATGCTGATGTTATGAACCTCATGCTTTCCATATGTCACGCATGCTACAAATGTGACGCACATCGCCTCCATGTGAGGGCGAAGCGAGATTAAATACATACGTGCACCCGTGCAAATCGCATTGGTAGCTCGCTGCGCACTGCACGCACATAATCAACATGCATGGCCTGCTGTGCTGGCTGGAATGCCTCGGATGGGCAACGCAACAAAGCAGCGAATTTTTTTCTGGGCCAGGGCGAATACTTGAAACCGCGCTGAATATCACTCACCGCTGCGGCTTCGCTTTCTTCCACAAAGAAGCCGCAAACAACCCTTGATGGTCGATGTGGTCGTAAGGCCTCTGGGACTGCACATGCTCCAAGTACTGAGCATACGTCCAAGCATCTTGGCTGCTACCCCAGTGACGCTTCTCATGCGGAATGGCATCGTCTTCCATGTCGGGGTCTGCAATCGCTCGCACACGAACCGCCTCCTGGTAGTCATCCTTTACTGCTGTCATGATCCCTGCGCTCAATGCGCAATCATATTCTCCAAGAAATACGACCGTATGATTGCATGAGAAAGCGCAGCGGACTGCGGCCACGACGTCGAATCTTCCATTCTGAAATGTAGGCCCAACCCATAATGATTGCTCCCCCGAAACTATTGCAACCTGCTTCTGCCCAGCATTGAGACAAACTTCATCGCCCTCCTCATCTTCCCAATTGCACTGTTTTGGCGACCACGTGAAGGGCAAATCACTCATGGGGGCTGTCATCGCCCAAGACTTCGATTTCGCCACTGCCTTGTGAATGTCTCCAATTGCGTCCAGGTCAGTTTTCCTGCATAATGTAATCATCGCCACATTTGGTAGCTGTCCACGAACGGCCCCCCATACCATCTGATTGTAGGGCCCGACAGAAAAGTCTGATCCTTTGTCTTGCTTGGGGATGTTTTAATATTCGCTCGGGCAAAAATATGTTTGACATTATCACCAGACCACCTTTGTCAATTGATGCGCAATCCAACGTATGACCCAAACAAAACGCGTTGGCAACTTTGATATGCACACCCATCGCAGTCAACCTAATCATGTTTAACTGAGCCCCCGGCCTTTTAGAGAAACCAACATCTGCTACTATGCAAGCCATATGGTCGAAGTCTCAGTATCAAATCAATACGCCTTGGCACAGATTGGTCCTCAAACGGCGGCGGAGCAATGTGAAGGCAATTGTGTTAATGCTGATGTTCACATTTAATGCTGTGTTTTTGTTTTCTGAATTGTTTTCGGATGTCTGCGATACGATGGTGATATGATGGCGTTGATATGATGATATACAGCTGTGGTCATCGTGATGATGGCCATAATGGTGTTGATGACGTCGATTGTGTTGTACGCATGTGGTAATGTTGCGTGTTATGGTGTATTTGCTGTGGATGTGGTCCTGCTGTTGGTGGTGCTGTAGTTGATGATGATATGGATATGCTGTTGGCGGTGCGGTTGACTGTTTTTTGGTTCTGCAACCATCACATGTTACACATCACCACCAACAACAACCGCACACCAACATCATCATAGACACGATCAACACGTTAACACACTACCAACGTACAATCATCAACATGTCAGACATCACAACAACATGGCGCTCATGACCAACATCACCTCCACATTAACAGCATACTCGTTGCAACCACAAGGAACATCATATAACATAACCATCTTCTCGCAATCGTTACCAACTCACTGCGACTATCGTCATCATAACCATATCATCACCATGTCATTATATCAGCATATCATCATCGCCAACCACCGCTACCATCATCATCTCATCGTGACCATCATCATCACAACCACCATCATCATCGTCACCATCATCGTCATCATCGCGGTGGCGACCACCACCCGACCAGGAGGGTCGGGAGACACACACCCCCTGCTATGGCCACCCAAGTTGTGGACGCGTCCTCAGAAACCGGGGGGGTCCTCAAGATCGGCACCGGGATAATCAAGATGATGCCGATCAGATCGAGGAACAACTGCGGACAGAAAGATAAACTTTCGGAGGTCCGCGCTGACGTCTTGGATCGGCGCTGGACCCCCTCCCTGGCGCGCGGCGCGCGCCTGGGGCAGCACTGGAGGCGCCGCCAGGGGGCCCCCGCGCCGATCCGAGAAATCCGCGCGGACCACCGCCTATCCAAGAAATCCGAGCGGACCTCCGAGAATTTATGTTTGTGCCGTGTTTGGTGTCCCGATTTCGGTCGTCCCGGTTCATGCTTACGCCATCCTTGGTTCGCCGATGCTGCGTCGAGCGTCCGTCGACTTGAGTCGAGCTTGAGCCGAGCTTGAAACGAACTCGAGTCGCGAGCTCGAGTCGAGCTCTTGAGTCGAGCTGGAGCCGAACTCGAGTCGAACAAGTCCGTTAGGTGCCCCCAGGAAGGCCCCCCAAACCAGCACCTAGATTATTGGTTCGCGGATCCGACAGATAGGAACCCATAGATCCGATGTCGTGATTTTTCCAATGCGGGGTCCCCGGAAGTCTCGACCCCTTCCCGGGGACCGGCTCTTCATCCTGAGTCGTTTTTGGACGGTCCTGGGGCCGGCGAGTGCCCCTGTAGGGGCCGACAATTGAAAAAAACCTACGTCCTCACTGTTCCAACGCGTTGGATCTCGGGGGCTGCGCTCGAGGCCGGTGACGCGCGAGGCGGTGCCCGCCGGCCGCCGGGCTGGCCGCAGAGCGCCGCGGCCGCGCACGCGAGCCCCAGCGGCCCCAGGGCGCCGCCAGCAGCGCGGGCGCCCGGCGGCGCGCCCGCGGCGGCGGAGGCGTCCTCGGGGCTGCAGGTCCACGCGGGGGGGGAGGCTCCACCCGAGGGGGACGGATGAACAGGCAACGGCAGAAGCTTATCTTGCTCCCATCGTACTGCACGACCACATCCCAAAATGATGTCGAGCACCCGGAAAAGTGTCGAAAGAGTGTCGAAACAGTGTCGAACGAGTGTCTCCCAGGGCCCGACACGTGAAAACCCCTTAGGTTTGGGCACTTCCTTGGTACTCGAAACTCTGTCTGGCGGTCAAGGCTAAAGTAGGTTGGAACAGCATAAGCACGAGCATACATGTTCGGAGGGCCGCGCTGATTTCTTGGATCTGCGCTGAACCCCCCTCCCTGGCGCGCGGAACGCGCCAAGGGGGCCCGCGCGGACCGTCGACAGTTTTCGTTTATATCGATTTCTCCTCTTCGATAAGGAGGCGTCCTTGGGGCTGCAGGTCCACGCGGGACCCAAGACCCCCTCGCGTTGTAAAACAAATCACGATGGGAGATTTCGAGTCAGGCTTCGGGACCGTCAGAAAACGACTCAGGATTAATAACAGGTCCTGGGGAAGGGGTCCAGACCCTCTGGGGGTCGACGTTGTGAAAAAAATCACGATGTGGGGGGTCTGGGGAGGAGCTCTCTTCCCGAGACGGAGGAGTCTCCTCCCGAGGAAGCCCCCCAGTAGCGTCCACTTGGGAGGAGGGTTCAGGGTTTGGCAGAGGGTTCAGTGCCAGAACTGACGGAGCGACGAACAAAGCCAAAATTCCTGACCGTATCTGCGCTGCGCGTCGGGCAGTGTTCTGGCGCCCGCTTGGCGGGATGGCGACGTCGGCCAGGGCTGGCCGGGCCTCCGACGCCTTCCCCCGGGTTGCGATTGCGCCTTCCCCCCGCAGAGGGTGGGACCCAGGGGAACAAGCTGTGCAGACGCGCGCCCTCATAGGGTTGCCAGGATAGGCGATGGCACGGAAACCGAGCAGGCACCCAGCAAAAACGCTCACAGCAGGCTCGGTGCAATCGCAGGGTGAGGTAGCAGCTGACACAGGTGAAGTCCTCGGTGCCTCGCCTTGCGTGTACTTCCACCTCTGCCATGCACTGCGCTCTCAGACCACCACTCTCGGCTACCACTCTCGACCTCCGCTCTCGGCTACCTCGGCCGGCGCACCAACTCCCGTGGCATGAGCAGCTCCTCCCGGGCTGCTCCCACAAACGCACCTCCCTGGACTGCGCCAACATCCGCTGCTCCTTCTTCAGCAACTCCGTCTACTTCAGTGACCCCCATTACTGCCCCGACTGGGGGCCCTTCCAGGCACCCCGTAACCTGGACCTCCCTCTTCCTTTCTCCCTGCAGCCCTTCTACCTACCCCCGCCGTTCGCCCCCGCCTTCCACCTCGCCCCCGCGCGGCCGCGCACCAGGGGCGGGGAGGTGGGTTCAAATGGGGCGGCGGGGGGATAGAAATAACTGTTTCGGCACGGGCCGCCGCGGGGGGTGAAGCCCCTACGGCCGCAGTGGACCAGCAGCCGCGCCACCTTCAGAGCCAATCCGGGGAAGCCGCTACTCCCCCTTCTCCGGGGGCACTCGGGCCACCTCCCCCATCAGCGCTCGCACATTTTCCCGCCTCGCGCACGTTCCCTCCTCCTCCGCCGCCGCGCACAGCCTTGCGCCTTGGACGCCGCTTTGCGCCCGTGCCACCTTCACCTCCCCCCCTCGGCACCGCCCGCTCTAGAGGACCATATGCGAACCCTGCCCCTACCCCCCACGATTTCTGAGGGGGAGGGTGGGGTTCACTTCGCTCGGGAGCTCCTGAACGAAGTGAACCCCACCCTCCCCTCAGAAATCGTAGGGAATAGGGGTAGGCTTTGTGCATGTGGTCCCCCACTCTCCCGCTGCGCGCCCCCTCGTCGCACCGCGCCTTTTCCCCACCGCACCCCGCGATGTGGGCAGCGAGGAGGAGCTGGCGGCCCCCACTCCAGGGAAGGCGCGCGCAGGCGGGTCTCAGCCTTCGGTCGGACATGTCCCCCTACAGGCTGATTTTGGACGACAAGTAGAACACACCCCAAACATATGTTTTCAAACAAATCTAGAAATAGCAGAAACATCGTCCCCATATCATCTTTTCTACTATTCTTGAATATCCCTCCTGTAGAGGGACACGCCTGGCTTCAGAGCAGCCGGCCTCCCCTCCACGGGAGGCGCGCGGAGGCGGGTCTCTCAGCCCCTCCGCGGGGGCCGGGGCCCACGCTCCGGCCCCACCCGCACGTGCACGCGGGACACGGGCAGCCTCGCCCGTTCCTCCTCCCCATGCAGCAGGGGCCCGACCACAAGGAACCTTCCCCGAGAAACCCAACCCTGAGACCCCAGGACCTCCATTGATTTTTGGTGTGGGATCGTCACGCCTTCCATCGCAGAAACACCGAAACCCAAGGAACCCAGGACACCCTGGAGGCGAGCAGGGTGTTTCTTGGCCTGGGCCCCCACCGTAAGGCACGCTCCTCATCATGGACGGCCCTTCGGTTTCCTGCGTCATCCGCCTCCCGCCTCTTGCTTTTTGCTCTCCCCTCCCACCAACCCGTCGGGAAAGTTTCGAGGGCTTCAGTCGCTCGACGCGACAATCCGCAGCTCTGGGCTTCGAGGATAGGGCCGCAAAGAGAGCGTGTGACTCCCGCCTCAGAAAACGAGGGCGGCAGGGCGGTGGGCGCGTCTGCCTCGTTTGACCGAGAGCCCACAGTCAGAACTATCTCAGAAGCCGATGCTTCAATTCGTGGCAGCACAGCGGCGGGCGCGGCGGCGGCTCGCACTGCGAGCTTGGAGGAGGAGGAGGAGGAGGATGATGATGATGAGGAGGAGGAGGAGGAGGAGGAGGAGGAAGAGGAAAGGGAGGAGGAAGGGGGGAGGAGGAGGAAGAGGAAAGGGAGGAGGAGGAGGCAACAGGAGAACACTCCTCCTCCTCCTCCTCCTCCTCCTCCGCTCCTCCTCCTCCTCCTCCTCCTCCTCCTCCCTGCCTCCTCCTTCCTCCTCTCCTCCTCCTCCTCCTCCTCCTCCTCCTCCTCCTCCTCCTCCTCCTCCTCCTCCTCCTCCTCCTCCTCTCCTTCTCCTCTTAGTCACGCGCAGCTCCTCCTTGACCACTACGCTCCGGGCCGCGCGCGCCGCACGCGCGCTGCCCCACCCCCACCCCTGGCGCGTGCCGCCCCTATTCCCACCGCCGCCGCGCTCGTCCATCTCGTCGTCCCACGCATCGTCGTCCCGACACCTCCTCCTCCTCCTCCTCCTCCTCCTCCTTCTCCTCCTCCTCCTTCTACTCCTCCTCCTCCTCCTCCTCCTCCTCCTCCTCCTCCTCCTCCTCCTCCTCCTCCCTCCTCTTCCGCCTCTTGCTCCTCTCCTCCTCTCCTCCTCCGCCTCTCTCCTCCTCCTCCTCCTCCGCCTCTCCTGGTCCTCCTCTTCTCTTCCTCGTCCTCCTCTTCTTCCTCCTCCTCCTCCTCCTCCTCCTCCTTCTCCTGGTCCTCCTTGTCCTCTTCCTCGTGCTCACCTCCTCATCGTTCTCCTCCTTCTCCTCCTCCTCCACCTCCTCTCCTCTTCCCTGTCCCCCTCCTCGTTCCCTCCTCCTCCTCCTCTCCAACCCGTCCTCATCCTTCTCCTCCTGCTCTTCCTCCTCCTCCGCCTCCTTCTCCTCTTCGTCTTCCTCCCCTTCTCCTCCTCCTCTCCTCCTCCTCCTCCTCCTCCTCCTCCTCCTCCTCCTCCCCCCTCCTCCTCCTCCTCCTCCTCCTCCTCCTCCTCCTCCTCCTCCTCCTCCTCCTCCTCCTCCTCCTCCTCCTCCTCCGCCTCCCCCCTCCTCCTCCTCCTCCTCCCTCCTGCTCCTCCTCCTCCTGCTCCTCATCCTCCTCCTCCTCCTGCAGAGGTCAAGGAATAATCGAACAACGCGTGCGATGATGACGGGTGATAAGCAAGCAGAACCCTGCGGCCCACCAAGACAGCACTTCTCTGAGCTCTGACCTGCTCAAGGGCCTGGGGCGGGCCGAAGAGGTAAGGATGCAACAGTGCCTTCGGCGCATGCAGAACATATCCACATACACAGATGCTGGAACCCTGCGCAAGATCCGATGGAAGCGGTGGATGTGGACAGTTATTTTGCCACCCTCGCGGGTCGGAAGATGTCCATACCCGCCGGGTCCTCAAGGTCCTGGGGACCGATTCCGACGCGGTGGAGATGGATACGGTGAGGAACTTTTGCTTGGCGTGTCGCGGCGGCGGCTCTGGCGACACGCTGCTGCCTGGCAAGCGGATAGCGTGTCGCTCCGCTTCGCGGGGCGGTGGGGTGGGCGAAGCGCTTGACGTGGAGGATTAGGGACTGGGAAATGGACAACGTGCCGCGCAGAAGCGTGGTGAGCCAGAACTGGCAGAGCGAAACGCTAATCGAAAGATCCCGACCGTAAACATTGAGGGCTCCAAGATGGGGTCGGAGTAGATGGGGTCGGAAGATCGCGCCGCATCACCGATGCCGGTGTGGAGAAAATATGGCTCCACATCGACCCGCATCGCCGATGCACAGGAGATGCGGCGCGACACTCCGACCTCATCTGCTCGGAACCCAATATGGAGGCCTGGAATACAATCAACCGATCGTAAGGATGCGCGGTAATGATGCGAGGGCCTTGGACGCCCATGACGAGGCTCTTCGAGCGGGGTTGGCCATCGAAAGTGGTTGAGGATGGACCAAATATGACCGAAGATGCAAGAAAGCAAGGGTATCCTTGGGAAGTCAAACATCGATGTTTTCACATCGTCGAGCCCCAGATGTCTGGACCCCTTCCCCTGGAGCGGTTTTTCTCATCATCAGTCGTTTGTTAGCGGCCCCGAGGCCCGGTCAGGGCCCCAGGAGGCCGAAAATAACGAGACACCTCCCATCGTGACTTTTTCACAACGCGATGGGGTCTGGGCCCCGAGTGGACCTACAGTCATGAGTCGTTTTTGTTTGCGGCCCCGAGGTCCAGTAAGGGCCGCCGCAGGCCGAGAGCAGCGAGAAACACCTCCCGCCGTGATTTTCTTTCTTTTGTCATCGCGCGAGGGGGTCTGCGTCTCTCGCCCTGCCCAAGCCGCGCTGGCCCCAGGCCGCGCGGGTCGCCGACCTTGAACAGGGATTGGCCGTCCCGGCATCCTTATAGGCCTACCACGTTCTTAGAACCCAACGTGTTCTAAGAACAACAAAAGTGTTCTTAGAACATTCACCCGAAGTGTTGGAAGAAGACAGTCTCCGCCAAGAACGTTCTAAGCACACTTCGTGTAGATTACGAACAGTTCTTAGCACATTCTTTGATGGGCCTATAAAATGGGCCTATAGGCGAGCCTAGATGCTTCGCCAAACGCTTGACGACCGGGCGGGTCGGCGGGCCGGCGGCGCGCGCGCGGCCAGAGGGCCTCCGCCGCCGCCGCTGGCGCGGGGGACGCCTCGGCAGGCCGGAGGAAAATCGAGAGCGTGACGGGGGCACGGACGAGGACGAGGACGAAAGACGAGGACGAGGATGACGACGACCGACGAAGACGAGGACGAGGACAAGGACGAGGACCGACGAGAGCACTGGGCGTCGAGGGCTCCACCTCGAGGCAGGCGCCGGCGCCGCCACGCCGGCGCGGCCGATGCGCTCATCCCATGCCCTTCGGGGAGCGTCGAGGGCGAGACGGGGGCGAAGATAGGCGAAGAGGCCCACGAGGCGTCCAACGCGTCCAAAGATGCCTCCAGGAGCACTCCGCCAAGGGCCCCAAGACGTAACACTCGTCCCATGCACTTCGGGAAACGTGTGCTCAGCAGATTCGCCTCTTGGGCTTCCACAGCGTCGAAGACGGCGAAATAGGCCGTCAAGGTCGCCCCAGGATGGCCCAGGAGGCCTGACATCCTCGTAAAAAAACGAAAACGAGATGAGGGCAAAGCTGGACGAAGATCCCCCAACATCCTCGCGTACAGCCATCGTGCTACCATTAGGTCGGGCATCTCCCCCTACAGGAGAACTTTGGGCGACAAATGAAAAATAGTCTAATATGTTTTACATCGTCAAAATCCCCTCCCCCCCAAAAACGAGAGCAATTTTGTTATAACTATTTTGAACATTCCTCCTGTAGAGGGACACGCCCGACTTGGTGCTTCCATGCGGAGCACAGAACAAGGGACGAAGGGGCTCTCCTGACCCCGGCGAGCCTCAAAACCGCGGGGAGAGGGCCCCCGGCCTCGGTGTGAGGAGAGGCCCGGAGTCCGGAGCCCCCGCCTGAAGCCACAGAGGTCCTGAGCGTAACGTCTTGACCGAAAAACCGAAACTATCGTCATCGTCATCGTCCTCGTCCTCGTCATCGTCGTCGGATCCACAGAGGTCCTGAGAGCTTGACGTCTTGACCGGAAAAACGAAACTGTCGCCATCGTCATCGTCCTCGTCCTCGTCATCATCGTCGTCGTCGGATCCACAGAAGTCCTGAGAACTTAACGTCGTGACCGGAAAACCGAAGCCATGATCCAGAAGATCGTCCTCCAAGAACTCTGGGCCAGGTTCCCCCCCATGCTCTCCCCCCCTCCTCGTCTTCCCCTCCTCGCCCCTCTCCCCCCCCCTCCTCGTCCTCCTCCTCCCCCCTCGCACCTCCTCCTCCTCCTCCTCCTCCGCCTCGCCCCTCCCCCACCTTCGCGTCCTCCGCCACCTGCTCCTCAACATCCTCATCGTCCTCGTCGTCGCCGTCTTCAGGGTCGGCGGCACCGGCCGTAAGGCCTTCTCAATCGTCCTCTAAGAAATCTGGGCCAAGTTCCCGGACATTTTATGACACTGGGCCAAATCTGCCGTTAGCGCTGGAGGGGCGATCGAGAAACTGTGCCAGCTTCCCGGCAAGTCGGCAAGTGGACAGCTTCTCGGGAGGAGGTTCTTAATCAACTGCTCGACCGTATGGACGAAGATGACATGACATCATCCTCGCATATATGGGCATAACGAAGAACTACCACCACAACTGAGTGGACTTTCCGGGGGGAGTCCCCCTCCAGGAAGAATCCTTCGAACTCGACATGAACACTTTTAGGGGGACAAAAGGTGGCAGGCATAAACAGAACAACTCGGAGGTCCGCACGGATTTCTCGGATCGGCGCTGGGGCCCCTCGGCGGCGCCTCCGGCGTCGCCCCGAGCGCGCTCCGCGCGCCAGGGAGTGGGGTCCAGCGCCGATCCGAGAAATCCGCGCGGACCTCAGAGTTATTATGTTTATGCCACTTTTTGTTCCCCTAACTTTGGCTGTGGTTGTGATTGTGGTCGAGTTCGCCGTCCTGGGACGCCACATCGACCACAACCAGAACGAAGCTGGCTCCGGTGGTCTGACGATTGTCGCATTGCGCAGGACATCCCCCCAGGTGTGTCCTCGATGCGGTTTTGGTCGCGCACTGCCCCCGCAACATAATGACAAATCGCCACGGGAGGTTTTGGGCAACGTTCGGCCTCCCAGGGCCCGTGCCGGGCCCGGGGACCGTCAGAAAACGTGCCAGGATGAAGAGTTGGTCCCCGGGGGCGGGTCCAGATATCCGAGAGAGCGTGACCCACCGCCGCTTTACTGTGGAAAATTGCCAACCTTTTCCTCCGGAACCCGGGGGTCGCCCCCCCCCCCCCTCCGAAAATCCCCCCCCCCCCCCCCCCTCCCCCCTCCCGCTCGAAAACGGGGGGGGTCACTACCGGTTCGAACCCCTCCTCCCCCCCCCCCCCCCCCCTCCGGATCCGAAAACGGGGGGGGTCACTACCAGTTCGAACCCCCCCCCCCCCCCCCCCCCCCCCCCCCCTACTCACCGCCAGCAAACGACTCCCGGTCCCCACCACCGTCCGCATCACATCCCCCACTGGTGTTCCCAGCACCACTGTCCTCACCACCGCTGTCCCCACTGGTTCCACCACCGCCCCTACTGTCCCCACCAGTGGCCCCACCACTGTCGCACTGTCCCCGCTGTCCCCAGAACTGTTCCCACCACGGTTCCACTCTCCCCACTGTCTCCACGGCCCCAACCACTGCCCGACTATCCCCACTGTCCCCACTGTCCCACTGACTCCTCCGCTGTCCCACTGAGCTGTCCCACTGTTCCCACCACTGTCCCCACTGTCCCCACCACTGTCCCCACTGTACCTTTGTCCCATTGTCCCACCGCCGTCCTCGCCACCGCCTTCACCACTGTCCCCACCACCATTGTACCCTCCACTGTCCCACTGTTTCCACCTCATTCCCATTGTCCCCACACCACTGTCCCCACCACCACCGTCACCACCACTGTCCACTGTCCCCCCCTGTTCCCACCATTGTCCACTGTCCACTGTCCCCACCACTACCGTCCCCACCACTGTCCCACTGTCCCACTGTCCCCACCACTGTCCCGCTATCCCCTCGCCACTGTCCCCACCAACACCGTCCCCACCACTGTCCGCACCCCCACTCGGTTTTCGAGGGGGGGGGGGGTTCGAACCGGTAGTGACCCCCCCCGGTTTTCGAGGGGGGGGGGGGGGGGGTTCGAACCGGTAGTGACCCCCCCCCTTTTCATGATGAGCTGGGGGGGGGGGGGGAGGGTTCGAACCGGTAGTGACCCCCCCGGTTTTCCGGAGGGGGGGGGGGGGGGGAGGGGTTCGAACCGGTAGTGACCCCCCCCGGTTTTCCGCCAGCAGCGGTAGAACACGCTCTTTCAGATATCCGGGGGAGCCACGTGGTGCCACGTGGTGAAAAAAAAAACACGACGTCGGATGCCTGGGCAGACCCTGGGATCTCCGAGAACCAACGGGCCCCGCGACGGCTCCAGAGCGCGCTCCAGAGCGCTCTGCGAGGGTTGGGACGATCTACTCCTCATCGCAAAGGCCTGCCTGGCGAGGGAAGGGGTCCAAACCCACTGGGGCCCCCCCTGTGCAAAAATCACGATGTCGGTTGTCTAGGACCGGCGGCCTCCTCCTCCTCCTCCTCCTCCTCCTCCTCCTCCTCCTCCTCCTCCTCATCTTCATACTCATCCTCATCCTCACTCCTCCTCATCCTCATCCTCATCCTCATCCTCATCCTCATCTCATCCTCATCCTCATCCTCATCCTCCTTATCCTCATCCTCATCCTCCTCCTCATCCTCATCCTCTCCTCCTCTCATCATCATCATCATCATGATCATGATCATGATGATCATCATCATCATCATCATCATCATCATCCTCATCCTCATCCTCATCTCATCCTCATCTCCTCATCATCATCATCATCATCATCATCCTCATCCTCATCCATCATCATCATCACCACCATCATCATCACATCATCATCATCATCATCATCATCATCATCATCATCATCATCATCATCATCATCATCATCATCATCATCATCATCATCATCATCATCATCATCATCATCATCATCATCATCATCATCATCATCATCATCATCATCATCATCATCATCATCATCATCATCATCATCATCATCATCATCATCATCATCATCATCATCATCATCATCATCATCATCATCATCATCATCATCATCATCATATTTCTCCTCCTCCTCCTCCTTGTCCTTCCCTCCTCATCTCGGCAGAGACCCCCTCGTCCTCCCCCTCCTCCTCCTCCTCCTACTCCTCCTCTTCCTTATCTTTCTTCTCCTCCTCCTCCTCTTCCTCCTCTTCCTCCTCCTCCTCCTCTCAATAGAGCCGGCGATTCTGAGAGGGCGCCCCCTCCCGCAGCCGGGCCACTCCTGCCGGCACGCGCCTCGGCTGGAGCAGGGCCTTCAGCGCAGGTGGACCCATGCCTGCCCCGAGGCCTTCCAGAGCCCGGGCCTCGCTCCGACCAGCGGCCTGCACTGATCACTGCTCCTTGCTATGGGGCAGTCTTCGGGCTTTTTGGTTGGCCTCCCGGGGCGCCCTCGCCGCCACGGCTCGATGCGCCTCGACGTTCTGGCCAGAGAGCGCCCGAGGACAGGCTGGGCGGACTCTCGCGACGAACGAACAGCACAGACCCGTACCCATAGGTGTCCGTCCCCACTATGGGTATGGGTGTGTGTTTCTCGTTCGTCAGCGATCCCCAAGCCCAGATCCCGAAGGGCATTCAATGACCAGGGCGCAAACTGCTTCATCAATTCCCTCCTTAAGTTTTTTTGCTTGCAGGCTCCGTGACCATCAAAAACATTCAGGACGAGAACGCGGTTCCAGGGATCGGGTCGACAGGTCTGGGGCCCCCGTACTGAAAATCGATCGGCCCTGTCTTGAGAAACGACCCAGTAAAACGGCGCTGTGATGGTGCCGCTAAAGTGACGCGAAACCTAATTGCCCGCCCGTTCGCAAGCCAGCTTTTGGCCCTTGATGGCTTTCCGAAAGACGCCCAAACAAAGACCTGGGGATTGGATCGAAAGGGGATCCGCAGACACATCTCAAGAATCAAAACCAACTCACGGCGTCGGATATATAGACCCTCGTCCTCCTCCGGCTACCTCTTCCTCATTCGCCTCCTCCCCCTCCTCCTTCTCCTCCTCCTCCTCCTCCACCTTCACATCCTTCTCCATCTCCTCCTTCTCCTTCTCCTTCTCGAATCGTATACCGTATACCTGCTCCTCCTGTGAAAGAGACAGGGATGAGACAGCTCCGCGAGTCTGACAATGACGAGGACCTGTACTACGAGTTCGCAAGTTCAGGTCTAAGAAGCTCGACTTCATGCCTATGCTGATGGTTGTGATCTCGTGTTTGTTCCGCTCTCCCGCCAGCGCTGCGCGCTGCTCCCATGACAGTGGAGACGTCGCCCTGGCCCAAGCTGGCGCAGCGGGCTACCGTAAATATCGATGACGGCGGCAGGACGACGAGAGAGGATCTAATGGGCAGGAGGAAAATTAGCTCACCCGAAACGGGAACGGGGGAACAACAAATAAAGCGATGCCCAACAACAAGCATCGTCCTAAACCACAGCGCCGGCTGTTGGTCACGCGACCTTTTGCCTCAAATCTCTGTCCCCCGCACTGACGTCACTGCATTCTCCGAACCCATCTCGACCGCTGCCGCAGTTCGTTCCCGCACTCTCCGAACTCATCTGGAGCGCACCAAGCGAGGCAAGGTATCGACTTGCAGAAGGGAGGGCCTAGACATCCGACGTCGTGATGCGTTCGCAATGTGACTCCCCAGAGGTCTGGAACCTGGAACTCTCGAGCCCAAGGTTGCACGAGTGAGGGGCGACGATGGGGGTGGGGGCCTGGCTCAGGGGAGAAGCTTTGAGTTTGAATCGGCGATGCATCGCCGACACTTCGGCGACAGGCACCCAATTGCAAAACCGCAAGATCTAGGACGCATAATGACATTCAAGTGCGATGCGTCTCCCTCGGAGGCGTGCGTCCGACCCGAACATATAGTACAAGGATCTTGCAATATATCTCTCCCCGAGCGGTATGGCCAGAGAGCGCCCGCCGCGGAGCTAATACTACGAGATTTCTCGGCGCGCGCGTCCCCTCTATGAGGGCGACACACACACACACGTAGTACTAGTATGTTGGGATTGACGCCGACGTTCATCGGCCCCATCGGCTATGAATGGGCGATTGGGGCTCGATGCCTCCCCCCCTGAGCCCATCCCCCTGTAAGGTTGCCCCGTGGTTTTCGGGTCGTAGCTCGACTCTCCGGCGGCCGTTCGGGACGATCTGGGCGCCCCCCCCCACCCCAGGAACGCTCTCTCGGCGCGGCGCAGCCGCTGGAATGCATCCCGAGGCTGGAAAACCGCCGAGAGTGACGCAAAAGCCGACAACCTGGAACCTCGAGCCTCGAACCCCTGATGGTGGGCTTGTTTTCCACCGCCACCACCATAAGTAGGAGGGGGAGTGGGTCCTCCTCGTCCTCCTGCTCCTGCTCCTGCTCCTGCTCCTCCTCCTCCTCCTCCTCCTCCTCCTCCTCCTCCTCCTTCTCCTCCTCCTTCTCTTCCTCCTCCGCCTCCTCCTCCTCCTCCGCCTGCTTCCCCCCTCCAAGTTATGGTGGTGGTGGTGGCGGAAAACAAGCCCATCACCTGAGCGCACCAGGAGATCAGGAGGCCAGGGCCGCGGCCAGGACGCTCCGCGCACCGCAGGCGCCCCGCCGGCACGCCGGGCTGCTCGGGGCCGCGGCGAACGCGGCGGCCGCGAACCACAGCAGGCCGCACGCGGCGAGGGCCGCCGCCGAGGCGCACGCGGGCGAGCGCGCCCGGCCCGCCGCGGGCACCCCGCGCGCGCCGCAGCCTCAGAGGGTCCCGGCGACGGGCCGCCGCCGCGGGCGCCCCGATCTCCTCCTCCTCCTCCTCCTCCTCCTCCTCCTCCTGCTCCTCCTCCTCCTCCTCCTCCTCCTCAATCATCCTCTATAATCCTCCTCCTCTATGTCTTCTATATATCCTCTATATCCTCTGTACCAGCTATATCTATATACAGATATATGTATGTCCTCCTCCCCTCCTCCTCCTCCGCCTACTCCTGCATCATATCCTCCTCCTCCTCCTCCTCCTCTCTCTCCTCCTCCTCCTGCTTCCTCCTCCTCCTCCTCCTACTCCTCTGTCTCATCCTTCTTTTCCTCCTCCTCCTCCTCTTTTCTACCTCAACCTCCTCCTCTTTCTCCTCCTCCCCCTCCTCCTCTATCTCTCCCTCCTCCTTCTCCTCTCTCCTCCTCCTCCTCCTCCCCTCCTCTCCTCCTCCTCCTCCTCCTCCTCCTCCTCCTCTCCTCCTCCTCCTCCTCCCTCCTCCTCCTCCTCCTCCTCCTCCGCCTCCTCCCTCCTCCTCCTCCTCCTCCTCCTCTATGTCTCCCTCCTCCTCCTCCTCCTCATCCTTCCCCAATTCCCCCTCCTTCCCCCTCCTCGTCTATCTCGTCGTCCTCCTCCTCATTTATTTCATCCTCCTTGTCCTTCTTCTCTTTCTCCGATTTTCCTCCTCCTCCTCCTCCTCCTCCTCCTCCTCCTCCATCTTCTCCACCTACGACTCCCCGTGGGCAGAGATCCCCGATCCGCCCTCACCCCCTCTCGCCGTGAAAGCAGATCACGGCGGCAGCTCTTTGGCGCGGGAGGTCCTGGAGGAGGGGGAAGGGGGGGAGGGTGGAAGAAGGGTGGGGAAGGGGTGGGGGGGAGAGGGATGGAAGGGGAGGGAGTTCCTGGAGGAAGGGGGGCAGGTCGAAGAGGTCGAAGAGGCGAAAAAATCACACGCCGAAAGATGCCAGGTTGAAGGACTCGAGACAGTACCCGTTCGATTTCGCACAGAAAAGACGGCGCTGCCTTTTCCATTCTTCCCTTGCAGCAAGGTCCCGGATCCAGGTAGTCATGCACCACGCCGTGCCTCTGAGATCGGTTTTTGGGGCACGGCGAGGTCTGCATTAAACGTATAGAACCCCCGAACCAGCTCTCGCCGAGTTTGATAGAAGTCGGCACGATTCCGCTGCGTCCTCTGAAAGATCACAAACTCTCCCCAAGCAGTTGCTCTTGGCATTTTTGAATGCAGATCTGAAGTGTTGTCTCCATCGTCCCTCATAAATGCATTGTGCTTCAACGTTCCCCGTGCCCTGTTTTGAAGGACCCTCGCTACTACCTGGAAGGTCGGGATGTCATCTCAATTGCCTCCGCTCGGCTTTCAGCATGCGCATATGACCGCGCCACAGGGGAGCGAATCGTCCCAGTAATCGGCCCTGCGACATGTTACCACACAGTTGCTCTTCCTGGCTCAAACTGCCCCCGCGCAGCCACTATGGCGGATGCGCCTGCGCACTCGGCATGGCGGAAGGGTGGCCAGCTGCTGCTGCTAGCCCACGTTGTCGCGCTGGCGCCAGACCAGACCAGACCACGTCAGACCAGACCAGCCCAGACCAGACCAGACGAAGACGAGACAAGAACTGACCATACCAGATCAGACCATACCAGACCATAGCAGACCAGGCCAGACCAGACCAGGCCAGGCCAGGCCAGGCCAGACAAGGCCAGACCAGATCAGATTGGGAGGACGCCCCCCCAGGGTGTCGATCCCCCATTGTCCGCGGCCTGGGTCGCGGCCCGGCCGGGCTCAGCGCTGGCGAGCATCTGGGCGGGTGCCAGGGCGTCGACGCGGGGACTGCCCGGTCGGCCCTCCTGCCGCCGCCTCGCTGTCCTCTGCCCTGCCCTCCTCCTGGTCCTCTTCCTTGCCCTTCTCCTTCTCCTCCTCCTCCTCCTCCTCCTCCTCCTCCTCCTCCTCCTCCTCCTCCTCCTCTTCCTTGTCCTCCTCCCGACCCTCCTCCTGGTCATTTTCCTTGTCCTCCTCCCGGTCCTCTTCCTGGTCGCTCTCCTGCTCATTCGCCTCCTCCGCCTTCTCCTCCTCCGCCTCCGCCTCCTCCTTCTCCCCCCCCTTCTCAGCCATCCGCCCAGAGATCCAACGCGGCCCAGCAACCGCCGAGAGAGCCACCGAGATCCTCGGAGCCTCGATGCCCATCCCTGGCGCGCCGGGATTCCGCTGTGCAGCGCCATCTCGCCCCCTTATCTGGGGCGTGGGGGGGCGCGGGCCGCCTGTCCTCGGAGTTTCGATGCTCATCCCCGGCGCGCCGAGATCCCTCCGAGGCCCCCGCCGTGCCGCGCCATGGCTGCCTCTCGAAGGGGGGGGGGCCTCCCGGCCGAAAAATCCGCCGACCCCGTCGCGGCAGGGCAGGCAGGCGAGGCGCCGCTGCCGCCGGCCTCTCGCGATGGCCGTTCTTCGCGGAGGCCTTCCCCGGCCGTGGGGCACCGGCTGTTGTCCCCTCGGAGCTTCGTCGCGCTCGTGCTCCATTTTCTGCACCTCCTCCTCCTCCTCCTCCTCGTCCTCCTCCTTCGTCATCCTGCTGGTCCTCCTCCTCCTCCTCCTCCTCCTCCTCCTCCTCGTCCTCGTCCTCCTCCTCCTCGCCCCCCCTCCTCCCCCCTTCTCATCCTCTCCCATCCTTACTCCGAATTCCCCAAGCAGCGCTTGCACTTAGGGGTCCGTACGTTACTTCCATGTTAAAGAACTGGGCTGGTGTGGCGGTCTGGCGGTTATGTTGTCGCCGCCCCGTCGCCGCCTATCGTCTGGGCCGGCGTGGCAGCCTGGCGCATACGTTCTGGCCGTCGCCATCCCGTCGCCACCTCGCCGCCGCCCGTCGTCTGGGCCGGTGTGGCGGTCTGGCAGCTATGTTGTCGCCGTCGCCGCCTCGTCGCTTCCCTGGTTTCTCCTTGTCCAAAAAACGTTAAGTGCTTCCCCCACCCTGGGTTCGCGGTTCCCCCTGGGATGCTACAACTTACATAATATGCTGCCCCATCGTTAGTTTTGAATCTGAAGTCGTACTATCCAGGCAGGCAGGTATCCCCCCGCCACCGTGACGAACAATTTTACCGCGCGCCCGTGTATTAAAAACATACGTGTTCAAGAACCAGTGAAACAGTTTGACAAAGTCCCGTCATGCGCGCGGCGTCGCGCGCACCTTCAAACAATCTTGGGGTGTTTCGTGCAAATATCAATATCGAGGTTCCCGACAACAAGTAAAACGGCCCAGTGGGTTTGCAACATGGTTTTTTTTCAAACAAACATATACGCTCGGGCTCGCTTTTGCGAATTTTACGCACATCGTGCGTTTTTCTCGATATATCTGTCGAGTGCGACAAAGCGGGCCTGTCTCGCACGCGTGTCGATATTCTTCGAAGGACCTTTGCTGGGTGGGCACGATCCCTACCAAAAAAGCACCATGCGGGCCAATCACGCCCGTCGGCCGCGCGCGCATGTCAAAATCCTTTCGAAACCTTGATCACCGACGCGTGGACGCCTTCATGGTCACCGGCGTGATCAGCATCGGCGCCGCCATTGGCCTCGCCATCGTCATCGTCATCATCGTCACCAACATCACTACTACATCATCGTGTCTACCGTTGTCGGCGTCGCCATGATACCGCGCCCGCCCAGATCACCGACTCGCACTGATGTGCCCGCGCGGCCGACCGACATCGCAGCGCGGTTTGCGAGACATGCTGAGATGTCCCGAGCGGTCAGCGCCGCATCGGCCGCGTCGGCCGCGCCAAACTAGTTGTCCGCACTGCGCACAAGACTGCGTGCGCTAGCACGGCCGCAGCGGTGCGCCAACCAGCATCAAGTAGGCGCCGCAATAACCACCGCATGGGTTTTGCAAACCAAATTGCGGCTGGGTTGGTGGGATGATTGCGCGGGCAGTGGAGTTGACAATGATTGCGCTGGCAGTGGAGTGTACTGCACATAAATTGGACTACGAAGATGGTGCCACACACATTGCACAACATATATGGCACGACATATGTTGCAACACGCAAGTGGTACAATATACATATATATATATATATATATTGCACCTCGTAGTCATCACATATGTACTACACTACATAGATTGCACCACGTAGGCCGCACTACCTAGATCGATCCTCAACTATTGCCCGCTAAGATCGTACACTGCATCTGTTACCGCATATATGGCATCCCATAGACTGAAATGTCCGTACATACTTTGCAGCACATCCGCTGCATTATTTAGACTGCACCACATGTCCTGCACAGCATGGATTGAATGCTATGTTGTGCACAGCATGGGTTGCACAGAATTGATTGTACCGCGTGGAATACATAACAGAAGCTGAGCCGTACGGATTGCACCATACATATTGCACCACCTATATTGCACGACGTAGACTTCATCACATCGTTCGCGCCAGTAAAGCTGCACTTCACAGCTCGCACACCATATTGTGGGGGACGCATGAGTTGCATCACGTAGCTTGCACAACCACTCTTGCACAACATGGGGTGTGCACGCCATAACTTGCACGACGTAGACTACACCACACTGGCGTCTTCACATACATTGCACAACGTCGACAGCACACCACGGGTTGATAAAAAACAACCTGTTTGGGACCTGCGATGGTGAACGTAAGGAGATCTATTCTCAGTTTGCCAGATAGCCGGCCCATGCACAGAAACACCGTCCAGGGAGAGAACTCCTACACGTTTGTAACATTGAAAACCTACGTTCTAGCTCTACACGTCGGTCGGAAAAAGTAGGTAAAATCATGAAGTAGGAAGGCGGATCAAGTAGATTGGGTTCGGGCCCGCCCAAAGAATAACAAACAACAGCCAAACCATATCGATTATTGAAGTAGGAAGGCGCTTGAAGTAGATTGGGTTCTGGGAATCCAGAAATACCTACTTTCAACGACCGACGGGTAAATATGTACGCGCCGGTGGCAAAGAGTGGAATCGAGCGCACATCCCATGCCGGAGGGGCGAAGTGTCGGTCTCGACTCGGCGCTGCGCTCCTGCTCCCGGGGCACGGCGCGCGGCTCTCGCGCGCCGTGTTGCGCCACCAGAGCAGCATATGTCTCGCTCTCGCCTCGGTGCCACGCGGGTGTCGCCTCGAAATGGCGCGCCCGCCTCGACGCGGCGCTCACCGCTCACTCGCCAAAATTTGGGCCCCGCGCGAGCGGCTGACTTGCCGCCACTATGGACCAAGCTCTGCGTCCATGGCGCTTGAAGTGGCGTTCTCGAGCGGGCGCGCCGCGTGCTTCGTTCCGCTGGATCGCATGAAAACGGCAGCGGCCGAGGGGGCGCGCGAGGGCGGGCGAAATGCGGTCCGCGCAAGCACCGCGCAGCTTGCGCGCGAAAGTGGCAATCGTATTTCGTCGCAGCGCATGCTTCGTCCTCGCCGCGCTCATCGGATGTGTGCGGCCCGCGTAGTCTTCGCTTTGCTCTTCCTTCGCCGTTTCCTCCTCCTCCTCCTCCTTCATCCTCCTCCTCCTCTTCCGCCTCTCCCTCCTCCCTCCAACCTCATCCCCCGTCCTCCTCCTGTGCCTCCGTCTCACCATCTTTGCTGTCTGCCTCATCATCATCCTCCTCTTCGTCCTCCTCTTACCTCTGACCTCTTCCTTGCCAGCCTCCAATAAGGGAGAAGAGCTGGACTGGCTGGCCTCCTCCTCCTCGCCCTCTTCCTTCTTCTCCCACGCCTATGCCTCCCCCTGCCTCCTGCACTTCTAGTTGCGAGCACGACTTCGACATTAGTAGAATTGCTGGAGAGGAGAAGGGGGAGGATAAGGTAAGATAAGACACGATTGCGACCATCGTCCTGGCTCCCTGCTGCTACAAGCGATAGAAAGAAGCGGTGCCTGGCATGTAAAGGTGGTGGATCTGCGTCAACCCTCCAGCGGGAGACCTGCTATCGGCGACCCTGCAGAGCGGATGGCTTCGGGTCAGCCTCGGGCCTCCCTTAGGGGACACCTGAAGGCCGAGACCCGGCAACGTCGACTGAACAATGAAAAGCACACGAGAGACACATCATCCCGCATGAATGGTAGGAGGTCGGCAATACTACCAATGTGCACAAAAGCAGGGGGGCTCAGAGAGAACATGACTCTACCCGCAGGCTCGCTATCATGAAGCGTTGGTCCTCTCATCGCTGCCCCCTTGCACCTGGTTCGCTGACGGCTCGGCTCGATGAGACACGGGCGCGAGCGAGGCCTGTGCACGATCACTGGCCGCGACCAGCTGTGTGCTGACATTGTGCAGTCTAACGCCCCGAACATTCGCTGAGTGGGTGGCGAGAGCAAGCAATGATACGTCAAGCTCAAGTGGAGGGGCATGGAACATGTGGAAGAGCTGGCCAGAGGGAGTGGTATACTGGAGGATGGGGGCGGGGGAACGTTTTTGCAGCGCAGTCAGCCCTTGGTGCTGGAGTAGATGCTGGCGAGCCATCATCGTCATTCTCTTCGAGCCTGCAATATGAGTTAGAACTGCGATGCTTCTTCGTCTCTGTCCACCGCCATCTCGGTCGGTCCCTTCTGCACGCCAATCTTGCCAAACAGCTTCTCGGTTTCCCTCTCGAGGCCACCCCTCGGTGGACCCCCTGGCTTGAACTTGCCGCCCACGGCGTGGAGAGACTCGCAGACGGCCTGGTGCACCGTGCCCACGACCTGGCTGTTCCATGTGATCTGGGCGGTCTGGAGCTGCGCCGACAGCATGATGTGTAGCTTGAACTGCTTGGGCTTCTCGCCCTTTTTCTTGCTGCAGCACGTGAGCCTGATGCGACAGTGCCTCACTTGGTCTTGCAGGCTCTGCAGGCTGCATTTGTCTCCACTGATGTTCACGTCCCAGTAGACCTGGAGTGCCTGCTTGGAGGTCGGCGGCGTCTGAGTGTGCTCGAGTAGGGCTTGCAGGAGAGCCAGCCACATGTGAGACCAAGGAGGGAGGGAAGAGGGGACAAGGAGTGGGGGAAGGACGAGGAATATAAGTAAGAGGACTCTTGGAGAGGCGACGCCCCTCCAAGGTTTCAGCTACGTCTTGAAATAAGAACGCGTCCTACGAGCCCGCAAGGGACAACCTCGGGTCCTGAGATAGCATCAGATTGACACCCCAAGAAGGGGGCCACGCGGACTGCATGGACCTCCTCCCCGATGCCTTGTACCAGGATCCTGTGAACTCCTCCGGGCCAAAAGTATTTCAATCTACCTCGACGTCGTCGTCGTCGTCGTCGTCGTCGTTCTCCTCCTCCTCCTCCTCCTTCCACAGCCGACGAAGGGGCTGCTAGAGGGTTGTTCCAGGCCCAAGGCGTCCCATGTTTCTCGCAATACTTCGGAGCTGCCGGGACTCTCTGGGCCATGTGAGGGGTGCTCTTGAGACCGCGGAGGCACCCCTGGAGATCCTGGGGATGAAGGGGCCCAGGGACACACAAATGAATACACACAAAACCCGGGATGCCCCCGTATGCTCGATTTTTGTTTGGATGTTTGTCGTTCACTCTGCTTCCCAGATGTTCCACATTTTCTTAGGCAGCGACGATTATTTGTGCCTGTGTGTTTGTTTTCTTCTGAAGGGGCACCTGCCCAGACATCCGACGTCATGATGTTTGACACTACGTGTCTCCCGAGCGCTCTCGACCCCTGCCCAGGGACCGGCTTTTCATCCCGATGCGTTGTTTGATTGCCATCGGGCCCGGCAAGAGCCCCCAGATGCCAGATAGTGCCGAGAACCTTCCATCGTGATTTCTGCAAGGCGCGAGAGTGCCAGGGTTGGGCCAGGGACGCCTTTGGCAACACCCGATATCAACCACCCCCTTGCGCGCCCCGCCTCTTCTGCTCACCTTGCGTACCTCCTCCCCCCTAGCCATCTGCCCACGCCCTGTTGTGTGGTGAGGTTGGGGGGGGTTCGAGGGAGCCGCCACGGAAACGCGCCGGTTTTTTGGGGGGGGGCCGCGCTGAGTCTTCTCCTCCTGCTCCTGCTCCTGCTCCTGCTCCTGTTCCTGCTCCTGCTCCTGCTCCTGCTCCTGCTCCTCCTCCTGCTCCTCCTCCTCCTCGTCCTCCTCCTCCTCCTCCTCCTCCTCCTCCTCCTCCTCCTCCTCCCCCTCCTCCCCCTCCTCCCTCCTCCTCCGCAAGCCATCCACCCTGACATCCGACGTCGTGATTTTGTGATCTTGGCAACAGCGTGTTACCCTGGAGGTCTGGACCCCTTCCCGGGGACTGGCGTCTCATCCTGCTGGGTTGTTGTTTGACGTTCCCGGGGCCTGGCAATGGCTCTTAGTGGCCGGCCTTTCGTCGTGCCTCTTTCGCGGCGTGAGGATGTCAGGGCAGTCTTTTGCGAATTCGAAGGAAGTGGTTGCAAAGGATGTGGTTTGCAACTGGCACCCTGCGGGGCGGGCGAGGACCTCGACAGAGCTCTCCGTCGCGCCCCGAGGCCCGACGAGGACACTGTCGTGCTCCCCAGGCCCCAACGGTGCCGATCGCAGACCACACCCCGCCGTAACCATACTCAACCTGTGTAGTAAGGAGGCACGATGAGGATGCAAGGGCCTTGCAGGTCTTGTCGACACTTTGCCAGCGGGGCGCGGCCAGCGAAAGTGGCCAAGGACGGGCCGAAGAGGAAGGATGCAATGGTAACCTTGGAAAGCCGCTCATCCTTACTGTGCGGGTTGAATCTAAGACCCGTTGCGCTCAAGTCCCATTTCCTTCCATGGCGAGTTTTCAGCTGCGGGGGCGCAAACTCGGGAGATCGCCGAATGCTGTATTGCGCGATCGGCTCTGATGTTCCCCGCCGTGCAGGGGCTCGAACAGGGTCGCGGCGGCCAATTTGTACTGCCCCCCTTGGCCTCTGGAGGCCGGCTTCGGGTTCTGGGCCGTCAATCGACAGCTCCGGATGAAAAGCCGGCCCCGGTGAACCTTGGAAAGTCGCTCGTCCTTACCATGCGGCTTGAGTCTACAATCCGTTGCAGGGCACTCTGCTGTCTGGCTTCGCTGGCCACTCCGGGCATCTTCGGCACCGAGCCGGGAGGCGCCCTGGCATGCAAAAAGCCTGCTCGGGCGGCGGCCGGCGGCCCAAAAAGGCCGGACACCGCTGGCCAGAACAGCCTCGAGACGGCGCGGGGGAGAACGAGCAGGAGGAGGCGGCCGAGGAAGAGGAGGAAGAGCAGGACGAGGAGGAGGAGGAGGAGGAGGAGGGCCGAGTCGGCCGCAGAGTGGGCGTCCGCGACTCGGCGCAATGCCTCTGGCGGGCAACATGGTTGTTGGGCGCTCGACTGTTCGCTGGGTCGGGGTGGTGGTCCGCCGCGTGGGGTCCAAAGCTCCAAGAAACATACATCAGATGCGTGCGAGGAGAAGTTTTGCTGCGAAAAGGAATCTGGGGGCGCACTCGTCGTCTTTCTCTGACCTTCCCAAGGTGCCCCAGGACCTCTGTGGGCCCATGGGGCCTCTGTGGGATGAGACACTCTTGTGGAGCATTGCTGGTAGGCTGGGTTCTCATCTGATGCCCCTACTGTAGAGCCGACGGCAAGAGAGAAAAGAGACACGTCCTCCTCGTCGTCGTCATCCTCGTCATCCTCGTCATCGCCATCTTTCGTGGTCGTCACGCTCGCCCTTCTCCTCGACTCGTCCTGCTCGCCCGTCGCGTCCAAGCTTCCCTCCGCCTCCTCCTCGCTTCCTTCCTCCTCCTCCTCCTCCTCCTCCTCCTCCTCCTCCTCCTCCTCCTCCTCCTCCTCCTCCTCCTCCTCCTCCTCCTCCTCCTCCTCCTCCTCTCTTCCTTCCTCTACCTCCCTCCTCCATCCTCCCTCGTTGTTTTCCTCCTCCTCCTCCTCCTCCTCCTCCTCCTCCTCCTCCTTCTCCCCGCCAGTCCTCCTCCTCCGTCTTCGGCTTCTCCTCCCGTCCTTCTCACCAGGCTACTGCAACGTCTCAACCTCCTCCTCCTCCTCCTCCACGTCCGTGGCCGCCTCCTCCACTCCCTCCCCCTCAGCATCCTCCACTTCGTCCCCGCCTGCCCCCCCCCCCCCCCCAACACAACACCTCCAACTCACATCAGGAGGGGAAAGCAAACACAGATACAAATAAACGTCGATTCCCAGGAAAAAATGGCAAATCATGGAAAATGAAGGGGAAGACGAGAATCCAGGAACTATGGAAACATGTTGGGAATCCTGGGAATTGTGTCTATCTATTTGTGCGTCCCTGGGCCCCTCCGCCCGAGTCTGGCCGGAATCTCGCCTCGCCGCGTCGCCCTCTCCGCCAACTGCTCGGTCCTCCAACCCCCCCTATCTGGGAAAACCCAGAAAGGTACCGATGCCGCTATACTCCTCGGACCTCTCCCGAGGTGCCTTATGCCCAGGATTTCGAGGCGAATCCAGCGGTGGCGACGAGGGCCTCCCAGGAGGCCCCCAAGGGGGAAAACGAGGGGAAGGGTAGCGATATGGGTACTCTTCTCGGGGGCGCGCAAACATGGATTGGCGATCCATGGATCTGGCGCGCGGTCGCCATATCCATGGATCGGCTCCCCAAAGTGCGGCCCGTGCCGCCTGGCTCGGCGGCGGGAATCCGCGATTTACCCATGGAAACGGGAACCGTCGCTAATCCACGCCCCCTTGATCCATGTTTGCGATCGCCTGGGTATGGGAGTATGGGTACCTTTCCCTCCTCTGGGCATCCGCCCCTCGTCCCCCTTGGCTCCGTCTCCGGCGCCCTCTCTGACCCCCCTTCGCTCCGTTCCTCTCCGCTTGCCTGCCCTGCCGCAACCCCCGACACGTCGCGACTCTGCTCGCAGCGTGGACATCCAGAAGTCTCGGCCGCAGTTCATGCAGGGACCGGTTATTCAGAGCACCGCATCGCCAACAGCATGCGAGCTGCCCAAACTACGGAGAGGACGCTGGATAAGGAACGAGAAGGAATCCAGGGACTGGAGGCCAGTGGGACTTCATTCGTAGAGTGGCCATGGATATCACCGTCGCCCTTATCAGAAGGATTCCCTCAGGGTCTGACGCCTCCTGGGCATGTTCCTTGACCAACGCCCCCACCGATCACCATGCGCCTTCACTCCTGGTCGCAAACATCTGGGCGCCTGTTCCTTAAAGCTGTGACCGAGCCAGCAAATTGCCTCCATCCGTGACTGTGCGCTCTGGCCAAGGGGATCTGCAGCAGCACTCGGGATGCACAGGCTCTTCGCTCCTGCATCACGAATCACTTATTGCCAATCCCAGCGCCCAGTGGGAGCCCCAAATCCCAACAACACCTTCCGCCCTGACACGCTGGTTGGACCGGCAGCGGCGGCGTCGTCGTCGTCGTCGCCGTGGCCGTCGTCGTCACCGTGGCCGCCGTCGTCGCCGTGGCCATCGTCGTCGTCGTCGTCGTCGTCGTCGTCGTCGTCGTCGCCGTGCTCCCCGTCCTGCTCTCTGCTGCCCCGCGCTGCCCCCTCCCGCTCCCTGCTGCTCTCTGCTGTCCTCCCCCTTCTTCGCGACGCGAGGGGGTTCGGGCCCGGGGTCCCAAATCAATCCCCAGACCTGCTCGTTGGTGAGCTCCGAGGCAAGCCAAGCCGTGGCCAGCACTTCAGGGCGGCTCCAGCCGTGGTCGGGGGGATCTGACCCGGGTCAATCCAGACCCGGGCCAGTCAGGCCTTGCAGACACCTGCAAGATCCTGCACCCAAGCCCGGGTCAACGCGAAGAATCCTGCAAGATCCTGCAGGATCCTGCACCCAGGCCCGGGTCGATGCGACCCTGGCCCTGCAGGATCGTGCAAGAGCGGGCGCTCTGGCTGACCCCCGTTTGCCCCGACGTGGTCCTCACAGTGCGAGTCTGGCCCTCGAACCTCGAGGAGGGGGGTCTCTGGGCCTCTCCCTCCGCCCCTCGCCCTCTCCCTCAAGACGACGCCAGGACGAGGATCACATCGGGCGAGGGTCCATCGGGGATCTCTGAGATCCGGCCGCTCCGGAGGATGCACCGGGCTCCGCGGTCTTCTGCCAGAGCGTTCCAGAACGGCTTGCTCCTCGTCCTGGCTTCGCCCGATCTCCCTCTCCCTGCTCGTCCGGCCTCTCGGGGCACCAGGCCGTGCGGGCCCGGGCCACGGCTTGCGCGCGCGCGATTACGCGCGCGCGCGCTGCGGGGGCGCTGCGGGTCGCCTGCGGAGGCGCGTTGGCGCCGTCGGTGGCGGCGTCCGCCATCGGCGGGCGAGGGCGCTCGAGCCAATGGCTCGGTAGAACAAGAGCTGGCTGTCTGACAGTCGGCGTCCGCCGAGTCGTCGCCGTCGTCCTCCTCCTCCTCCTCCTCTTCCTCCTCCTCCTCCTCCTACTCCGCCTCCTCCTCCTCCTCCTCCTCCTCCTCCTCCTCCTCCTCCTCCTCCTCCTCCTCCTCCTCCTGCGCGGTGGTGCGTTCCATTCCGTTGCGCTCCATGCACGGCCCTGGGCACAGAAGTTGCCGCAGCCGGACGAGCTTCCTTCTGCCTCCCCGTCTCGCTTTGGCCCTCGAAAACGGGTCTTGCGCGAGACGGCACAGCGCGCGAGACGGCACAGCGACCCTACACCGCAGCTTGCGCGGGCCGCCTGCGCGGCATGCTACACTGGAGACGAGGGCGCATACTGACACCGCTTTCTTGCGTCATTCACTTGGGAAACTGGCAATTCTCATCACTATTTGCACCCGCAGCTTCCACGAGCTGTCGCAGTAGGATGGGCATGACTTCTGGAGGTAAGCGGCCCTGGATCATACTGATACTATATGTCCTCCTCGGAGGCGCGCGTCCGAC
The DNA here is from genome assembly GCA_963575745.1 of Prorocentrum cordatum. NCBI lineage: Eukaryota > Dinophyceae > Prorocentrales > Prorocentraceae > Prorocentrum > Prorocentrum cordatum. The sequence continues at coordinate 988,517 of CAUYUJ010015505.1, forward strand.
CCGAACACATAGTATACCCATCTTGTAGTAGATCGTTTCCCGAGCGGTGCGGCCAGAAAGCACACGCCACGACGCACATATTATAAGGCTTCTCGGTGCGCGCGGCGCCCCTGGGGGGGGGGGGGGGGGGCGACGCACATACAGTATACATGTGTCGGGCTGACGCCGATCCTCGAGCCCTGGGACCGTCAGAAGCGATTCGGAGCGGAGAGCTGGTCCTGGGGCAAGCCCTGACTACGGTCAACCCCTACCATAAAGACGCACGGTAAGGATGCGAGGGCCCTGGAAGGCCATGCCGACGCTTTGCGAGCGGGGCGAGGCCAGCGAAAGCGGCCAGGGGTAACCTGGCAAAGTCGCTCATCCTTACGATGCGCGGGTTGAGTCTGAGATCCGTTGCCCTCGGGTCCCACTTTCTTCCATAGCGAGCTGTCAACTCGGGGGGGGGGGCGCCAACTCGGGAGATCGCAAAATGCTGTATTGAGCATTCGGCTCTGATGTTCCGCACCGCGGAGCGGCTCGAACAAAGTCGGGGCGGCCAGTTTGTGATGCCCCTTTGTCGGCGGCGCGCACAAGGGGGTGGGGGGAGAGGGGAAGGATTCTTACAAGGAGGCTGCTTCTTAGAAGGCGCTGGCTCTACATCTATAGATAAGGCCCACGCCTTCAGAGAAGCAGGGGTGCTTCTGCTGAAGCCAAGACGAAGATAAATCCAGCGGCTCTGGAGAAGGTCTCGGGCGCTGCGGCCTGCTCAGGGAGTTCTGGAGCGCTCTGAACGCGTTCCGGCACTCTCTGGACTGGCCTAGCCAGAAGAGTTCTGGACTTATCTTCGTCCTGGCCCCACCAGGAGAAGCCTTCCCCCCCTCTCCCCACAACCCCCTCTTCGGGGGCGGCTAGGGGGGGGGGGGGGGCGTCCCAAAGGAGGGAGCAAATCATGGCCGGCGGCATGTGCGCGGCCAAGGGGGGGGGGCCAGGGACGTAATGAAATAAGAAGAGGCGCCATGAAATCTGGGGAACTATCATGGCCCACGCCATGATATCCCCCCCCCCCTTGTGTTAGGTCGGGCATGCCACCCTACAAGAGGAAGTTGGACGAAAAACATAACATACAAAAAACATCTTCAAACATGTCAGAAAATAATCGAAAATTGTTTAGCTATTTTTTGAATATTCCCACTGTAGAGGGACAAGCCCGACTTCCTCCAAATCCCTTATTAATCGTCCCCCGGGTCCAATGTTTAAGGCGCCTTTTGTGTAACTGGGGGGTGGGGTTTATTAGGGTGCTTTCTTTGGATTGGAGCTTAGGCGGTCTGGTTTATCGAGGCCCGTCGAAGAGGGGGGTCCGGAATATCAAGTCGCATTTGGAGGGGGGTGCGGTTTTTAATGGGGGCCGCTTATTAAGGGATCTGGAGTAGCCCAGTCATGAGTCATCACCCCCAGAAAAATATACACGCAAAACAACATATTCTAAAATTGCCACAAATACTAGAACAAATCGTCCCCTGCTAATTTTTCCGATTTCTGAACACCCCAGTAGAGGGACAGGCCCGACGGAACCCGGGGGGAACGAAAGGGGGGGATAGCAAAGGGCAGGGTAGAGAATCAGCCCACGTAGCTGATTTTCCTAGTGCCTCCCGGCGGCGGGAGGCGCCCGTGTATAGAAGAATGGGCCGGGCGACGGGGCCGAAATCAGCTGCATGCAGCAGATTTCGTACCCCCCCTCTTCCCTATCCCCCCCTTCGTTCGGCCCGAAGGAGGAGAGGAGGAGGAGGAGGAGGAGGAGGAGGAGAGGAGGAGGAGGGAGGAGGAGGAGAGGGGAGGAGGGAGGAGGAGGAGGAGGAGAGGAGAGAGGAGGAGAGGAGGAGGAGGAGGAGGAGGCGGAGGAGGGAGGAGGAGGGAGGAGGAGGAGAGGAGGAGGAGGAGGGGGACGAAGAAGGAGGAGGAGGAGGAGGAGTAGGAGTAGGAGGAGGAGAAGTCGGGAGAATTCGGCATCGACGCATTCGGGTTTCGCGTGGGCGGGTGCCGCCTCGGGAGCCCAGAAGCACTTGGGGCCCCTAGAGCGGCACAGGTCCCGAGGGCCCCAGAGATCAGGGCACGGGCTCTAGTGTGGGATATCTTTACCCCGAGACAAACGGGAAATAACAGACTTCCCATTCTTAGTGGGGGGGCCGCAGGGGTCGAAAAGCCCCTTGATACTTCCCCCGTCAGACGCTTTGGTTCGACGGCCACAGACTCTGCACCACCACGTGGAGGCATGCTCAGCATACTCCATTGTGTGCGATGCGTGGACAGCTCTTAGGCCTATCTGCACAGAGTGCCTAACTAAATCCCCTCGGGCCTTAGGGGTCCCTGGGGGCTGGGGCTTGCAAATCCTAAGCTATCTTTTGATGGTGGTGAGTCCAGACTTGCTGCTGATTGCGTCGTTGCACGAGCTACATTGCCATCTAGTACGGGAGGGATGGAGGCGATGCGGGGTGGAGGAGAGGGCCTGGCTCAACTCACTAATCCTTCGAGCTCTGGTTCTTCTTGCTCCTGCAGCCTCCTGGACCTCCTGGGACGGCGGATCTCGAGCGACAGCATCGAGGTGGGCGCGGAGGAGACGTTTCCACACGAGCGAGGCCGTCGCTCGCGCCCATTCATACAAGCGCATCTGAGCCGCGGTGATCGCATGCTGGGCCGCGCCCCGCTCCGCCAAGGCGTCAGCCACTGCGTTGCCGAGCCATGCCTGCTCGTCTAGGTGCAGCGCGATCATCTCCTCGGCCTCCAGGTGGCTGCTGATGTGGCGCAGCTCGACCTGCTCGGATGGGTGCTCGTGCCCTGGGCTGCGCTGCTGCAGGGCGTTCTCCATAGCGTCCCAGATGTCCCTGATGCTTCTAGGCGTGGCTGCTCTGACGTAGCGTGCCCTCTGCCATCCTCGGGTTGCGACGTCCGAGTCGGTCCATATGAGCACTCTACCCTTGGTGGACCTCAGCGCCTGGACGATGGCCCACAACTCCGCTCGGTTGTTGGTCTGACGTCGTCCTGGCAGAGGTCCGTACTGGGCTTGATGCATTCTCCATGACCCGTCCTCTTTTGCCAAAGTGGCCCATCCCCAGCCGCATCGTCTGTATCGTGGGTCGCTGGCATGCTCTCCGCCGCTTCCGTCTGTGCTGATGATTGTGATGCCGTCTGTGTCGAGGGTGCCGCCATCGCCGCCGAAGCTTATCGGTCGGTTGGTGGTCATGCATTCTGGCGGCGTGGCCCACTCCCGCGGTACCAGCCCTCTCAACCAGAGGCATGGCACGTGCTGGCTACCCTCGATCGCCCGCTCGCGTAGCATGTTGGTCTTCACGTAATCCTCGTGATCCGCGTCTCGCTCTGTGCAGGTGCCCCATACTCTGTGTAGATCGTCGCAAACCAATCCACATTCGCATGTATTGTCCGTGTTGTCGAAGGTATGATGCTTGCGCTCTGGCGTCCACATCGCTGCGCAAGCTATGGCTTGAAGCATTCCTGCGTCGTGGTGCTTACCTTGTCTGCGTAACTTACGTAATTTCCTGCTGAGGTCGTATGTGTCGATGCCCAACTCGCAGCCCTTTCCAAGCCAGTGGTTCGCTGCATTGGCCCAGTGCTGGAGCTGGTGTGCTTCCAATATGGCGTGGGTCACGTCGGCAGGGCCCCCGCGGTGGTCGTCATCTCCCATCTGCCATAGGTTGCCCTGATTGTCGATCCACTCTGTTGGAGATGCCGCGTCCCAGCCAATCTCTCCTAATGATAGTATGACCGTCCCAATGAGGCCTCGCCTCTGCTTCCATCGGTAGATGGGGGGTACGTTGTGGAGGCGCTGGTCGATAACTGGCCATGCCTGGTGGGCCCCCTGGTGTAGGTGGCCCCGTCGGCTCCAGACGTCGAACCATGTGCCCATTACCCCTCTGAGGATGGCTGTAGCTGGGTCCGCGCACGCCAGGGTGAGGTAGGTGTGGAGGCATCTGCCCGACCAGTGCTGCCACAGCGCCCTGGCGCACCGACGTCTTGCTGTCGTACTGGCTGTCGGCGCTTCACCGTGCACTCTGCATCCGTAGAGGTATGAGGCCATGGGACCTTGCGTGATCAATGCTCTCTTGCGCTGTGCTCGCAGTCGGCGTAGCTTCAGCGCTATGTCTCGTAGGCGCCCTGTTGCTTGTCGGCGTCTCTTGCGATGTGTTGGCCTGCTCGTTGGCGTACGCCATGCCGCAATGCCCGATCCAGTCCTAGGTCTCGGCCAGTGGTCGCCGCCTTGATGTGGATTCCCTGCTGTCGCACTTGCCTGCAGATGGAGTGCGTCGTGCCCATGTCGTTGCTGGTGATCACACTCCTGTCGGCCATCTCAAGCCCTTGCTCGCTCAGGCAGCGTGCGTACGTGGTAGTTGCTTGGGTGATGGCGTCGGCGACTCGTTGCTTGCTTCCAGTCGCACTGAGCTCCACGTCGTCAAACCAGGCTCTGGCTATCACCGCTGGGACTTGGTAGTGCATGCGGTGCAGTACCTGGTGCATGACTGCCCTGGCGGGGTTGTTCGCGTGTCGTGATCCTGCCACCAAGGATCGCGAGGGCAGGATTGGCTGTCCGTGTGTCGAGGCTTGTCGTAGGAAGCGCGCGAAGGTGTGGAGCTGCAGCTCAAGCGCCAGTATCCGTGGAGGGAACCACATGTGCCTGGTCGCGCACACCACCAGTAGAATGTCCAGTGTGTCGTAGAACCTTGTGACGTCGGCCAATGTGGTGGCGCAGGCGAGCTGGAGTGCGTCGCAGATCTCGTCGCCCAGGATGCGTGCCGCTGCCTCCCGCAGGCAGCTGCTACCTGCCAGGGCCGCGTCCCCGTGCCGACCTGCAATACGTATCCATTTGTCCACCGTTGGCCTTGTGGGCTTCTCCCAAGCCCTGCATATCTGCGGTAGCAGCCCGGGTGCCCTGTCCCCTTCTGTCTGTGGCTGTAGCATGATGATGGTGCTCTGTATCCGCCATGGCCAAGTGAGCTCGCGCTCGCAGCTGTTGAACAGGTCCACCAGCTGCTGACGCCCAGCCTGCGGGAGTCGTCGCAGGTCTGAGCTTGTGATTTTGTCGGTGCCCTTGCCCTTGTCGGGGGAACATCGCAGTGAGTAGTCCAGTTCGTGGCTGGGGCTGTGCTGGCATTGTCTTTTACATCGGAGATGATGGCGACGTAGTCCTGGTGCGTGAGCGTTGGGTGCTGCCAGAGCTCTTGCCTTGCCTCGGACGTGAACGGACTCGTCCTCGTGTCGCTGTTGGGGCTTGGTTATCTTGTGTAACTTGCCTGGGGTGGCTTTTGTGGTGTCGGTGAGCCAGATCATGAAGCTGCGCGGTCTGGCTCTCATGTCGAACTTCAAGGCATTCTTGACTTCGCGCTCGGCTTGGTCTGTCATTCCCTGTAGTATGTCCAGTCCGATACTGTGGAGCTTCCGTAGTCGGTCGGCCCACACATCTCGGTGATGTCTGGCTGTTTGGTTGAGTCGGGCTCCACCCGTGGGGATGCCCTCATAAACCAGCTGTCGTGCTGCTGCCTCCAGCTGGTGCTGTCGCTTCACGCCGTGTCTTCGTTGTCGCAAAGTGAGGTAGGCTCGCAGCGTAGTAGCCAGCCGTCCCCACCAATCGGTCTGTTGATTGCTGTAATGCGTGGGTCTGGTTCGAGGCGCAGCTCTCGTGGTTGTTATCTTCATCGCCCTTCCTCTTCCTGTGTAGCGGCGCCTGTCTTGGGGCTGGATGGCGTAGGCGGCGCAGTAGAATGTCTCTAAGGTGTTGACGAACTGGCCGTACTCCTGCCCCAGCGCGTTGGCCGCGTGTGGGTCGGCCATGTAGGTCGCCCCTTGGCTGATGTAGTCGGGGGGGGGTGTGTTCGTATTCGGGTCGAGGCTTCGAAGTCGATCGCGCCACCTGCCACAGGTCGTCCAGGACGCGGGTGTCCACGAAATTCGCGGACTTCGTACCTGGGAGGGAGGGCTCCTGGGATGGCGTCCTGTCCGCCTTCTCAGGTGCGCTCTGTATTGTATCCAGCTCCTGGCCGTCCTCCTGGTCTGCGAAATTGTGGGTCGGCGGCTCGTCGAAAGGCTGGTTGCTGTCCGTCGCGTTGTGGAGGTCTTGGTCGATGTCGTTCATGGGGTCGTAGCGTTGGTCGTCCATGTTGTTGTGATGTGACGGTGATGGCAGTATTGAAGCTGAGCTGCCGGGCTCTGTCCATCTCGCGTTCATCTCCGTGGTGAGATCCGTGTAGTACTGGATGTCGATGTCGGGAGCTTCGGGCGCCGCCTGGCGCTGGTCGCTGTGGCGCTGGTGTGTCCCGTCGTCTGCTTGGGTCTTCCGTTGTTCCTCCTTCTGTCGCTTGCTGTTGGGGTCTGGCGACTTCGGAGGGGCTGGTGGGTGCGCGAAGTGCGCTGGGAGCTGCATTTGTCGGATGGTGACTGGTTTGGCGGCACCTCGTATCCTCTGTATCTGCCCCGCGTGTGTCCTCCAGGGTGCCGCAGTAGTCTCCAGGCCGATGAAGTACTTGCGGGCCTCGTGGCTGACCAGCGCGTAGTCGATGAGCGATGCCGAGGTGGTGCCCTTCTTGCTGCTGTGGGTGTAGCAGGTGTAGCCGTCTGGGATTGTGGCGGTGTCGGCTCCCATAGCTTGCGGCCAGCCCGAAGCCCAGAGCCGTTCTGGCGTTGTGTTCCAGTCGCCCACTGCAATCCACGGGTGTCGGCAGCTCCTCAGAAATGCTGCCATCGATGTGAGCTTGGTTGCGTTGATACCGTGCAGGCTGCCCGTGGGGTCCAGGTATGCGCTGATCACCATGGGGCTGGGGCCGCGCAGGTGCCAGCACATGGGTACCCAGTCTAGGAAGTAGTGTTGTGGGCTGCCGTGCGGTAAGTTTAGTCGTCCCGCTGTTGTGGCTGATGCTGTACCTTCCGCTGCCTGCTCGCGGAAGCACTCACTCTGGTGGTATGAGAGGATGCCGACGCAGGTTCCTCCGTTGGAGCCGTTCTCGCTCTTGGCGGACTGGCGTGCGGGTGAGAAGGAGGCTTTGTAGCCCATGTTCAACTGGTCCCTCCCTGAGTCCATAGTGCTGTGAGCACGTAAGTGGGTCTCTTGAATGGCGAAGGCGTCGAACTTCTTGGAGCTCCTTGCTTCAGCGAGGCACTCCTTCACCTTAGTACTCCACTCCATGCAATTGCCGACGAAAATCTTGCGCTCCGCGTCGCCGCGAAGGTCGGCACGGCGACGGGGGCTCCGCAACCCCTATTATGATTGGTCCTCGGGCTGCGCCTCCTCCGCCTTGTTGGCCTTAGCGCGCACCTCCTCGAGAAGCTCGTCCTTGGTCTTGCTGGCGCTAGTGGGGGTCCGTGGGGCTGGCGATGAGGGCGCTGGCGCCTGCTGCAGAGCGTCTTGTGCTGGTGCAGGATGGGGAGGCTGGGCCGCTGCAGCCCCGCCTTCTGCCTTGCGCTTCTTTGCAGCTTGCCGTATCTCCTCTCGATTATTCCGAGCGGCGTCTCGTGCCTGCTGGAGGTGCTGTCGTAGGCCCTGCATGTATGTGGCGGCGTTGTCCTTGTAGGACTGGAGCAGCTGGCGCTTGACGTTCGCGACCGCTGCGCGCGCGTCGCGGTCGTACTCCTCGCCGTCGTCGTCATCGAGGTCGTAGTCACGCCCCAGGCTGCCGATATCCTCCAGGTCGAGGTCAAGGATGGTCTGCTCCAGGTTGCCCTTCGCGGCCGACTCCTTGACCTTCGTGTTCTGCTTGACACCTGTGATCTCCTCGACTGCCTTCTCGGCCTCGATCACCGCGTTGGCGTACTCCATCATGCGCGTCTGCTGCTCCGCCAGGGCCTTGCGGGTTGCTGATACCTCCTCGTAGGCCTTCTCATACTTCTCAATGGCCCGCTCCAGACGAGATGCCGCATTGCGGAGCTGGCGGGGCTTGGATTGAGTCGGTTCCTCAGTCTGCGGCGCAATGCCGTCTGCAACTGCCTTCAGCTGTGCTGCTGGCCCTGCAGTGATGCCCATGCTGGCAAGGGAGCTCGCGATGCCTCGGAGGGCGTCGGCCACGCTCTTCTGCTGGTCGTCTACGCCCTTGGCCGAGCCCTTGCCCCTGTCGTCGGACCACTTGGGCTGCTTGATCTTGCTGCCGCAATTGCATGTCCATCCCCATTTGTACCAGTCACTATTGTAGTGCCATTTCCCGCAACCCTTGCAAGTCGTCCATGGCCATGATGTGGAGGAGGAGCTGCTGCTGCCTTTCCCTTTACCTTTGCCTTTGTTCGTGGCGTAGTCGCTTCCTCCTCCTGGTCCTCGATAGCCTCCTCGTCCCATGGTCTCGGAGCCGAGGGGGTCGTGGGTCTGGTACTCCTGGTGCTGCTGATTCCGCTGGTGCTGCTGCGAGCTGTGGTGCTGCTTGAGCCTGCTGGAGGCGTCAATCACTCTGAGCAGCACTCTTGCAGTAGACCTGCGCTGTCGTTCTCTCCTGGGCCAGGCTGGCTCCTTGGCCGTCGTCCCCGCCTGCCGCTGGGCGCCGGCTGCGGCGCAGCGGCGGGCGGCAGCGCCTGGCAGCGCCTGGCAGCGCCTGGCGGCGCAGATCGCGGCCGCCTGCCTGCCCTGGGGGAGGCGGCGAGGCGACGGGTGCCTCTCCCCCTGGGCGTCGGCGGCGGCCCGCGTGAGCCCGACCTCCTGGGCGGCCTGATCGCGGGCGGTCGCGCGAGCGATCGGTCGACCGCCCGACACGACCCTGATCTGGCCCCCCCCAGCTGAGGCCAGATGGGCTTAGGAGGAGGGGGAGGAGGAGGAGGAGGAGGAGGAGGAGGAGGAGGAGCAGGAGGAGGAGGAGGAGAGAAGGAGGAGGAGGAGGAGGAGGGGAGGAGGAGAGGAGGGAGGAGGAGGAGAAGGAGGAGGAGGAGAGGAGAAGGGAAAGATGAGGAGGAGGAGGAGGATGAGGAGAAGGAGAAGGAGAAAGAGGAGGAGGAGGAGGAGGAAAAGGAGGAGGAGGAAAAGGAGGAGGAGGAGGAGGAGGAGGAGGACGACGACTCAACCCTCTTACTCATCACCCCCCTGTTGGCCGCCCGCGACCCTCTGCGCGCGGCCGCGCCTCTGCACCTCATGGAGGCCGGCTTCTTCGGGCCCTCGGGGGGCCGTCCTGCAAGCACAGGGGTTCCACGGTTTCCCCCCGAGGAGGCCGAGGAGGAGGAGGAGGAGGAGGAGGAGGAGAAGGAGGAGGAGGAGGAGGAGGAGAGAGGAGGAGGAGGAGGAGGAGGAGGAGGAGGAGGAGGAGGAGGAAGACGACGACGACGACGAAGAAGAAGGAGGAGAAGGAGGAGGAGGAGGGGGAAGGAAGAGGAGGAGGGGGAGGAGATGGAGAGGAGGAGGACGAAGAAGGAGGAGGAGGTGGAGGAGGAGGAGGAGGAGAGGAGGAGGATGAGGGGGGCCTACAGAGCGAGCGAGCCAGCGAGCGAGGAGGAGGAGGAGGAGGAGATGGAGGAGGAGGACGAAGGAGAAGGAGGAGGAGGAAACCCTCGACCGGGGGTGGGGTCGAGGGGCCCAAGGGCCTGTGCCTCGAACACAAAGAAAACGGGCCCCCAGACAAAAAAATGGGCCGCCGGATGGGATGATCCTGATCCTCCGAACTTGGAAGCTGGGCGAACTAAAAATGTCTTGCCCGACGAAAAAAATCCCGACATCAAGCTCAGCGCGCTAAATAGTAAACGGGCTGCTGCCCGGAAGAAACAAAACAATTCTTGGATCTCCGTTCTAGCAGCCACGGGTTTGCCAGCTGTCGCCTGGCTTCTGAATCCTGATCCTCCGAACGTGTGTGTAGTTACGTTCGGTTCGTGCGGCGTCGGCGCGTGCAAAGGTTTTTGGCACCTTGAATCGATGGAGGCTTCCATCGTTCGAGGTCAAACTCCGCCGGCTCCGAGGGCGTTGCTGTGTCCCTCGGTGCCTCCGCGTCGCAGAATTCAACCTTGAGCGCCTTCGCTGGCGTCGCTGGCGCGCCAACGCCGCGTGAGCCTACCACAGCGCCAACGTCTGCCGGTCCACCGACACCTTTAGTAGTCCGACGCAGGCGGTGCAGCAGCGAGGGCCGGCGGATGCCGCGTGCTGTCGGCAGAGCCGATGACGACACCATGGGCCGACACTGCCACACGGTCTCGGAAGCACCGACGGCTGCCCAGGCCTGGCGAGGCCAGCCCCTGGTGCATCAAAACTCGGATCGGCGCTGAACCCCCTGGCGCGCTCCGCACGCCAGGGAACGGGGTCCAGCGCCGATCCGAGAAAATCCGCAAGGACCTCAGAATTTTTATGTTTATGTCATTGTTCGTTCCCTTATCCTTGGTCCTCCTCCTGCCGCGCTCAAGCCGGGGCGCGCGCGCGCCCCCGACGGCCAGCTTGAGTGTGCCGGAACTCTCACTCTGCTGCAGGATCAACTGCAAGCGCGCCCTGCTGTGGTCGAGCTGCTTCTGCAAGGAACGCTACAGAAACGAAGCCCCTTTCTGGCCCTAAAAGCGCCTGGGTGCACGAAGGTCGCGTGCGGAACAGCCATGGAAGGACCTCCTACGGAAAGCGAGCCCCTTCCGAACACGGACTGTTCCGCATTTCGTCATCTTGGCTGCACTTCAGTGCGACCCCCGCCATCCCCGAGAGAGGTCTTCACAAGGCGCAGCTGCTGTGTAGCACACCGGCGTGCGAAAGCCTGGAAGAGGAGACCGTGCCGAACTCAGATCAGAAGCGCGTGGATTCCTCAATTCACGGGCACGCGCGCCCACATGCTCTCCTCCACCCTTCCCCCTTTCCGCTCTCCGCTGCTTCGGCGAAGGCCCCCATGAGGGAGCCTTCACAAGCCAAAGACCTCCACAAATAACGCCGGGGGGACTCGCAGGGGCCCTGCCAACCTCCTGGAATCCGATCACGCCGACTCCTCCTCCCAGCGTGTATTACGTTCCTCCCCCAAAGCGTCGTACAAGCCTCGGCTCTAAGACCCTCGTCTGAAGACGAGCGGGGGAGCCACGGGCGTCGGCCTGGCGGGGTGGGGACGTTGGGTGGATGGGTGACTTCCTCGCTTGAGCGACTAACCTAACCGCATTCTTGTGGCCTGCTGAGGCGTGCTCGAGGCAACGCTCTCGGAGGGATCCTGACCCATTCCCCCATCTTACCTTCCCTCCTACTCCTCCCCCTCTCTCCTTGCCCTTCCTCCTCCTCCTCCTCATCATCATCATCATCATCCTCCTCCTCCTCCTCCTCCTCCTCCTCCTCCTCCTCCTCATACTCCTCCCTCCTCCTGCCTCTCCTGCCTTCTCCCTCCTTCCTCCTGGTTCCTCCCTCCTCCTCCCTCCTCGCTCCTCCCTCCTCCTTCTCACTCCCGCCCCCCTCCTCCCTCCTCCCCCCTCCCTCCTACCCCCTCGCTCCTTCCTCCTCCCTCATCCCTCCTCCTTCCTCCCTCCTCCCTCCTCCCTCCTCGCTCCGCCCTCATCCCTCCTCCCCCGTCCCCCCTCCACCTCCTCCTCCCCGGCCTCATTCCTTCTCCCCCGCCTCCTACTCACCTCCTCCTGCTTCTCCCTCTCCCCCCTCCCTCCTCAACGTAGTGGGCCCGAGCGACGAGGGGATGGTGGGCTCCGCCGCGACGCCCCTATGGGGACTCGGAACTCTTGGACCGCCGCGTCCTTCCTGGGAGGTCCATTTCTAGGGAAGCCCAACTGGCCACCGCCATCATCATCATCATCATCATCATCATCATCATCATCATCATCATCATCATCATCATCATCATCATCATCATCAGCATCAGCATCATCATCATCAGCATCATCATCATCAGCATCATCAGCATCATCAGCATCAGCATCGTCATCACCATTATCATAATCGCCCTCTTCATCAGCAGCATCTTCAAGAACATCATCATCGTCGTCATCATCATCACCACAACCGCCACCAACACCACCACCATCATCATCATCATCATCACCATCAGTTATCATCATCATCACCATCATCATTGGCATCAGAGTCTTCATCATCACCATCTATCATCATCATCACCATCATCATCATCACCGTCGCCACCGTAATCATTGCCATCATCAGCATCACCACCATCATCATCAGCAGCATTATCAGCATCATTATCGTCGTCGCCGTGGTAATTGTTGTCATCATCGGCATCCTCATCAGCATCATTACCGTCACCATCACCATCACCGCCTCCACCACTATCGCCATCACCACCAACTGCATCATCATCAGCATCAGCAACATAATCATCCGAATCATCGTCATCGTCATCATCAGTTTCATCATCTTCATCGTCGTCGACAGCATCCTCACCACCACCATCAGCATCATCATCATCATCATCATCATCATCATCATCATCATCATCCACCGCATCGACGTCGTCGTCAGCAGCAGCACAGCAGCAGCATCGGCATCGGCATCAACGTCAGCATCATGTAGCATCAGCATCAGCATCATCATCACCTACACTCTCATCGTTACCATTTGCCCCATCAGCATCAGCATCGTCATCACCACCATCAGCATCGTCATCATCATCATCATCATCATCATCACCATCTGCATCATCATCGACACAATCCTCATCAGCCTCATAAGCCTGCTCCTCCCCTAACCATCCCTCATGACTAACATCGCTATCATCATCATCATCACCACCAGCATCATCATCATCATCATCATCACCATCACCATTGTCACCTTCATCATCACCATCATCAGCATCATCAGCATCATTATCATTATCATCATTATCATCACCATCCTCATCCTCATCCCTATTATCTTTACGTTACTTTACTTTACGCGCGGCACTGCTCATGTCTGAGCACGATCAAGGCAAAGATCTCCGCTCAAGCTGGCCAGGCCGATCACGCACTTCATCCGTGTGCCAGCACATGTAGCACGTCCACGAGGTTCGAGACCTAACTCGGTGCGTCAAGAAGACCAGCCAATGATAGGATTCGAAGGGAATTGGTGTCAAGCGGCCGCCGCAGCTCCCTATGGAAGTTGGCCGTGGCGGGGTCGTCCAACGCGGCACTCGGCTACGAGACCGCCCAGACGCACGCCTCCAGCTCAGCCGCGGTGGCCATGGCACCGTCGCATAAAGGGGAAACTCAATGCGGCGATATTGGTCCATTCGACCGTTTCGTCCGCCACTACGCACGGGGCGCCGTCAAGCACCCATCCACCTCCTGCGCCGTTCGCAGTTGCGCTGCCGTCGAAAAAATGCGGAAACAGAGCCCGTGTGCAGTGCGATGCTGGGTGTAGGGGAAGTCATGTCGATCATCACCATCACCATCACCAGCACCATCACCGTCACCATCGACATCATCATCATCATCATCATCATCATCAGCATCATCATCATCATCATCATCATCATCATCATCAGCACCATCATCATCATCATCAACAACATCAACCTCAACATCAGCATCATCATCATGTCGATCAGCAACGGCAGCCTCATGCTCATTACCATCGACGTCGTGATCATCACCACCACCACAGTCATCACTACCGTCTTCGGCAATCACGTCACCAACATCGCCAGCCTCACCGTCACCATCACAATGATCCTCACCACGACCAAACTCCTCCTCCTCCTCTTCCTCCTCCTCCTCCTCTCCCTCCTCCTCCTCCTAGCACGCGCGCTCCTGGCTCGGCCAGGCATGCAGCAGCCACGGGCCCAAGATTACGCCTGGCCAGAAGCGGCGACGGTGGTGGGCCCACGTCCCCCCGATCGCCGTGGGTCTGGGGAGCCCGGAGCGGGCCTCCCGAGATCCAGGTGCAGAAACGCCAGCGGTAGGAGTTTGCTTAGAGGAACAAGGAGGACATAAACGTGAGCATCTGTAGGTCTTCGCGGATCTCTCGGCTCGGCGCTGGGCCCCCACCCGGGCGCGCGGAGCGCGCCAGGGGTCCAGCGCCGAACAACAAGAGATATGCGAGGACCTTCGATAATGTACGTCTGTGCATGTCTTGCTCTTCGGTACAGTCTGCCTCTCGAGATCTGGACGCAGAAACGCCAACCGCGATCTGTCTTCCAGAAGGCTGGGATCCTGGGACGGCCCCCCCGCGCCAGACCCCGGGGCGGCCGAGAAAGTGCGGCGGGCCTCCTCCGAACGGCGCCATCATGCCGCCTGCCCAGGTCCGCTTCCGCGCGCACCCGCGGCATCGAGAGCAGGGGGGCAGGGTTAACGAGGAAGGCTGCGACAACGGTGATGATGACGACGGAAAAAGAAGATGATGACGATGATGTCAAGGATAATTGCGATGGTGGGGATGATGATGATGAGGATGAGGATGATCATGGTGGTGGTGATGATGATGTTGACGTTTATGGTGATGGTGATGCTAGTGATGATGTTGATTATGATAGATGTCGACCATGTTGGTGATGAGGGTGATTGTGATGTCGGTGACGATGATGGTCATGAATGTCATGGCGCAGCTGGTCAAAATTAGGATGCGGGCCATGATGGCAATGCTGATGTTGTTGACGATGCTGATGATGATAACAATGGTGATGATACTGATGATGATGCTGATGCTGATGCTGATGCTGATGGGCTGATGATGATGGTGATGATGATGATGCTGGTGATGATGATGATGATGATGCTGATGAGGATGATGAGCATGCTAAATACGACGATGATGATGATGCTGATGCTGATGCTGATGCTGATGATGATGATGATGGTGATGATGATGATGATGATGATGATGATGATGATGATGATGATGATGATGATGATGGTGGTGGTGGTGGTGGTGGTGGTGACGGTGCACGAAAAGAAGATGCAGGTGGAAGAGGAAGGCAGCTCATAACACAAAGCACCCCCCTCCCAATTTACCCCCGTCGCCGAGAAGCGTGGGGTGGAAGAGTGGCGCGAGAGGAGGGCGGAGGCTGAGGAGAGAAGGAGAAAAGGGTCGGGCCAGGGGGAAGGTTGAGGAGGATGGGGTGGCAGTGCTGGGAGGAAGCCAGTGACGAGCAAGAGGATGAACAGGGGGGGTATGGAGGAAGTCACGGAGGAACGCAGGGGACGGACGGCGGACCAAGTGAACGGGACGAGGGCGGCGAAGAAGACGCGTGCATCCCCTCCCGTAGATGGCCTCCAAACTCGGCGAACGGGTCCCGTCCGTTGAAGAGGCCGCCGGAGCGTTCCCCGACCTGTAACTGATGGCCTCGGGCGTCCTCGGGGCGGACACTGGGGGATTGGCTCTCTTCCACCTGACGCACACAGTGTGGAAACATGTTGTTTCACGTCCAGGGGGCCCAACAGAAGAAACCCCGTCGTCTGGACAACGCGGGGCGCGCCACTGCGAGCATTTCCCAAGCAACGGAGCAATTGAAGGAAAGGCTCTTCAAAGAAATGGGAGGCGAGAAAGCTGGAGCGAGGCGGCACAGCTATAAAAAACGACGCAAACCTGCATGCGGGACAGAGCAGGGGCGCAGCAGACAGATGCCATGCACGCGAACCCCGCGAGCGCCAACTGTTTGGGCTCGGGCGCTCGCTGAAAACTGTACGCTTTTTGTTCCCCCCCGTAAGCCAGTTGCCCTCGGCGATGCCCTGTTGAAAACTTGGCACTGGGGGGCATAGGAATGGGGCGAATGCGGCACTCCCGTACCCCAGACCTTGGCGTAGATGTCAGGGTGGCCGATCAGCAGGAGCGCTGGCCTTTGCCTGAAGACTACACGGCGCCCCGCAGAGGGATAGCAGAGCACGAGGCCGGACAACGCAGCGCCCGCCGAACGCCAGCAAAAGCGCGGCCTGCCTGTGCAGAGCGGCCCGGGCCACGAAGCGGCGGCGAGGCTCGCACGGGCCGAGGACGGGGGCCGGGTGTTCGCGGCCGCCCGCAGCTCGGTGCAAGTCTGAGCGAGCGGCGGCAGCAATGAACGCAGTGACCCTCCCGTCGGGGCTTCGTAAACACGGGTTTAGCTAAACGGGGGCTTTGGCGTTTCCATCTACCCCCGTTCACTGTACCCCCGTCTGCGGCGCACGGGGCCCCCGAAACCGGGGCGTAGCCAAACGTGGACATCGGCGCTCCCCGTACCTCGGGTCGGGCGAAAGGGGGGGATAGCAAAGGGGAGGTTTGAGAATAACCTCACGTAGCTGATTTTCCCGGCGCCTCCCGGCGCCGGAGGCGACGATGTATCGAGGAACGGGCCCCTCGGTGGGGCAGAAAACCAGCTGAATGCAGCAAATTTCGTAACCCCCCTTTCCCAATCCCCCCCTTTCGTCCGGCCCGAGTACCCCCGTTTGCTGTGCCCCCGTCTCTGGCGCCCTGATCATGGTGATGCGTGATGCGGCCGGACCTGGGGCGAACACACTTCAAGAGCACGAGGCCCTCCGCCCGCCAAAGCGAAGTACATTATAGAGGGCACCCTCCCCGAGGAAGCACAAGAGCATCAAACAAAACACGACGAATATGACCGCGGCGGGAAAGGCTCTGGTGGGGGCTGGGCGCGCGGCGGCGCGGTGCGCGGACTCGGGGCCGCGGCAGCGGCGCGGCCCAGGCAGCCAATGCACGGGCGGCCAGCGACAGCAGTGGGCCCGGCGGCGCTCGCGGCTCCCGCGGCACGCCACGGCGCCCGCGGCGCCAGCTCCAGCGCCGCCACCAGAACCCGCGGCGTCAGCGAATTCGGCGGCGGTCGTGGCGCGCGCAACGCCGGCGGCGGCGGCGCCGCGAGCAGCGCCGGCGGCGGCCGCAGCGCGGGGGCGGGCGGCGGACGTTCGGCGCGGGCGCCATCGGCGAGCGGCAAGGCCCGCGCCGCGGCCAGGGTATCCTTTCCCGGCCCCACCAGCCTCGGCAGCAGCCGCTGCGGCTGACCTCGAAGCAGAGCGGCCTTGAGCCAGACGCGCGCGCAAATATTCTGAAGTCGCAGCGCGACAGAGGCAATCCGCTCGCGCATCCGAGTGACGCAGATGCGCGGGGTCGCGAATTAGCCCGCATGCGCGAGCGGGAGGGGGAGAGGGCGGGCGGCCGCAGGGGGGGGATAAACGAGAGCGGAGCCCACTCGCGCAGCGGGGCTGCGCTGGAGGCAGGGGCGCGGCCTGGCTGAGGTCCAAACTGGCAGCGGCTGTGGGGCGGCGTCGCGGCGCACCCAGGGCGGGGGCCAACAGCCACAGTGCGGGCGTGACCTGGCAATTTGAGAGGTGGGGGGCGGCGGATGCTGGAGACCAGGTAGCCGGCGGGAAAGAATGGGGACAGCGGCGTGGAGCCAGCGGCGCGGCCAGCCGGCGCTGCAGCACCTGCAGGAAGGATGCCCAAGGCGATGGAGACTGCAGCGGCTGCTGGCTCCGAGAGGGGGGCGGCCAGCGTACTCCGGACGCGGGGCGAAGTGGAACAGAAGCGGAGCGAGAAGAGCGCCGCTCGCTAGCCGGTGGACGGCATCACGGCAGGGGTTGAGCGACGCCCAATGCAAGAGGCCCACGGGGCCCTCTGAGCGAGAGAGACGAGTCCAAGCCAGCTGTCCGGCATAGCGTGGGCCGGCCAGGGCGGACCGCGGTGGCGGAGGCCCCCCTAGGCGGGGGGTGCGACTGGGCCGGCAACACCACCGGTGGCGCAGGGGCTGCAGCGCCGGCGCGCGCCCTTGGGGCGCGGTGCGCGGGAGGGGGCGGGCCGCCCCCGGCCGGAGCACGGCATCACCCGGAGCGGCAAAGCGGGAGGTGAACCGCAACGGGGGCGACCCCAAGTGGGCAGCAGGCGCTGCGGGCAGGGGTGGAGCCCCTACAAGCCGCACGGGTGGAACCCACACGCGCGTGCAAGCACACACACAGAGACAGAGACGGAGACAGAGACGGGGCAGAAAACCAGCTGCATGCAGCAAATTTCGTAACCCCCCCTTTCCCAATCCCCCCCTTTCGTCCGGCCCGAGTACCCCCGTTTGCTGTGCCCCCGTCTCTGGCGCCCTGATCATGGTGATGCGTGATGCGGCCGGACCTGGGGCGAACACACTTCAAGAGCACGAGGCCCTCCGCCCGCCAAAGCGAAGTACATTATAGAGGGCACCCTCCCCGAGGAAGCACAAGAGCATCAAACAAAACACGACGAATATGACCGCGGCGGGAAAGGCTCTGGTGGGGGCTGGGCGCGCGGCGGCGCGGTGCGCGGACTCGGGGCCGCGGCAGCGGCGCGGCCCAGGCAGCCAATGCACGGGCGGCCAGCGACAGCAGTGGGCCCGGCGGCGCTCGCGGCTCCCGCGGCACGCCACGGCGCCCGCGGCGCCAGCTCCAGCGCCGCCACCAGAGCCCGCGGCGTCAGCGAATTCGGCGGCGGTCGTGGCGCGCGCAACGCCGGCGGCGGCGGCGCCGCGAGCAGCGCCGGCGGCGGCCGCAGCGCGGGGGCGGGCGGCGGACGTTCGGCGCGGGCGCCATCGGCGAGCGGCAAGGCCCGCGCCGCGGCCAGGGTATCCTTTCCCGGCCCCACCAGCCTCGGCAGCAGCCGCTGCGGCTGACCTCGAAGCAGAGCGGCCTTGAGCCAGACGCGCGCGCAAATATTCTGAAGTCGCAGCGCGACAGAGGCAATCCGCTCGCGCATCCGAGTGACGCAGATGCGCGGGGTCGCGAATTAGCCCGCATGCGCGAGCGGGAGGGGGAGAGGGCGGGCGGCCGCAGGGGGGGGATAAACGAGAGCGGAGCCCACTCGCGCAGCGGGGCTGCGCTGGAGGCAGGGGCGCGGCCTGGCTGAGGTCCAAACTGGCAGCGGCTGTGGGGCGGCGTCGCGGCGCACCCAGGGCGGGGGCCAACAGCCACAGTGCGGGCGTGACCTGGCAATTTGAGAGGTGGGGGGCGGCGGATGCTGGAGACCAGGTAGCCGGCGGGAAAGAATGGGGACAGCGGCGTGGAGCCAGCGGCGCGGCCAGCCGGCGCTGCGTGACCTGGCAATTTGAGAGGTGGGGGGCGGCGGATGCTGGAGACCAGGTAGCCGGCGGGAAAGAATGGGGACAGCGGCGTGGAGCCAGCGGCGCGGCCAGCCGGCGCTGCAGCACCTGCAGGAAGGATGCCCAAGGCGATGGAGACTGCAGCGGCTGCTGGCTCCGAGAGGGGGGCGGCCAGCGTACTCCGGACGCGGGGCGAAGTGGAACAGAAGCGGAGCGAGAAGAGCGCCGCTCGCTAGCCGGTGGACGGCATCACGGCAGGGGTTGAGCGACGCCCAATGCAAGAGGCCCACGGGGCCCTCTGAGCGAGAGAGACGAGTCCAAGCCAGCTGTCCGGCATAGCGTGGGCCGGCCAGGGCGGACCGCGGTGGCGGAGGCCCCCCTAGGCGGGGGGTGCGACTGGGCCGGCAACACCACCGGTGGCGCAGGGGCTGCTGCGCCGGCGCGCGCCCTTGGGGCGCGGTGCGCGGGAGGGGGCGGGCCGCCCCCGGCCGGAGCACGGCATCACCCGGAGCGGCAAAGCGGGAGGTGAACCGCAACGGGGGCGACCCCAAGTGGGCAGCAGGCGCTGCGGGCAGGGGTGGAGCCCCTA
>CAUYUJ010015505.1:1008089-1033089 GCA_963575745.1 Prorocentrum cordatum
GTCCTCCTCCTCCTTCTCCTCCTCCTCCTCATCCTCCTCTTCCTCCTCGTCCTCCTCCTGTTCCTCCTCCCCCTCCGCTCTCCTCCTCTTCCTCATCCTCCTCCTCCTCCTCCGCTCTCCTCCTCCTCCTCCTCCTCCTCATCCTCATCCTCCTCCTCCAGCTCTTCATCCTGCTGCTCCTCCTCCTCTTCAACCTCCTCCTCCTCCTTCTCCTCTTCGTCCACGTCCTCCCCCTTTTGCTCCTGTTCGGTGCACCTTCAAGGTGGTGAATGGTAGTCTAACAAGAACTTCGACATCCTTATTACCGCGGGGCCTACTGCCAAGATGCCTGGGCATCATGGTATTCTGGGAGGGTGGCTGGAGCATGTCCCCTGAAAGTCTCGTACAATCGGAGTTCCCTGAACGTTTTGAGGGATCTCGTGTTAAGCCGTCGGGTTCGGGGACGTGCCGCTCGCTGGGAGGGCTAGGTTGCTTTAATTACTTCGTATGCTCGGGTGGCGCTGCCAAGGGCATTCAGTCCACCCACGTTGTGCAGGATGCGCTACTCGCTCCGAACAGGCCCGTCCGTCTCCTGCTGTAGCCCAAGTTGGCGCAACTGTGCGCCCTGTCCCTCCGCAAGCCGCCCCCGATCCCGAAGGCCTGGCCGCTAGGGCCCGCGCGAATGTCGCCCGACTGGTCCAACAAAATCGATGATACTGCGGGCTGTCCAGGGACAGCTCTCTCAGGGAAGCTCGCGCAGGCCCAGGAGATGATCCAGTGGGGTTACGATGACTGGGCCCATCGGGCTGAGCAAGAGCTCTGCGAATCGGCGTAGTGTGAGCTGCCCTGCCATGGACCCGCAGTAAGTCACCGAAGCTACACTGGGCACTAGGTGCCGATCATCAAGGACGAAGCCCCGCCGAGTCGTTATCTGACATTGTTTGGGGGTGGGTGGGTTTTGCGTCGGTGTCAGGATCTGACCCTCGAGATTCGCGAAGCCTCGAAGGGAGCCCCGGAGACTCGAGATCACTTGCTCCACCCTCCCTCTCACGTGAGAAATGTTGTGACCAGCCACTTCCGGGAATGTATTACCACTGCCCAGGCCCTTGCTCGTGCTGCCCCTGTGGGTGGGCAGGGGACCCAGCAATGAACAGGAGCTCTTCGCGAGACAAAATGGCTGCAGGCCGCGCAGAACCTGCTTACCATGGCGCAGCAGTCCCTCAGCGCTCTCCAGCCGGAGGCGCGTATGGAAGGTGAGGCGGGGTGGAAAGAGTCGACTCTCGCTGGTATCAAGGAAGGGGGGCGAACTGCTCACTTGGGCACAAGAGAAGCCCCTGGGTTCAAGCCTGCGACCACGCTGTCGGCGTCTGGGCTGGCCCTGTCAAGAATATGTTTGAAGGTTCCTGCCAGCCCCTCCCTCCTGTGCCAAATGATCGCATCCGAGTGGTTGCTGCGGCGTGCAAGGCGTCGACGGCGCAGGCCATGGACAGGTTCCACATGCGGCGCTACGCGTGGCTGTCCAGCCCACGCCTCCAAGTAATGTCCATTGTGTTCGCCATCTGTGAGGCGATGTCAGCTCAGGATCATCCAAGTGGTACTCTCTTCCAACGCTGCAGGGGGGAATATGTACCGATCGGTTTGCCGGTTTCCATGTCCAGGCTGTGGAGGAGGTGTAGGGGGGAGCTGGCGGCGGAGTCGGAGGCCAAAATTGCGCGTGCGTTTTTCTCTGGACACGGTCTGGCGTTAGGTCGGGCATGTCCCCCTACAGGCGGATTTTGGACGAAACAACTCAAAACTTATTCAAACAACATTCACACATATCAAGTAATCAAAACATAATGGAAACATCATCCCCCGACTGTTGTTTGACAATGTTTGAACATTTTTCCTGTGGTGGGACATGCCCGACTTAACTCTGGCGTCATGCGGCAAGAGAGCGGAGCTCCGCACGAGGCGGGGCGAGGTCCCTGCTCCCCTCTCCTGGGAGCCAGGCAACATGTTACAACAAACACTTCTCCCTGGAAAGGTTGGCGGTGGAATCGATTGAGCAGGGACCGACCGTCCTGGCATACCTATAGTCCAACCACGAAATGTTCTTAGAACCCAGAAATCTTCTTAAAAACAAAAGCAATGCTCTTAGAACATAAACCCGATGTGATAAAACAAGACAGGCTCCGCCAGAAATGTTCTGAGAACATTGTCTGGTAGGGCTATAGGCGAGCCAGGACGCTTCGCCATTGCTTGAATCAAAGAAGTTCGGGCTTCCCACTTCCATCACCCAGCTCTGTATTGCGAGCGTTTTCCTATTCGGCGTTTCGCCATCGGGCCGAAGGGGGAGGGGGAGAGGGGGTCTGGCTCCGGACCTCTGCTTAGTGCGACTGTTTGCGACAGCGCGTCCAATGGGGGGAGGCCCCACCTGCTCGAAACAGGCACCAACAACAGCCAAGATCTACTCAATGGGGGGGGGAGGGGGGGCGGTGCGAGGGCCGGCGCCGATCGGCAAAACAATAAAGAAAACGATCACACTTTCGCCTACAAATGCGTCCGCTTCATCAGTACGGGGTCGGCGGTGGCTGGCCCTCTCTTGGCCTCCCGAAGAGTGGTGGCGGGGTGCCCTGTGGCTGCGTCCCTGGTCCGTGTTCGCCCCCCGGGACCGCTCACCAGCATGAGGCTTCCGACTCAGTTCATCGATGACTCGGGGCTGGACTCCACTGGATCAGCCTCTGAGGTGGCTCCAGGTCCCAGGGATAGCTCTAAGCAGCGTGAATACGCTTTAGTGGAGACTTGCGGTTGCTCGACCTCCCTGACCAATGCTAGCCTAGGCAACTTGGTCCGTTCGGACTCCCAAGTTACCAGCCAATTATACCTTTTCCTGGGAGACCGCGCTGGGCCCTTGGCCGACAGCGTGGTGGACCAGGGTATCGACTTCACCGCTGGCGGCTCGCGTAGGCAGGCTTATGTGAAGACCCTCAGGCAGTCCAAGTGCAACATTTGGATGGCCATCCTGAAGGCCAAGACCAGACATACGCGGGCCATGAAGAGCCAAATCACCTACCGCGCTAAGAAGATTGGGGTGTCTGAGCCGTTGCCTGGGGTCCTGTACGGGTCCGAGGTCCATGGGATTTCGGATGGGGAGCTGCACGGGATCCGTAAACAGGCGGGCTCTGTCATTGGACCCGGGTGGGAAGGTAGGTCTCGCACAACGAGCCTGCCCACCATTGAGAACAAACCCATGTGGCCGGCGGCTGTTGCGCCCCTCGCTGGGTATGCAACAGAGCTCTGGGCTACCCATGCAGGCGCTCACCGCTGGCGGTGCGTTGTCGCCGAGCTCCGCCAAGCTTGAGGGGTCACATGGGCCCAACGGACACCAAAGTCGTGGCGCCGGGTCTCGGGTCCTCTTTCCAGCCGTGCTCATGTGCTTGCAGAGGATCCGCTGGAAGATGCTAAGTTGCGTGAGCCTCGGAAGCGATTCCGGCTCCTCACGGCGTGCAGCCGAGAGCTCGTCGCTGGAGTGTCCTCGCCTGTACTACGATGCTGTGCAGCGTGCGATCAGTTCTAGTAAGGTCTCACCTGCGGGGAAAGCGGCGGTGCGCGCGACTGGCTGCGAAGCCTCGTGGGCTAAACTGCGTGCTCGTTGCCTGGGTCTGCAGATCGAGTCCATAGAGTGCGAGCTGCGCCGTCAGGGCCCCCGCACGTTGCTCCATAGGATTTGGAAATGCCCTGCTTGCGACGAGGGGCGTGCCAACATTGTTTCCAACAGATGCCGGCAGTATGCGAATGCTACAGGTGAGGACAACTCGCAAGACTTGCTCCCGTTGACCCGTTCTATCTTCCCTCACCCTGGTGATGCTAGGCCCCGATCTGATTCGTCGGGTAAGGTTGTCTGGCAGTGGGAGGAGGAGACGGAATCGGATGAGCAGTTGGCCGCAGGGGAGCTGCTCCTGGATGGCAGCTCATCGCGTCTCGCGGTGTCAGAACTGAATCGGGCGGCCCAGGGCATGGCCACTTCTAGCAGGGGGGGGGGGGGGCCGTTCCCTGGGGTGGGTGTTCGGCACCACTTATGATGCCCCCCCACCCCCCCCTTAGCCTCGCAGGCTGGAGAGTGTGCTGCTTCCAGTTGCGCGGGCCAACTCATCGAATACCCGAGCGACCTGCACACCCACTGCGCAACCGTGAGTGCGCAGGCCAAGAGAGCCCTGGGTGCGCAGTTGCGCCACCAGAGGCCCTGCGCTGGGCTCCTGCCGTACGGGCAGCGAGTCGCCCACAGTACCAGCTCGGTGCAGAAAATCCAGGCCCACTTCTCGTTCGACGAGGGTGGCCTGGCCGAGGACGAAATGGCTCGGAGGAGGGGGAATTGTCAAGCCGACGAAGCGGCCAAGGCGGGAAACCACCTCCACCCCAGTGCCAGTAATGATCAGCAGGACGCCTTAGAGAGTACGTCTTCTCGATCGACAATGATGCAGGCAAGCTTGCCGCGGCTTGTCTGTTAAGCCGCCGTTCTCAATCCATCGGACGTTATGTTTGTTACTCCTGCGCGTCGTTCCAAAGAAAGGCGCCCCAATGGCGTTGCAGTTCCTGTTTCAAGGCCTCTCGGTCTCGGCTCCGCAAGCCCCTCCTTGGCTGCCCTAGGAGCTCTGGGGGCTGGGATGTTGGGGGAATGGAGCGGCTCGGGCACTTCGTCGTCGGTCTCCCGTGCAGCGATAGCAACATGCTCCACGTCTGCACCCCCATGTGCTTCTTACTGCGGGATTGTTTCTTAAGAAGTCTAACCTCTCCACCCTGCGTTCTTCCATGGTGAACCCTCAGAACAAATCCACGTGGAACGCAAATCTTCTGACGGGCTTGCACCCGAACGCAAACACACATGCACAATTCGGGTTGACCCAGGCGGGGTCACAGGTCTCGAGTGAGACGGCCTTCGGCCTGATTCAAGTCAAGATGTTGGTACTACAGACCAGTCTTGCAAGTGTCAGTCGCTGATGTTGGAAATCCTCCCCATCCTCCTCCTCCTCCACCGTCTCCTCCTCCTCCCCCTCCTCCTCCTTCCCCTCCTCGCATTCTGCTCGTTCTCCTCCTTCTCATCCTCATCGCCGTTGTCGTCGTCGTCGTCGTCATCATCATCATCATCATCAGCATCATCATCATCATCATCATCATCATCATCACCATCATCATCATCATCATCATCATCATCACCATCATCATCATCATCAACATCATCATCATCATCATAATCATCATCATCATCATCATCAGTCATCGTCATCATCAACATCATCATCAATCATCATCACCAACATCATCGTATCACCATCACCATCATCATCATCATCACCGTCACCACCACCATCACCATCATCATCATCAGCATCATCATCACCATGAACATCAACATCATGATCATCGTCGTTGCGCCGTGGTCGTCGTCGTCGTCGTCACCGCCGCCGTTGCCATGGTCGTCGGCATCGTCGCCGTCATCATCATCAGCAGCATCATCATCATTATCATCATCATCATCAGCGTCATCATCACCATCAGCATGATCATCACCATCGTCATCATCATCATCTAAACTAGCACCACCATCATGATCATCGACAACATAATCATTATAATCATCATAGACACAATCATATCCGTCATCATCATCAACAGCATCAGCATCACCGTCACCACCATCAACAGCATCATCATCATCATCGCCATCTCCATCATCATCAGCGTCAGCATCATCATCATGACCATCCACATCATTATGAACATCATCAGCATCGTCATCACCACCACCATCATCATCACCACCACCATCATCGTCATCATCATCATCATCATCATCATCATCATCATCATCATCATCATCATCATCATCATCATCATCATCGCCATCATCATCAACATCAACATCATCAGCATCAGCAACATCATCATCATCACCATCATCATAATCATCATCATCACCATCATCATCCCCCTGAAAAGGGACCTAGGAAAAAAGGGAAGGGGGAGGGCGGGCGGTGTGAAAAGGACGGGAGGGAAGCTGGAGCCCACCGCTGTCTAAGGGTGGCTTCTCTCACAACACCTTGCTCTCGCCCCTCGCCATGGTCCCTCCGGCTACCTCCTCCTCCTCCGTCCTCCTTCGTCCCCCTTCGTCCTCCTCCTCCTCCTCCTCCTCCTCCTCCGTCCCTCCTGTATCCCTCCTCCCTTCTGCGCCTCCTCCCCCCCCCCTTTTTCCCGCTCCCCTGCACGCGCGCTCCCGCGGAAAGAAGGAAGTGCAGGGGGAGGCGGCGGCGGGAGGGAGGAAAGGGAAGAGGATGACGGAGGGCAGGAAAGGGGAGGGGGAGAGAAGACAGAGGCGTCGCGATGGGGAGGGGAACGATGGACGAGAGGGAAGAAGGAGAGGGAAAGGCCGGACGGCGCGGAGAGAACGGGAGGTCTGGCCCTGACACGCACGCGGGCACTCAGCCCTACTGCGCTGATCGGCCACCCGCCCTCACCTGAGCAACTAGAGGCTCTGGCCCGTAAGCTTTCCCTGCGTGCCCGTTCTTGCTGGTCCGAAAGTAGTAAAAAAACGCCAGGACAGAAGAATCATACCGTCGGGGATCTGCGAGAGAGGCCCCCTTCCCACATGCAACTAGCCCATCAGGGGCAAACTCTCACGCCAGTGCTGACTACCGCTTGGCTGGAGCAGGCATGCGGCCTCAGTGCTTGGATGGGGCACGCGCGGCAATCGGCCCGCGGCAGCTTCTGGGCCGACCAAGCCAACCTCCATGGGGGCAGCACCATTCTGCACCGGCTGAGCAGCCCAAGTCTTACGCAAGCCGACATAGCCACCTGACGCCGCGGCTTGCGAGGGCAGCCAGAGAGCGCTTACGCAAGACCTCACGCTGGAAGCTCACACGCGAATGCCCGCGAGTCGATCCCTCTTTTGTGTTCCACGACAATTCTGCTGCGCGTGCGAATCATACTCGAATTCTCGCTCAACACTGGAGCCAACGATTGGTAGTGACTCTGTGGGCAAACATGAGAATTTGCAGAAACGAATGCTCGGGCAAGCGCAACCCAATGCCGTCGGTTAAACCGTGTACACTGCACACGTGTTTCTGGAACACGAGCACACTGTGAGTGGGCTGCCAGACGCGCGGCTACACCAACGGTCGGTCGACCCTCTCGGCGGAAGACGGCCCAAACGACAGTCATGTTGTATCTCATCCGCTACGACGCGCCATCGACAAGCCGTCGAGCAGTGGGAGGCGCACAGTGTGTGTCTCAGACGAGGGGCAGGCAAAGAAAAACATGCAAAAACACAGAAATAATGGAAGAGCACAAGCAACCTTCTGTTCAACAAGAAAACTTACGCGCACACACTCACTTTTTTGAATTCGCCTAAAGGTTCGCTCGCTTTACGGGGGCGAACACAACATCTCACGAAAGACCCGTGCACTCCGTGCACCCCGTGCATCTCACGCGCGCACACACTCACATGATCATACCAGAACGCACATACCCACACTCGTATACACACACGCACACAAACTGAAACACACAGACACACGCGCACACACGCACACGCACACATACACACAGACACACGCGCGCGTGGTGCGCACACACGTGCACGCACGGATACACAAAAAGTACGTCCACACAAACGCCCAACCACATATAGGCACACACGCACGCACAAACCCACGCACACACGCACAGAACGGCACACGCAGCCACATGCCCGCCCGCCCGCCCGCCCGCCCGCACGCACGCACGCTCATGCACACTCTCGCACACAAGCGAACACGAAGGCCGATACCGACGAGCATGAACGATGATGGAACTATCGCGAGAACACCACCGTACAGCGAGGGGGCTGCGAGCCCGCGCCCCTCGAGCAAGACGCAGCCGCATCTCTACGTCGTTGTCTAGTTGTATCACGGAGTGTGCCCACTGAGATTTTGACCGAATCTGTCGGGGCCAGCGTTTCTCGCGGGTAACATTCCTGATGGGCCCAGGGACCGAAGAAGGCCCCTGGATGCCGATCAAGAAGAAAAACATGCATACTCAGGGCGCCATTGTGCTTAATATCGTGCGCCTCGAAATGCCATCCTGCTGTTGCTGCTCCTACCGTTGTTCCTCTTACAGATGCAGGTCCGTGCCCCGGGAGTTGTACGGCTGCATCGCCATCTCGGGGTGGGGATGGCTGGCAAGGATGTGCGCCGCGCCGCGACGTCTCCTCTGGGCAGTCCCCGTCCTCCTCCTCCTCCATCATTTCTTTGATACCAAAAACTACGTGTAGGTAGGGCGGGCTGGGCGTTTCGCCTGAAACTTCCTCACACTGTACGACCATGACGCTTGACATGTGCAGCAATTTCACGTATGGAGGTTTTGTCGTTGTCAAAATGCGGCTTTCCCCTTGGCGCCACGCAACCTCATCTTCAACGTTGACAGCAGCTTCAAAGATGGAGGACGGGACCTTTCCAACATGTGGCTCTCGCTTTAGCGCTGCGCACATTCATCCTTCCAGCAGCTTCAAAGAGTTGCCACCGTGCCGCTGGGCATGTGGATGGCGGGTCATCAGGTCCTGGGCCCAATCCTCTCATCTTCAATCCTCACTCCCGAGGAATCTTTGGACAGTTCGGAGCCCAAATTGACAAACCTGCCGGGGTTTGGTGCGACTTGTCGGGGGCCTTGTCGCGTCTTCTCGCGTGGCCTCTCGGGCCCAAGAGGGCCCCTAGATAGGCCCTAGGGGCCCAAACGGCCCCAAGAGGCCCCCAAGACTGCCCCAGACGGCCCCGAGTCGTCAAACGCGATCGGCCCAAGATGCCCAAGATGGCCCTAAGACGGCCCAAGAGCCCCAAGACGGCCAAAGAAGCGCCCAAGACGGCCCAAAGACGGCCCCAAGAGGGGGCCCAGATGAGGAACTCGCACGGACATTTCGAGCCCTCAGCCCCGAGGGGCCCCCAGGAGGCCCCAAGAGCCCCCCAAAAGGCCCCAAAGAGCTGCTTCCAAGAGGCCCCCGAGAGAGCTCGGGAGAAACCCGATGAAGCATCTCTGGGAACTCTGGCCCACAACCCAGGTACGATGGCGGAAGGAGCCGAAGGCCATGACATAAAAGACGTATCGTTTTAAAGTGTTACTCTCGCCCCCGCGCCGCTTTCAGTCATCTTTAAAGATTGAAGCGACTTAGAAGATGGAGGGCGGCCCAGAATCAAAATGCTGTTCTCGCCTTGGCGCCGCGCCTATTCGTCCGGACTAAAAGAAAAACCAGCAGTTAGAAGGAATCAGGATTCGTATGGTGGGGGGTCCGAAGCATGGTGTCCTGGCACGCATTAATTGGAGTCCCAGGAAAGGTATTATGGCGCGATGTAGTCGCAACAGTCGAGCTGATTCGCGGCGTGGAAATCCCAGGCATCGTCTTGAGGCACGACTGAGCTGTTTATTGCAACGTCGTTGATGCGTCTTGTGTTTGCAATGGTCCTCCTCCTCCTGATCCTCCTCATTGTTCTCCGCCTCGTGCTCGTCCTCATACTGATCCTCCTGCTCATGTTCCTGTCGTTCCACCATCTCGTTTTCTTCCCCCATCGTTTCCCCTCCTTTTCCTTGGCCCCTCCCCCCTCCTCCTCTTGCCCCCGCCCCCCAAAGGAGGACGACGAGGGGGAGCGGGGAAATGGAGGAGGAGGAGGATAATCGGGGAAAGAGGAAGAATACTATATAGCGGATGGCGGAAAACATAAGAAAACACAAAGCAGGTGCACACGTGTACGTAATAAGGCAACGGGTTCAGAGAGAAAGAGAACAGCACACGAGAAAAGGACATACATAATGACAGCTGACGGCAATATGATGAGGGAGGCAATTATGCAGAGGATAAGGAAAACACGCGAAGGCCAAAACTGAGGCAGAGGGCGTGCGCTAAGCCACGACGGGATGAACTGAGGCTGGGCTGGCCAAAATCAGAGCTTGGGTCAACCCTGTGCCGTCTGGGAATCCAGCGCGCACCCCACGCGCACTTCTAACTGGCTTTTCCCTCGTGAGCTCAGGGCCTACGACGATATCCGTCGCTGGAGGATGGGGGCGACGGAGAAATGGAGAGGGAAAGAGGAGAAGGAGGAGAAGGAGGAAGAGGAGGAACAGGAGGAGGAGGAGGAGGAGGAGGAGGAGGAGGAGGAGGAGGAGGAGGAGGGGGGGAGGAGAAGGAGAGAAGAGAGATGAGAGACGACGACGACGATGATCGTAATGGTGATGGTGATGACGATGATGATGTGGGCGATGGCGGTCATGATGATGTTGTGGATGATTCAAGTGATGGCGCCCATGATTGCACTGATGACAACGATGAAGGTGACGACGGCGACTGCAATTCTAATGACGATGTTGGCGATGATAATGCTGATGACGATGGTGATGATGAGGATCAGGATGCGGATGAAGAAGTTGATGATGATGGCGATGGTGGTGATGATGATGACGACTTTGATGCTGATGATGTTGATGGGTTCTGCCCCGGCGAAGAACAATAGACACAGCGCGCGTGGATTGGAACAACAAACAAAATGCGCTGCCGAAGGCGGTGACGTCTCGGCAACGAAATCCTCTTTTGGGGGGCAACATCAACCAAAACCCCTGGGCCCTGACAGCGCCGTGACTGTCGGGCAGGGACAAGCCAGCCGGGCCCCGCCCTGACCGTGTCCCCGGCTTCTGCCACCTTGGGGTGCCTCCGTGACATCAGGCGCAAACGTGCCTCAAAAGCTTGCGAGGCTGCGAACTGCATGCCAAGGCGCATGGAGTGGTGAGAATGCTAAAGGAGGCATTGCGCATGCAGGCAATAAGCAGTGACGCTAAGAGGGGGCGAGGATAAAGCTGGATAGCGGCTGGAATCCAAGGGATCAGCACAGGAACGATAGGAACGTGCGAACCCATCCATCTAACACAAGTCTCGGAGACAAAAACAATTGCAGAACTTGCAGCGGCGAAGGTCGTCATAGTGTCGGAGCATGCCGATGTCATACTCGCTGCGAACACAACAAAACACGAGGAGTCGCGCAACATCGAGCACGCGGGCGCGCACAGCTCGCGCAAATGCGCGAGATACTCACGGCAAGATGCGCGGGGCGACAGCCGCCTCCCGTCGAACCTGGCGAACGAGGTGGGCGAGGCTGGGACAGTCAACTTCACGCGGCCTGTTTCTCTGCCTGCGCATGAGGCCCCCATGGGGCGATGGGCCTGAGGGAGGGGGGGTCAACGGAGACAAACGTAAAGCTTGCGCTGAGAGATTCCGGGCATCAGATTCGAATGGCGAACCGCTCCTTGGACGCCATCGAGCACTCGCTTGAGCCCCGCCCAGCAGCCACTGATGCCAAGGCGCCTGCGCGCCAGACGCGCGCGACATGCAATGTAGAGAGCGGCGACGCCGTGTGATTAGATCAGGAAGCCAAGGTTCTCCCAGGAACCGGTCTAATTATCAGAGAAGGCATGATCGGGACCACGTGCGAGACGCTGGGACACGCGCGCGCGTTCTTTACATTCGGGGCGAGGCGGCCAGCCTGCGTCGCCGCCTGCGTGACCGAGGGGCGCGTGCCTTGAACGGCGCAGCCAGAGCAAGCTGGCGAGGTTGGACGCGGCGAGCCACGAATTTGGCAGGAAAGGTTTCCTTAACCAGACCAGCCGCATCGGGATCGGTATAATGGCCGAGGCGCTCCAACGCGCGGCCGATCCCCGCGGGCCCCATCCCCTCCTCCAGTGGTCGAGCTTCCCTTTCACCTCCTCCTTCCGGCGTCGACGTCGCGACAGCGCGGCGCAACTGCGGAGGCTGAAGGCTAGCCCCTTCGCCGCTTCGAGCGCGCCGAAGGCCCCGGGCGGCGGGGTGGGGGGGGGGGGGCGAAGGCCATCGACGCCCCGAACAGGCAGTCGTCGCCACAGGCCAGGCAAAGAGACACATGACTGGGAAGAGCATGCTGGACCCAGCGGAGCACGGGGCCGAGGCGCAGGCAGAACAGCGCCATGGAACTCGGATTACCCTGAAGAGCCCCTCGGCCAAGTGCAGGAGTCTCAAGCCGCCGGCCCTCCGATGCCGCGCAGGACCGAACGAAAGGCAGCAGCGCAGCCGGCAAAGACGGTGGCAGCGTTGTCATGGCCCAGCAAGTGTTTTTGGAGCCCCAAGCATTCGGCCTGCACGACGTTCGCGGGAATCTGACCCCCCCCCGCCCACGCGCCTCTGCAACGGGGCGGCGGTCAGCTGCTTCTGCGGCGGAGCAACAGTCAGCTGCGAGAAAGTGTTGAACAGCGCGCAAAACGCGCCAACGAGGAGCCCCGCGTCAGTCTTCGACGCGGAGAGCGGACGCTCGCGCGAGCACTCGCGAGTAGCATGACACTCCCTGCCGCGCCCCCGCCCCGACCCCCATGCAATGGGAGTGCCGTCGGAAGCTCGCCCACATCAGGAGGTGGCGGCTGGA
This sequence comes from Prorocentrum cordatum, assembly GCA_963575745.1. Lineage (NCBI taxonomy): Eukaryota > Dinophyceae > Prorocentrales > Prorocentraceae > Prorocentrum > Prorocentrum cordatum. The sequence goes on from CAUYUJ010015505.1 coordinate 1,020,512, forward strand.
CATTACCATGGGTAATTTCGAGATAGAGACAGTGGAGAGGGCGCTGGGCATCTCCAACGCGCCATGGTGCACGGGGCATGCCGTCGGGCCCAGGCATCGGGTTACGACGCGGGCGAATCGCCTGACATAACCCACCTCCAACGCAGTGCCCGAGTCAGCCCCCCCGCGAGAATTCCAGACCAGCGAGGTCGACCCCCTGAAAACGCCAAGGGAATCCGCCCCAGCAGCTCGTGGGCACATTCGCAGACGCAGCAAGCAAGGCGCGCGGCTGGCCATGCTGATCCAGAACGGCCGTAAGATGAGTGCGACGCCTGAACTCCCTCACAAATTTGGTATTCGGCGGAACTTGCCCTGGCTGGACCTCTTCGCATCCCCAAATCTGCTCTCATCCCCGTTCACGCGCTCCTTCTCCTCATCCAACAACTGCGCGTGCTGCGCCTGCGTAAGCCGGCGGGGTCAAGCGGTCGTGGCAGACCGTCGCACCACTGCACCACAAACTGCTGCAACGGTATGTGGCAGACAAGGACGCGAGCAACGAGGTGACCCTGCCGCACTCTGGTGCCGCGCAGCGCGACCACGCGCCAAGGATGCTGTTCGGGCGGCCCCTCCGCGATCTGATTAGCTGGCCAACGACGAACCTGAGGAACGATTTGATGCATGGCGCGTCTGTTGAGCTGGGCAGCGGCAGCGGCATCGAGAGACTCACGCTCGTCAAGCCCCCTCCCACTTGAATTCTTCAAAGTCAAACAGTAAGGCTCATTCTTGCTAAGGCAAGTGGGGATGACAGCCGAAGACCCTGATGAAGGGCGGACGGGTTGATCTGAGCGAACGCCGGCATGTGGTCGAACGCGCGAGCATAACGCAGCTTACCGATAACCGAAATCTGCATGATAAGATCAGCTGCAACAGCACCTGGCAACGAGGAGTATATACGATCGGGTCTGGACGCGTGCAGAACGCCCCCGTCTCGGATCTCGAAGCGGGTGTCATCCGCTTGAACAGTGCCATCCAGCCGCTACACTTCAAATAAAACAGATCGCGGTGCCATGCATCTCATGTAGACCACCCACTCCCACCAAGCAACTTCACCCCCTCTCCCTCCACGGTAAAGTTCTCGCACCCCATCATAATCGACAAGCGTTGTTCCGCAGGCGGAAGTGCACCCAAAAGCTCGCCAATCGACCAATCGAATCAGCATAGATCTGTTCAAACTCACGTGTATTCGCCATTTGCGAACTCATGATAGAAAGGTTCCCCCGACCCCCAGTCAACAGCATCATGCCCCCCCCCCCCCTTGAAAGACATGGTGCGACGCAGACGAGAAGTGCGGGGCCAGCTTATGAAAGAGAGCAGTGGCAATGCCACCAGCGCGAGGAGAGTCGGCGAACATGGCGCCACCTACGCTGGAGCCATGGAACTCCCCTTGCAGCACGGCTACATCGGTATTGTTGTCATTCGTTTCCTGGGTGAAGACAAGCTGGCACTTGCGGCGCATGCCAATGAACTTGCAATATTTTGCGGCGGCATTCCAAAGACGCGTGGTTCGGACTGAAGCAAAAAGACCCCTCGCATTCCACGAGGCCACACAGTGCGCGGAGGATGGGAACAAAGGCTGCAGGTGCACTGCGTTTGGGCTGGCAAGGCAAAGGCGGTGGCGGAACACAGTCGCGCGGTTCAACACTAAGTGGGGCAGGGCAGGCAACCTGCTCAGCGTCAGAGGGCGAAGAAGGCGAGGCTGCTGAAGAAGACGTGGAACTTCAGCTGGGCAAATTCAAATGGTTTGGCCTGTGCCCCAGTGGCCGGTGGAGAGAGTGTCGCAGCAGAGCATGTGGCGCAAGCTGGTAGCGGACCACGTGATCCACGACTGGAGTCGATCCACGCTCGCATGACCTCTTTGATGATACTCCAATAGCTCAAGTGGTCCTCGTCAGGCTTGAGCGTGAGGCGCCCTAACGTATCCCCTTCCCTTTGGCCAATGAAAAAAACGGTTCCGGCTCGGAAATTGCGGATGAAGAACTGGTTGCGGAAACCATTGGTGCCAATCTTCAGCGACGCCTGGGAGTTGTTGATGCTGTGCAGGGGCTGAACCACTTGAGCATGAACGGTTGACGTTAGCAAACATCATCAGGAATGTCCGATCGAGCACGCGGGCCGGACGGCTTGTTGTCGCGGCCATCGACCAACTTCAACTCTTGCGGGATGAACGAGTTCTTGAACCCTGTCGCAAGAACGAACGCAGCGAGGTGGAGGGAGAAACGCTGGATAGTATTGGCGAACTTGGCGTCCGTGCCACCAGAAGGTGCGACGGGACCTGCGGCTTCATCTGCTTCCAGGTCTGTCGGCGAGTCACATCAAGAACAGCACGCGGGCAACCAGAAATCACAAGGCGACACGAGTTAACATGTTCATCTTCAATCGTGGCGGCACCTGTCGTGCGCGGACGTTTCGGGCCTGAGGTGGAGGAGTGAGCAGACGTCGCCGCCAGCTAGATCTGCCTCTCGGTCTCCACCTGTTTAGCCTGCAGCTCCTCGATCCGAACCTCGAGAACGGCCATGCGCCTGTCTATTGCCGTCACCTGCTTCGAGATCGCTGTGTTTGTCTCCTCCACCAACGGGGACAAGTTGGCGAAGCCACCGTTCACGAAGGCAGTGAACCACGCTGGGGCAAATTCGCCCATCCCTGCTGTGGAAAACTGCCCCCATGGGACTGAGGCACCCGAATGAGGATGGGCGTTGGCGGAAGCAGTTGGGCCTTTCCACAACGTCTGAGCCTCCCCGTTGGCTTGAGCCGAAACTGCTGGAGCCAACATATCAACGGAGGTTGTTGTTGATGATGTTGATGATGCTGATGATGGTGGTGACGATGATGATGATGACTCTAAGGAGGAGGAGGAGGAGGAGGAGGAGGAGGAGGAGGAGGAGGAGAAGGAGGAGGCAGATAATGGGGAGAAGGGATGGTTGCGTCTTGCGGGATATTTGACCATCAGTGCCTCAGTGCCTCAGGAGGAAGAGGAAGAGGACGCTGGAGGAGGAGGATGAGGAGAAGGAGGAGCGAGGATGAGGAACGACGAGGAGGAGGGGGAAGGAGAGAGGAGGAAAGAGGAGGGGAGGAGAGAGGAGGAAGAAGAGGAGGAGGAGGAGGAGGAGGTGGAGGAGGAGGAGGAGGAACAAGAGCAGAAACGAGGAGGAGCAGCAGAAACGAGGAGGAGGAGGAAAAGATGAAAGCATGAGAGCATGAGACACGTCCGCAGCCCTCGCCATCGCCTCAGGAGGAAGGAAGGGAGGAGGGAGGAGGCGGAGGAGGAGGGATCAGCAGGCAGCAGGAGACGGGCAGAGCGCCGCGCGGACGGAGCTGCGGGAGCTCCTCTGAGGCGATGCCGAGGCCGACGGCCGTCTTCGCCGCGGCCCAGGGGAGGCCCCAGAGCGGCGCGCGCCAGGAGAAGGGGAAAGGCGACACCACCACCGCTGGGCGAGTATCGGGGGCGCGCACACATGGAATAGCGATCCATGCATTTGGCGCGCGGTCGCCAAATCCACGGATCGGGGGAGGTGCCCTCCCCCAAATGCGGCCGGTACCGCCTCGTTGGGCGGCGATAATCCACGATTTCCCACGGAAGCGGAACCCGTCGCTGCTCCACGCCCCCTCGATACATGTCTGCGGTCGCCGGAGACTAGCCAGGGGGTGGGGGGTCCTGCTGGTGGTATGGCCCCCCCTCCCCGCCCGCTCGAGACCTCCCCTCTGCCCAGCTTCGAGGGGGCACCCCGGGAGGCGCTGGTGCCGCTTTCCTTCGCTCCGACGCGTGAGCGCGCGCGCCCGCGCCGCGGCGGCGCGGCGAGGGGACGCCACGGGGGTTGCCAGGCCTGAGCTCCGGGCGTCGCAGCCTCTTCGCGCCGGGCACTGTGGCCTGGCTTCGGGCCTCGGGGGCCCTCGCAGATCGGCCGAGGGTGCCGCAGAATCATGGTTCAATCTGGGGCTCGAGCCGTTCCACGGTGCTGTTTCGGTCTCGCGACGTCGGATCTCAGGGGAGGCGTCCCTGGCCCAAGGTGCCCCAGCTCTTCACCGCAAGGCCACAAACATCCATGGCGGCAGCAGCGCCGAAAACCGACCGAACCGACAGCGAGAGCGAAGCCGAAGGACAAGAGGTAGGGTCAGACTGGGAAGCAAACCGGCACGACTCCTTGTTCGCGCTGCCTTTGAGCCCCATGGGATCCCCAGGGCCTCGGCCGGGGAGGCGTCCTCTGGATGTCCCCCGGGTCTTCATGGAAATCCTGGGGTCCCAGACGACGTCGGTCTTGAAAGCCCTCGGGCCCAGCGAGGGCACCAGGAAGCTGAGCACTTCCAGACACCTCCCCGCTGTGACTGCGCTCGGGGTCGGCCAAGAGGGGGGCGTCCAAGAGGGCGGGGCGCAAATCATGGCAAGCGGCGCGTGCGCGGCCCAGCGGTGGGCCAGGGAACGCATTGAAATAAGAGGAGGCGCCGTGAAATCTGGGGAGATATCATGGCCCCCGCCATGATATCCACCCCCCCGTAGTCATCACCCCCCTCTTTGCCTCCCCCGATGTGTTCACGACTACACGGGACGCCCTGGCCCGGGCCCATTACTGGCAACACCCGAACAGCGGCACCCGCTGCCCCGGAGGCGCCAGGCGCGGCAGGGCGGCGCGCCGGGGGGGGGGGGAGTGCTGGCGACAGGCTTCACGGTCCGAGGCGGGCGCGCGCCTCCCTTCGACGCACGGCGGCGGCGAGACGGCGGCAGCGACCACGAGGCGACGGCCTCGACGGCGACGGCGGCCGCGACGGCGGGGGCGGCCGCGACGGCGACGACCGCCACGGCGTCGGCGACGGCCCTCGCCGGCGATGGCCGCTCACCGCCCCTCGACCGCCTCCCCGCCCCTCTCTCTGTCTCTGCCCCCTCCCCTCCCTGCCCAGCTCCCTGGCCCATTGTGCACCCTGCCCTTGCCCCCCGACCTTCCAGAGTGCAGAACATAGCCCTCCGCACCTATAGATCGATCTGGACCGCTCAAAACCTCGACCGGAAATTCGATGTCGAGATCCTGGTGCTGTTTTTGTTGCCCTCCTGGAAGCTCTGGGCCTCTGCCCCTCTGTGGGCAGGGGGGTGCGGCGGCGGTCGCGCCCGCTGCCCCGCGCAGCGCCCCCACTTCTCAGACGACGCAGCGGCGGCCCAATAGGCCGCAGCTCCAGCGTCGCGGCGCAGAGCGCAGCCGCCAGCGCGGCGGAGAGGCGGCGCGCCCTCGTGGCCCTTGAGAGGGACGGGGGGGCGAGTGCTTGCGGCGGCGCTTGGGGGGCAGCATCGCGCCCCGCGAGAGCGAGGCTGCGGGCGCGGCCCTCTCGTGCGAGCTGGGGCGCGGCCTGGCCGGCACCGGGCCCATCGACAGTAGTGGCCGCGCAGGACCCGATCGCGGGGAGGGGCCCGAAGCTTGGAGCAGCGGCCGATCTCGCGCCAGGCGGAGACCGAGCGCCAGGTGACGGAGGCCGGACGTGCAAGCGCGCGGCGCAAGCCGAGCGGAGGGTGGAAGAGCGAGCGGCGCCGGCCGAGGGCGGGGCGCAGGGCCAAGCTGGGGCCTCCACGCCGGGCGGAGGCCTCCTGCTGCGGCGGCGGCGGCCGCGGCAGAAGGCAGCGCGCACTGGGTGGTGCGCCGCGCAGGAGCAGCACGCCCTCCTGGGCAAGGTCGTGGACGACACCCCGGGCGCCCGTGCGCGGGGCCGCCGAGGCGGAGGCTGCGCCCCTCCCGGAGGCCGATCGAGCGCAGGCGCCGGGGGCAGAGCCCCGCTGGCGAGGCCAGAGCCAGCAGCGCGGCGTGGGCGCCGCGGGCGGCCGACGGGCGGCCGTGCCTTCGGAGCCGTCGCGGCTCTTGCCTTCGGTTCGAGGTGCCGCTGGTTCGGTTCGGACGTGCGCAGCCGCTCTCGCGTGCGACCAAATCGGCGCGGCCAGCCCCGTCTCGATGGGCTGGGCGGAATGCGGCCTAGGCTGCACTCGGGTCCAGCGCGGACCCAGGCGCGGTGATCTACCTCGGGAGGGTGGCGTCTCGGGGGAGAGCGGGCAAAGTCCGTCTCCCAGGGCGCCTTGCCCAGTGGGCGGCACCCGAGTGCAGCGCACACGGCTAACTGCTACGTTGTGTCGTCTCCTTGGCTGCCCGGGTGCCGAGTGCGGTGCTGACGACTGTTGCCTTGAATCGCCCGCGGCGCGCTCCTTCGAATTTGTCGGCGAGAGGTCCTGTCGAGCGTCGCTTCGTTACTTCCTTCCTTCCAGTGGCGCCGATCCTCCTCCTCCTCCTCCTCCTCCTCCTCCTCCTCCTTCTCCTTCTCCTCCTCCTCCTCCTCCCCCTCCTCCTCCTCCTCCTCCTCCTCCTGCCGAGCGGGCCAATTCAATCTGGGCCGCCAATCCGTGGGGGGGCCAGGTCACCAAGTGAGGTGCCTGGACCCCCCGACCGCGAAGTCGAAGCAGTGGACCTCGCCGCCCGTCAGACGGGCAACACGAAGTGGTGCACCACGAGGCACACCATGTGCAGGGAGGGGGGGAGGGACGGCGGGCCAGCGCGCAAAACAGCTGGGCCCTCACCGTCCCCCACGCATGTCCCCCCCCCCCACGCCCCCCCCCCTGCGCCGGAGCAGCGCGCCGCCGCGATCGCCGCGCGCCTGGCGTCCGAGCTCTCCAGCGTCGCCGCGTGGGACTCGATGATGCCGATCTGCTCCAGCAGCTGATCGCGGTTGGTTGGCAGAACGCCCGAGCGGACCCCCATGCGCATGAAGGCCGCCCGAAGACTGGCCTGCAGTGCTGCGATCGACTCCTCGGACACGGCCCCGCCAGCGTCGGCCTCCGCTCTGCACGCCGCGCTTGCCGCGCTCGCCGCGCCAGCGGCGACGGCGCGGGCTCCGCAGGGGCCGCACGAGCGAGTCCATCGCGAGCCCGCAGCCCGATCCAGCACCCCCGGCAGCTGGTGCAGCGCCGACCGCCGCCGCGGCGGGGGGCACCGCGACCGTCGACGGGTCGGCAAGCGCCCTGGCGGCCGCTCGCCGCGCAGCGCGGCGCTGGCGGCGGCGACGCCGCCGCGCAACCCGCACAGCAGGGTCCGCGCCGCCTCCAGGCCGAGCACCGCCACCACCTCCTCCACCAGGCGCCGCAGGCGCCATCGGCGGCTCCGAAGCACCTCCAGCGGCGGCCGCGGCGGGCTGCCGAGGCTTGCACGCCTCCAGCTCCGCCACAGCAGCGCGGCACCGGCCCTCGGCCGTGCGCGGCAGGCGGCACGCCGCCGCTGCGCTCCGCGCGAGGCCCGAGGCCGCGTGGGTCGCCCGCGCCGCGCCGCGCTCGGCAGCTAGCGCAATCTGCAGCTCCCGCTGCCGAGGCACCATGTGCTCCAGGGACCGTGACGGGCCGCGCGGCCCAGCGCAAGCGGTTTGGGAATGGCACAATTGCTCCTCCTCCTCCTCCTCCTCCTCCTCCTCCTCCTCCTCCTCACCACCACCACCACCACCACCACCACCACCACCACCACCACCACCACCACCACCACCACCACCACCACCACCACCACCCACCACCATCATCATCATCATCATCATCATCATCATCATCATCATCATCATCATCATCATCATCATCATCATCATCATCATCATCATCATCATCATCATCATCATCATCATCATCATCATCATCATCATCATCATCATCATCATCATCATCATCATCATCATCATCATCATCATCATCATCATCATCATCATCATCATCATCAATATCATCAGCATCATCAGCATCATCAGCATCATCAGCATCATCAGCATCATCAGCATCATCAGCATCATCAGCATCAGCATCAGCATCAGCATCAACATCAGCACCATCATCATCATCATCATCATCATCATCATCATCATCATCATCATCATCATTCCTTCTCCATGCTGATGGAGCCCTCAGGGCCGAGCTGGAGACCTCTGTGCTGAGGAGGTCTGGGGACGTAAGAGCTGACCAGGGGCGGAGAGCTGACTCCACGAGATGCCAGCTCCAACAGCAGGCGCAAACCGAACTGCCGACTTAGAAGCCACGGCAGCCCTTGTCCGTCATCGTCCGGCGGTGATGATGGAGCACTGAGCTGAGGTCGCCTGTCGCCAGAGGGCCGAGAGGACACAGACTCCGCGACCCCCGCCTCACCTTACCAAGTTCCAGAGGGCCACGGTGGCTTCTGAGCACGCTCTGGAAATGGGAACCGCGCTCCGAGGATTGCAGCGCCTCTGCTGCACTGGATGCAGCTCGGGCACGGGAGGCCGTAAAAAGTTGGCAGCCTGGCCAGCCTCTCCGTGCCTCGACGGGGGCGCCTCACGGGCCCATCTTTGAGCGACCAGTGACAGCCTCCAGGTAGGGTTAGGTCGAGCATGCCCCCCTACAGGCAGATCATGGGAGAAAAACAGAAACAACCCACAAAAATACGTAGCACCCCGCAGTTGCGGATAAGAGTGAGGGGGAGGGCGCGGGCGACGCGGGCGTCGAGCCGTTCAGTGAACGTTGTTTGGCTCGTTCAGTGAACGTTCAGTGAACGTAGTTTGGGTCGCGGGTGGGTCGCGGACTCTCCACCTCCACCTGGACGGAATTCAAAAACAGCTCGCCGCAGGCGCCGAACATCTTGATTTGTACACTGAACGCGGTTTGGGTCGCAGGTTCTCCACCTGGAACGAATGCAAAAGAAACCCGCCGCAGGCGCCGAAGTTTAGGCCTGTTCAGTGAACGTAGTTTGGGTCGCGGGTGGGTCGCGGGTTCTCCACCTCCACCTGAAAAGGAATTCAAAAGCAGCCCGCCGCAGGCGCCGAAACTTTCGATTTGTACACTGAACGCGGTTTGGGTCGCGGGTGGGTCGCAGGTTCTCCGCCTGGAACGAATGCAAAAGAAGCACGCCGCTGGCGCCGAAAATTTTGGGTGGGTCGCGGGTGGGATCGCGGGTGGGTCGCGGTGGGTTGCGGGTGGGTTGCGGGTGGGTCGCGTGGGTCGCGTCGCAGGTTCTCCACCTGGAACGAATCGCCGCAGGCGCCGAAAATTTTGGGTGGGTCGCGGGTGGGTCGGGTGGGTCGCGGGTGGGTCGCGGTGGGTCGCGGGTGGGTCGCGGGTGGGTCGCGGGTGGGTCGCGGGGTGGGTCGCGGGTGGGTCGCGGGTGGATCGCGGGGTGGGTTGCGGGTGGGTCGCCAGGGGGGTCTCGGGGTGGGTCGCGGGCGGGTCGCGGGGTGGGTCGCGGGTGGGTCGCGGGTGGGTCGCGGGTGGGTCGCCGGGTGGGTCGCGAGGTGGGTCGCGGGTGGGTCGCGGGGCGGGTCGCGGGTGGGACGACGACAACAAACAACAAACCACAAACCACAAACCACAAACCACAACAACAACAACAACAACAACAACAACAACACCACCACCAACAACAACAACAACAACCACAACACCACCACCACCACCACCACCACCACCACCACCACCACCACCACCACCAACAACAACAACAACAACAATTACTAGCACGTGGGGACACACCGTTCTCACCAGTGCCAGGGTTTTCATAGAAGGCGGGCAATACCCCCACTTTGTGGGGGGGCCGGTTCAAGCTCTACCAAATTTCCAAACGACTCTTCGCCACCACCCACACCCAGCTTCCCGCCCTATGACGTTCGGACACTTCACTTCGTGGCATGCGGACGACCGTGGCTACTATTCAGGGCCCCGCGGCCGACGACGACGGCGTGCGCGCGCGAAGAAAAAACGAATGTGTCCCGCATGGTATTATTTGACAGGGATGATGGCCCTGGCAGGTGCGCAACCGTTGTTGCAGAAGTTCGAAAAAGTTGCTCGCAAAAGCCCGTTTGACAGAAATGTTTAAAAAGTGTTGGGTTTCCTACGAATCCGCAAGAGCGCGCGGGATGAAATTTTGACATTTTTTTTGAAAAACCATTGGTTTTTTTGATGTTTTTATGTTAAAATCGCTACGAAAACTAAGGTTTTGGAAGGATTTCGTCTTGCGCGCGCGAATGTCCACTTTACCTTATTTTTTGCAAGGGATTCTTGAAGTTTGGTTATGTTAGAACAAGAAATGTCCACTTTTAGCTATTTTTTGCAAGGGAAAGCCGATCGTAACAACACAACCGGATCCGGACCAACCCGTTTTGCTTGAGACTCCCTCACGAAAATGATGAAAATGAGGCTGCGGCCTAGGCGCGGCGGGGGGGTCGTGCACCAGGGGCCCCAACAATAATTATTCTTTAGAAGTAATAATCTTCAACAACAACAACAATAACAACAATTCCAACAACAACAACAATCCGCATCGCGGAATTCCACTTCAGCCACGCACCCAGGGACAGTGAATGACCGCTCGGTTCAGCCCACTCACTCTGACAACACATAGTCGAAAATGATGGAAGAGTCGTCTCCAGAACTTTTTTGAACTATGTTTGAATATTCCACCTGTTGAGGGGCACGCCCGACTTAGAGATAGGGGCTCGGAAGCCTCACGGGTCCGACCATGTTGAGGCCCACGCTGCGCTTCCTGTGTGAACACACCTCTTGTGCGGCGGCGACTGCCAGGGAGGGGAGAGACTGCTTCGGGGCTTGGCCGAGAAGTGCAGAACCCCCAGGACAGGCAGGCCGTCATATATTGCGGGACATTGCTCGGGGCGCCTGGCCCGTCCACATGTCAGCGGGCGCGCGCAGAATGGACTGCCGCCCGAGGGCTGCTGAGGCAGAGGCGACGGCGGGGCCTATAGCAGATCTCGCGGCCCAGGTGGCTCAAGTTGCACTTGTGCACCATTAGGCGCGCGCGTGCGCGCGCACACACACAAACATATACAGACGGCCATTGACCTCCCCCCGTGGGTGTGCGACCTCTGCGTCCCCCTCTCACTCCGCCCCCTCTTCCCCCCCCCCTTCCTCCACTTGCTGTCCTCGCCCTGTCCCCGGCCGCTTGTGCGCGATAATGCAGCATATGCCAGGGCGGCAGCACAGCGAGCAGCGGCAGCAAGGTCTCTCTTCCAACTCCACAAATCGCCCCGAAGGCGAATAAGCTACGCAAGTCTGAAAGGGGCCCAGGGACACACAAATAAATACACACATGTTCCAGGATTCCGACTATTTTCATATTTTTTCTGGGTTTTCGTCTTCCCCCCCATGTTCCATATTTTTCAACATTTTCCTGGGGATCGACCATTAATTGTGTCTGTGTGCTTTTTTCCGCTACTGTCCCCCAGAGGCTCCCGGGCGAACGTGGGAGGATGTCAGCTGCAGCAGCTCGGCGAGCCAAGAAGGGATCGAGCAGCAAGGGCGCCGCGGCAACTCCAGGACAAGTACGGCAAGTTCGCGTCGTGCCAACTTCGGCGTTGGTTTCTGACACCGCGGGATCGTTCAACCTTGAACAATCGGCCGTTTCCGAAACGTCCAAATCGTTCCACATCGAACGATTATGGGTCGCCCATGGCGTTCAACGTTGAACGCCGCTGGCGGGGTCGCCGCCGCTCGACACGACACGAACCTACCGGAACACTTTGAGAGAAGGTGAGGTCGCTCGAGGAGTTATCGCCTGCATGCCTGCACACTGCCTACGCCCCCCCCCCCCCCCGCAAGAGACACCTTCAGGGTCGTCAGGAGGGCTCCTCGAGAGGCCGATATGCGACCCAAGACACTCCGAAAAGCCCCAGGCGGCCCAGATGCAATCGTACTGCGATGACGCGATGACCGAAGAGGTGAGCGATCATATGTTTCGGCGGGCCGAAGACGGTCAGCGTGCAGCCCGTGCTGCGCGCTGCAAAACAAAACCGAGGAGCCCCGTGACTTCGCAGGGTGCAGCTCGGCATGCGCCTGGTTCTGCCCGCACTCGCAAGTTGCAGCTGCGGCACTTGAAAATCGAGGCCGCAATAAGAATATTAGGATAAGGAGAAGAGACTGAGGACGAGGACGAAGGGCCACTGGTGAGAGCTCAACGTCGAGAGACATGGCTGGCACCGATTCCGCGAAGAAGGCGGGGACGTGGCCGTGAGCCAGGGCAGGGCAACGCCGTGGGCCAGAGGTGCGAGCCCGGCGGCGAGCCCCGGGGGAAGTGAGAAGGAGCAGGCTTTCTCAGAGGGCGGCGGGGCTTCTTGGAAACCCTCCGAGCCTTCTGAGAGATCCCCCCCTGTCGTCGGTGAAGGCATGGGCAACTGCTCAGAAGGCCATGAGGCCTTCCCTCCGAGCCTTCCGAGAAGGCCATCGCCCCCTCCCACGTCGCCCCCCCAGGGCTGGCCGCCGACTGGCGGCAGGCTGGCGGTCTGCACTGGGCCGCGGCCTCGGGCGAGGGCGTGACACAGACTGGCAGCGGGCACCCGGCTGCCTTCGCGCCTCCGTGCACCGCCCCTCCGGGACCGGCCAGCACCGATTCGGGGCATCGGGTCGGATCCGGCTGTGCGTCGGATGGGGCCGCATCGGCACGGAGTCGGTATCGAGTCGGACTGGCCGCGCCAGGGCGCACAGCATCGCCAGGCAAGCACGGGGTCGCCTCGGCTCAGCGGGACATCGGAAGCGAATCGGAACGGGCCCGCCGGGATCGAGACCGAAT
>CAUYUJ010015505.1:1038089-1046039 GCA_963575745.1 Prorocentrum cordatum
CATCTGAATTCAGTGACAAGAGGAACTGGTCCAGAATAGTACAGGTGAGAAACAAAACAGGATCTGCCACTGGTTGTACAAACTAGCGGGAACCGCGCGCGTTGCACGATTCACAGGACAACAATGCGGAAACTAAGCGCCCACAAGCGTGGCGCTACGTCTCTGGGCGGCACGCGGGAAAGATAATCAATGCTAATCTGAGTCCGCGTATGACGTCGCTATGCTGGACCCCCGAGCAACCCTTGAAAGTGGCGACGCTTTCGCAGTTCGCAGCTCCACAAGGATGGCGAGGTCTGATCAGAATCTGTGTAGCAAGCCCCCAGCAGCCATCGAAAGTGGCGACGGCTTCGCAGTTCGCAGGCCCCCCAGTGATGGACGAATCTGAATCTGCGTAGCGCGTCACTCCGCTGGACCCCCCCGGAAGCCCTCGTAATTCACGACAATTTCGCAAATCGCCGCCCACCAACATGGCGAGCTCTAAGGTGAATCCGAGTAGTACGTCACTCCGCCAGACCCCCCAGCAACCCCCGAGAAAGTGGCGGCAGCTTCGCAAGTCGAAGCCCTCCATGGGATGGCGTAGTCTAAGCTGAATCCGCGTAATGCGTCGTCCGCTGGAACCACTCGGAGCCCTCGAAAGTGGGGACCGTTACTCAGACCGCATCCTCCAGGGAAGGCGAAGTCTAATCTGAGTCTGAATAGCGCGTCACTCCGCTGGAACTCCTCAGCAGCCCTCGAAAGTGGCAACATATTCGTAGATCGCCGCCGCCCAGGGATGGCGAGCTCTAATCTAAATCTGCGTAGCGCGTCACTCCGCTGGACCCCCCAGCAGCTCTGGAAGTTGCGACGGGTACACAGATCGCAGCCCCTCAAGATGGCGAGGTCTAATCTGAATCTGCGTAGCGCGTCACTCCGCTGGACCCCTCAGCAGCCCTCGAAACTGGCGACAATTTTGCAGATCGCAGCCCCTCAAATACTGCCAGGTCTAATCTGAACATGCGTAGCGCGTCACTCCGCTGGAGTCCCCGGCAGTCCCCGCAAGTGACAACGATTTCGCAGATCGCCGTCACCAAGGATGGCGAGCTCTACGCTGAATCCGCGTAGCACGTCGCTCCGCTGGACCCCCCAGAACCCTTGAAAGGGGCGACAGTTCCGCAAGGACCCAAGGGATGGCGAGGTCACGCAGGACGGCGAGGTAGGAGGCATGCTGGCAGGCAGGACAGGAAAGGCAGGCTGGCAGGCAGAACAGGAGAGGAGGTGAGAGGCAGAAAGGCAGAGAGGAGGAGGGAGGCGGGAGGAGGAGTGCGGGACCGCAGTGTTCTACTCAAAACGAGAACCTGACGCAGGAGGGTTGGGACCAGAACGACAACAGCAACAACATCGACACGCTAATCCTCGCCTCCGACCATCCAGCGGCACATGCCGACTGCGCTTGCGGCCTATGGAAAGCCTTGGCGACCTGAAGTGTGATCCAGGCAAACCCGCCCCGCGATGACGCCCCAAACGAGCACAACAGAGGGAGAAGAAAATCACGGAAGACGGTGGTGCATACAGGTAACCTAGCAAGACACCGGCTCCACGTACACCCCGCGAAATGCTTAAGAAATCATGGGTTAAGAAATTCATAGTCTCAGAATTTGAATAAAAACCCAGAAATCCTCTGAAAATCTTAGGATTTACATTGAAACATTAAGAATAGTCGAGACTCTGGCCGAAAACTTAAGTTTTCTTAAGCATCGCCTAGGGTGTACAATTAACGAGGGGCAACGATTTCTAACGTCGAACCACGATATCCTGGCCTCGCTGTTGGGGAGCATGATTCAAAAACAATCCGGACGACCGCATATGAGCCATCAATGGCCATATCTGGCTCTGAAAGATCCCGGCGGTCGTGTATAGCTTCCGTCTTCCAAAGGCCACCTCGCGAACATGTTCTCGGAGCCCAGAGCTGCAAGGATGTCTCATGCGAAAACGCCGCACCACCTCTCGAGCGGCATCTGGGAGACAAGAGTTGCGATAATGTCTCAGGCGAAACGGGCTGGACCACCTCGCTCGCGACATATGGGAGCTCATAGTTACGAGAATGGACCAGGCGGCGCCCAGACCCCTCCCAGAGAACAATTCGAGAACCGAGGTGAAATAAAATGGTTTGATCGGGTCTCTTACCCATCCTCCCTCTTCCCTCATGCCTGTTGGAGCCCAGAGTTACGAGGATATCGCAGGCGAAACGCGCTGGACCAGCTCGCAAGCAACATCTCAGAGGCCAGAGTTGCTCGGATGTCTCAGGCGAAACGGGCCTGATCACTTTTCGCGCGGCGTCTTGGTGCCCAGTCTTGCGAGGTTGTCTCAGGCGAAATGGGCCGGATCACCTCGCGCGGCGTCTTTGTGCCCGTAGTTGCGACAATGTCTCAGGCGGAACGGGCCGGACCACCTCGCGCGCGGCGTGTTGGAGACCAGAGTTGCCAGGATGTCTGCGGCGAAACGTGCTGGACCACCTCGCGCGCGGCATCTCGCAGCCTAGAGTTGTGATAATGTTTCAGGCGAAACGGCCCAGACCACCTCGCCCGCGGCATCTCGAAGATCAAAACTGCCAGGCTGTCTCAAGCGAAACTGGCCGGGCCATCTCGCGCGCAGCGTCTTGGAGCCCAGACGTGAGGATGTCTCAAGCGAAACGAGCGAACCACCTGGCGCGGATCATCTCGCAACCCAAACATGAGGAAGTCTCAGGCGAAACGGGTCGACCACCTGGCGAAAGACATCTGAGAGCTCATAGTTGCGAGGATGGATCAAGCGAAGCGGGCAAGATCATCTCGCGCGCAGCATCTCGGAGCCCAGAGCTGCGAGGATGTCCAAAGCGAAACGGGCTTGACCACCTCGCGCGCGGCATGCGAGGATGGACCAGGCGGCGCCCAGACCCCTCCCAGAGCACAATTCGAGAACCGAAGTGGAATCAAATGGCTCGTTTGGGTCTCTTACCTATCCTCGCTCCTCCCTCTCGGAGCCTAGAATTTCGAAGATGTCGCCTGCAAATTTCGCCGGACCAGCTCGCAAGCATCAAATCATGTCGGAGCCCAGAATGATAGGAAATGTCAGCCGAAACGCGCCGGACCACCTCGCGCGCAGCGCCTTGGAGCCCAGAGATGCAAAGATGTCTGCGGCGAAACGGGTTGGACCATCACGCGCGCGTCATCTCGGAGCTCACAATTGCGAGGATGTCACAGACGGAACACGCCGGACCACCTCTCGCGCGGCACGCGAGGATGGACAAGGCGGCGCCCAGACGCCTCCCGGAGCAAAAGTCGATAACAGAAGTATAATCAAATGGTTCGATTGGGTCTGACCCCTCCGCCCTCCTCCCCTCGGATCTAAAAAATTGGGAGATATCTCAAGCGAAACGCACCAGACCGTCCCGCGCACATCGTCTGAGTTGCAAGGATGTCTGGGGCGGATCGCGCCGGACCACCTCTCGGGCGGGAGACCAGAGTTACGAGGATGTCACAAGCGAAACGTGCCAGACCATCTCGCGCGCAGCATCTCGGATTCCAGAGTTGCGAGGTTGTCTCAGGCAAGACACGCTGGACTCCCTCTCGAGCCCAGAATTGCGGTGATGTCTCAAGCGAAACGCGCCCGACCACCTCGCCTGCAGAATCTCGGAGCTCAGAATTGCGCACAAGGGTTTCTCAAGCGAAACGAGCCAGCCCACCTCGCGCGCGGCATCTCGGAGCTCAGAGTTGTGAGGATGTCCCAGGCGAAACGCGCTGGACCACCTCTCGAGCCCAGAGTTGCGAAGATGTCTCAAGCGAAACGCGCTGGACCACCTCGCGCGCGGCAGGTCGGAGCTGAGAGTTGCAAGGATAATGTCTCAAGCGAAACGCGCTGGACCAACTCGCGCGCAGCAGCTCGAAACCTAAGATTGCGTGGATGTCTCAGGCGAAACGCGGAAACAAACCGGACCACCTCTCGCGCGGCATCTCGGAGACCAAAAATACAAGGATGTTTCAGGGGAAACGCGCTGGACCACCTCGCGCGTGACATCTCGGAGACCAGAGTTGTGAGGATGTCTCAGGCGAAACGCACCAGACAACCCCGCGCGCGACAGATCGGAGCTCAGAAAAATGAGGTTGTCTCTGGCGCAACGATCCGGATCACCTCGCGCGCGGCACCGTGGAGCTCAGAATTGCGAGGATGTCTCAGACGAAATTCGGAAACGCGCCAGACCACCTCTCGCGCGGCATCTCGAAGACTAGAAATATGAAGATGTTTCAATCGAAACACGCTGGACCACCTCGCGCGTGACATCTCGGAGACCAGAGGTGCGATGATGCCTTAGGCGAAACGCGCCGGACAACCCCGCGCGCGACAGTTCGGAGCGCAGAAACATGAGGATGTCTCAAGCAAAACGCGCTGGACAACCCCGCGCGCGAGAGTTCGGAACGCAGAAATATGAGGATGCCTTTGGCGAAACGATCTGGACCAACTCGCGCGCGGCTTCTCGGAGCTCAAAGTTGCGAGGATGTCTCAGGTGAAACGCGCTGGACCACCTCTCGCGCGGCGTTGGAGCCCAGACTTGCGAGGATGTCTCAAGCGAAACGATCCAGACCATCTCGTGCGCGGCATCTGAGAGCTCAATGTTGCGAGGACGTCTCAAGCAAAACGCACCAAATCACCTTGCGTGCAGCATCTCGGAGCTCAGACTTGCGACGAGTCTCAAGCAAAACGCGCCGGACGGCAGCACGTCCGAGCTGCGAATTGCAAGGATATCTCAAGCGAAACGGGCCAGACCACCTCGCGAGCGGCATCTAGGAGCTCAAAAGTACGAGGATGTATCAGACCGTACACCTCGCTCGAGGGATTCCGGAGCTGAGAACTGCGAGAATGTCTCAGGCGAAGCGCCACATCCCAGCAAACTCGGAATCGAGAGTTGTGAGGATGTCTCAGACAAAACAGCCCAGACCAGAAAATTGTGTTGAGAATGTCTCTGGGCGGGCGTTCCTCGACCAGAATCAGTTACGATCACAATAGCATCCTGTTCAGCAAGCTGTTTGGGGAAAAACAGCGGAAATCATCTGGTGATCCCCCTGCTCTTGCTCCTACTCCTCCGCCGCCCATCATCCATATTCCCTCCTTCTCCTCCTCCTGCTTGTTTATCCTCCCTCCTCCCTGTTGGCTCTTCCCTCCCACTCACTCCGAAAACTCAGGGAGACGCCAATAATGTCCGACCCCCCCGACATGAAGCCTCAGAGAACTCAAAATATAAACGAGCACAACTGACGAACTGCAGGGAAGCTGGAGCAACTGCAGGGTCGCATGTCTATGAGCAGCTGGAGCTGCTAGAGCTGAGGGGCTAGCAGCGGGCTGAAACATGGGACGCACCGATCAGGACCGCTGCGAAACCTGCCACGAGCTGGAAGTGGAGGAAGGGCCAGCCTCCGAATGCACAACGAAACCGCTGGTGGTCCCAGATGTCCGACGTCGTGCTTTCTCCACGACGCGGTTCCCCAAAATTCCCCAGGGTCCGGACTTCGGCCGATTGGCAATCTTTCCGCGGCCCCTGGGCCCAACAAGGGCTGGACATTGTCAAAACCTTCCGCCGTGACTTTTTCATGACGCGTGGTTCTCGGGGATAAAAGAGCCGCCGGCAGCGACGGCGGCGGCCGCGCACGGCGGCGTGCCGCGGCGCCGGCGGTGGGCCTGCCGCGGCGGCGTGTATGCCCTGCCCTCCGCCCACGAGAAGCCCGCGAAGTCTGGGTCCGCGGCGCTGTCGGCCACTGTCCCCACGTGACGGTGGTAGCCGGTGACCTGGCGATCGGCCCTGGTATCCCCGCGTCGTGGAAATCACGACGGACGGTTTGGGGCAATCTCCGGCCCTGGGGGGACCCACGCCTTGCACCACTGAGATGCCCACGCCGCTTACAAGGTGGTTCGCGGACTTGCAAGAGGATACGAAGGAGGATACAATTGAGTTGTATGCATGTTGCAAATACGGTGTAAGTGTGTGTTGTAAATGGATTGATTGTAAATACTGGAATTGGAAACTACACTTAGTAAATGGTCAAGATATTACTAACCAAATCTAAGTGGCGACAAATCTACAAACCTGGGCAAATGTAAGTCGGCATTTCGCAAATAGCTTCTAAGTGGTGACTACATGGCTCTGGCTGGTTCGAAAATGGTCCGCGAGCTCACTAACCCATTACTAGATAGGTTATAACTGACTTAGCTATGTAACGTACACCATAGTTAGTAGGCGGCCAATGGCTAGCATGGCAGTAAGTGGTTGTAAGGTGGTTGGTACGTCGTTAGTACATGCCTAACATGTGAACGAACTATCTTCAATCCCTCCTCCTCCTCCTCCTCCTCCTCCTCCTCCTCCTCCTCCTCCTCCTCCTCACGGTCACTCAGCCCTTTCTTCGTTCTGGGCGGAGGTGGTGGAGAAGCAGACGCCCAAGATGCTTGGCCTGCCGGTGCTCAACTGCAAGTGCAGGAAGGCGAGAGCAACGAAGGAGGGGGAGGACGAGGACATCACAGTGGACCGCAAGGGGGTGCTCACGATCAACCTGAGCGTGCAGGACCTACCAGCCGCCAGGACACTCTGGCCGATACTGCAAGAGTATCTTCGGGACGTGGAGAAGACGGAGCAGACCCCTGGCCCAGCACCAAGGGGACAGACGGAGCGGTGGGTGTCGTCGCAGATAAGGCGCGGATTGAGGCATCACAGGACGGCAGCATTGTTTTGGATTCTACAGTTGTTGCGGGGAGCCCTCAGTGTACAGGCGATCTGGGTGATGGACTGAGGCCGCCAACTTGTGTTTCTGCGAGATCTGCGACTTCTGTATCTACAGGGGCTGTCGCCTCGCGCCGTTTAGTTGTGCCTCCCCCTTCGATGCTAGCGAATTCAAAGCGTCTCCAGAATCTGATCAGACAGGGCCGTGTTCCCAGGGGTGTTCTCCAACGGACGGTTGAGTTTTCGACCTGTTCAGATCCCGTCTTGCCGCAGGTCCCTGTAATGATGCACCCCCGTGCGGGGCCGACTAAAGGGAGGGGGAGGGGTCGTGGTCGTCGTGGTCGTGGAGCGGGGAGTGGGCGGGGAAAGAACTCTTCGAATGAGATTCCGCCTTCGGACAGACCTGATCGGAGTTCTTCCGCTTTTGAGCCTCCCCCCTCCCCGACTATCGAGCTCCAGGCTGATGAAGCCGATGCTCGCCCGATCCCGATCAGGTTCGTTCGAGAGGGCGCGGAGGTTTAAGCTGGTCCCCGAAGCTTGGCACCCTCCTCTCGGCTGCGCGCCATTCGAGGAGGTCCGCCGAGTATGGGGCTGCGCGGGCGGCGCTCGACAGGCCGTCCGCGCACTCGAATGGCCACCCAGCTGCCAGAGCAGCGCGCAGAGCTCGCAATTGTCTCCCTGTTTCGATCTGGAGCTCCATTGCGCATTCTATTATATTAGATTCTCCTCCTCACGGTCCCCGCCCTCCTTGCCCGTCACGCCCTTGCAGCATTCGCATCGACGCTGCATGCGCACGTGCCTCCGCGCGGGTGCGCGTTTCAACGTCGAGCCGTGCATGAATCTCCCCAAAAGCCCGTCGGGCCTTGAACGGCATGGCCCTGCCTGCCCGTTAGGGAGTTTGGGGGCTTCCGCTTTCTGCGGGCGCCAATGGGTTTCAAGAGGTGGTCGTGCTCAATCGTGGCTGCCCCCATGCGGGCTGCCAGGGGTGCTGGGGCGCCTTTTCGGCCGCTGCAGCAGCCCTTGGTGGCGACCCCATCGATTTGGGTGGCGCAGGCGGTACAACGAATCTGGATCGTCAGCGCGGCCGTCGTGGTTTGGTACGCGTAGTAGTAGCAGTACTAGCAATAGAAGTAGCAGTAGTAGTAGTAGTAGTAGTAGTAGTAGTAGTAGTAGTAGTAGTAGTAGTAGTATACGTAGTAGTAGTAGTAGTAGTAGTAGTAGTAGTAGTA